>VXBJ01004157.1:19131-38333 GCA_013400055.1 Nycticryphes semicollaris
AGCAGGTAGGCGGCGGCGGCCAGCAAGGCGCCGCCCGTCAGGTACAGCGTCTTCTTCCACCAGGAATCGGTGCCCAGCGCCGCCATGGTGCCGCCCGCGCCCCCGCCCGCCAGCGGGAAGGCGACGATCTCCACCCCCCCATAGAAGGCGGGCGGCGGCTCCTCCGGCCCCCCGCACCACCCCAGCGACAGGCTGCGGTTGCGGCTCAGGTCCGCCACGCAAGAGCGGGGAGCCGCCAGGCCCACCCCCCACAGCATGCTGCGCCCTGGCACCGCATCACCCGCCGAGCCCTCCGCCTGTGCCCGGCCCGGCCCGGCCCTGCCCTGCCCAGCCCCGGCGGCGGGGAGGGCCGCGCCGCGCCGGGCGGCTTCGGCGGCTCCCTCAGCCTTCGCTGCGCGGCTGCGCAAGGCAGTGGGGAGGGGAGAGGTGGATGAGGGGGGGACGGGCCTGCCCTTGAGGAGGCGCCGCGTCGTCGTGTCCCCCCCACACCCCAGGCCCTGAAGCGTCCTGGAGCGGCTGGAGAGCTGCCCGGCAGACAAGGACCTGGGGGTGTAGGTTGACAGCCCACTGAACGTGAGCCAGCAGTGTGCCCAGGTGGCCGAGAGGGCCAACAGCATCCTGGCCTGTATGTTTAATAGTGTGGCCAGCAGGAGTGGGACAATGATGGTACCCCCTGTACTCGGCACTGGTAAAGCCCCAACTCGAGCGCTGGGTCCAGTTCTGGGTCCCTCACCACACCAAAAAAAAAAAGACATGGAGGTGCTGGAGCGGGTCCGGAGAAGGGCAACGAAGCTGGAGAGGGGTCTGGAGAACAAGTGTTACGAGGAGAGGCTGAGGGAGCTGGGGTTGTTCAGCCTGGAGAAGGCTGAGGGGAGACCTTCTCGCTCTCTACAGCTACCTGAAAGGAGGCTGTAGAGAGGCAGGGTCTCTTCTCACAAGTCACAGGAGATAAGACACAAGGAAAAACGGCCTCAAGTTGTGCCAGGGGAGGTTTAGGTTGGATATTAGAGAAAATTTCTACACCAAAAGGGCTATCAAGCACTGGAACAGGCTGCTCAGGGAAGCAGTTGAGTTGCCATCCCAGGAGGTATTTAAAGGTGTGTTGATGTGGTGCTGGGTGAAATGGTTTAGTAATGTTTTTGTCCGTGTTAGATTGATGGTTGGATTCAATGATCTGAAAGGTCCCTGCCAACCTCAATTGTATGATTCTATGACCTTGGCTGAATGTGACCACCATGGGTGTCTCTCAACACCCAGTGTCTGGTGGCAGTTTTCCTTCTGTTACCCCAATGCTGGATGAGGTGACTGAAGAGAACACCTCTGCAAGGGGAAAGGCACAGAGGAAGGGAAGCAAAGTGGCACCAAAGCAAATCCCTCGAGGTTTGTCTGATACCAAAAGCCTCCCTGCTGCAGTGGGGGCCCTGGGTGATCCAGGATGGTGTTATATTTGTGTTATATTCTGCCAAACAGCCACAGCACACTGACCCTAAAATGCTAATGGTGCCCTTTGTTTTCTGATTAATACTGCTGCCCAAACAACTTAGTCCTTCATCAAATGCTGTGGTATGTACAGAGCTGCTCCACAAAGCTCCCACTATATTTTGCCATCAAGGGCAATAGAAGTGACCCGATTCTTCACAGAAGTGGAATAACGTTCAGTGTTCAGTAGGGGTTAGATGGGGTCTGTGACCGGGGCTTTGAAGGTGCTTTAGTTCAGGTTATAGAACAGATTAGACAAAGGAAGAAGGCGAGGAAGAGGAGAGCCGTCAGTGAAGCTGTGGAGTTCAGATCCGTGTGCCAGCTTCTCCAAGTGCCAGCGGTGGCCAATTTTGCATTTAGTTTTGCTGGATAACCTGAGCAGTGGTCTCTGCCTCCTGCCTGCACTCACTGGGAAGGGTGCTGTGCTCTGACACTTTCTTGCTTGTAGCTCCTTGCAGCATCTTCCTTTGTTCAGCAACCACAGGTTACAGCGCAAGAGCCCCGTGTTTGATACGTACCATGTGCTTGATGCTGTGCTGATGCCCTGCTCTCAGGAATTGCTGGGATCAGAGAGGTCCCAGGGACCCAGTAAATCTGGTTCCACAAACAAGCTGCTCCTTCCAAAACCTGATGAGCTCCTTTGCCCTTATCCTTCGTGAGCACCTTCTTTACAGCGTTTAGGCCACTCCACCCTACAGATGATGCACAGGTAATGAAGGATGAGTGGAGGGTGAGAGCAGTAGCCCCTTCCTGCCACAGCTGATGATTTGCAGCATGAGGTTTTGCTAAATTCTTACAACAGGGCAGTGAAGAGACAAAGAAGAAAAGTGCTTTTTCTCTGCTACAGCACCCACAAATCTCAGGCTGAAGATTTGTTTCAAGTGACAGGCAGCCTAGTAAATCTGGGCAGTCACAGCCTGGTAACCAGTCTCAGCTTTTGCTACCGCAAGGGAATTGCTTGCTGTGTTACAGATAAGATGGATCCAGTTACAGATGGCATCTAAGCTTCTGTGAGGGCAAAGAAAGGTCCTGGGCATCCACATCCCAGCTGCTGCCACTGCTTGACTTTCAGAGGCAAATGAGCTATCCTAAAACCTGCGTTTGGAATCAGGGGCCAGCACAAGCTGGGAAGACTTGTGAGGGAGAGGAGAGTAGGGAGGAGGGAGTAAACCATTCACCCCCCAGAGGTGACCCAGACACGGTGGGCAAACTTGGTGTTTGGAAGGAAGCATTACTACAGTTTATGCTCTGGAAGTTGATGCTTTGTGTTAGTAATCATGCCCTCTGCCTTTGCTGGCGTTAAGATGCTCTTCAGATGCACAGGAGACAGTATGGCAAACCGGTCGTCCCGGGATTATTATTTAGACAGATGTTTATCATTTGTTCAGCACGGAGATTGCCACCCTCCCTTTGGAGGAGGAACTTTAGGCTGTGTTACTGCTGCTCTGGGCACAGTGTTGCCCAGAGGCTGCAAGGCTCCAGCACGTAAAGATGCCCCAGCACGGGACACCCCAGCTGCAGACCCCATCTGCCTTGGGGTGGGGGGTTGGATACAGATCTCTGCAAACACCCTATTCTTGTCCTGCTCGTAAACCAGGCTTTAAGAGGTTGATTATGACCTGCATGGCACTGCCCAGACCTGACCATTTAAAAGGTACATGTCCATCTTGTTAGCCAGAGTTCCCTGCCAGCAGGCACTGAATCCCTTTGTTCTGGCAGTCTGGTACCCAAGAGTATCCGCAGGCAAAACCGCAAATTGCACGTCCTCAGCCCGCTTTTCCCTAGCCGTTGGAGAAAGCAGTGTCTGTTCCTTCAGGGAGGGCGCACAGCCTTGCAAGACAGCACTGTTGCCCATGACCAGTGACTTAGAGAGGCTAATTTGACAGCAGTAGTCCCCAGGAACCCAAGGTGCAGCACTTGGTCTGGCGGTGGGTATTGCTTTCTGCTCCTGTGCCTTGCAGGTGCTGGGTTCTCAGACTGGTTCCTGGCACGCATTCGGGTTTTCCTACCTTTGCCTCAAAGAAGCCGTGAGGTGATGGATGCTGGACTGGCAGGGAGGGTAAGCATCCAGCTCTGCATCCGTGGGGAGAAGAAGAGCTAACAGTGATATGCCCACGTGCCGGCCTGGCTGCAAACGTGCACCGAGCGCGGCACGGTCTGGAACAGTCATCCCTCAGACACATCGTGCAGAGCAAAACGAGATCTAATATTTTAAAGCACACTTTTATCTGTAATCTGTTCTAGTGCGGCTGCCTAAAGGAAGAGAGAATAATAGAATAAGATAAGTAGATTTTTCCAGTTAACATAAATCTAAGCCTACTTTGTTACACAGCAAGTTAATTTTTTCCTCTGAAGTCTGCAGTTTGCTGTGGGGGTGGGGAGGCACTAATAAACTCTCGTTGCTCATTAAATTAATCTTTTTCTTTTCTTTTTTTTTTCTTACTGTGATGTCTTTGCTCCTTTTTAGAAAAGCCTGGAGTTAGCAACCACCTCCCTGGGCAACCTGCTTCCCCTGGAAGGGGTGGCAGGTATCAAAGTCACACTCTGAGCCCAGCGGTTGCAATGGGCCATTGCAAAGTCCCACCGCAGAAGCTGTTCCATCTGTATTTTGCCTGAGAACTAACTCAACGTTGTAAAAATCAGGGCGCACACTGAATGCATTGCCCTGAGTTTTGCTTTTGTGTACTGCTCCTACCTGGCTTTGAACAGCAGGGCTTCAGTCCCCGCATCTCCCCAGGGGGAGATTCTTGAAAGGATTAGGGCTACCCGTTTTCTGCTTGTCTCCCACTCTGATATCACCCATAGCTTCTACTCTCCGCCTCCCTCTTTTCCAAGTGGCCAGAGTTTTAGCAATGCAGAGCTTCTACCAGCTCTATTAATCAGTACAAGTCGTTTTTACAGGTTGTTCTGCCTGAAGTGAAGGCACCTTCACCATTCCCATGCACAATGGCCTGTTGTCCCCAGCCAAAGTGACACCCCTGCTCAGGTAGGGTTCTCAGTTCGTGTGCTGGCAGGGCATCCTCTGGTGGTACAGAAATGCTTTCCTTCCCTTTGAAACAGCCCAAACTCACTGAGGCCTTGTCTGCAGAAGACGTCACTTAATAGGGTTTTGTGGTGAGGGCTGAGTTTTTGAGAGAGTGAAAAAAGGGTTTTCCATCACCAGCAGGCTCTCCAAGATCCTTCTGAAATAATTGCTGACTGCTGCCACGATCAGTTGCGTTGTAATATTAATGATCTCTCTGGGCAGCTTGAGTTTCATATACACAGCTTTTTAATTATTCAGATAAAAATAGCCAACGTAAAGCTGCAAAACAGTCATGATGCATTTCAATTTAGATTTAGAAAAGATGTTAATGACAACTTTAGTGACACACAAATGCCCAAATACATAGGAAATACAGAACATCCAAACTACTTCTTCTGTGCTACATAGAAGTACCTGTATCTAAGTCCACATTAAGTGCGATTCCAGCAGTTCCACAGAGCTTACCTTACACTTTCTGGTAAACAAAACCACTTTTGGAGGTAACACATACCTTGAGACTGCCCCAAATTATGTAAATGACTGTGCATTCCTTGCTTCCACCCAAGAAAATGGCTTTGCATGAAACCTCCTGCTTTCTGCAGGTGGAAACACTCAAGCTGGCAGCTCACTGCTAAGTTGGTCACATCCATAAGTTATTAATACAGAACCAGGCAAACAGAAAAAGATACTCAACTGACAGACCTATGGTCTCAATCCTTTAGTTGTTTTTATTTTATTACAAGCTTTTTGGATGACTGACAGCCCTCATAATGTCATGGGGGTGGATACACACTTTCATCAGCAGATCCTTCATGGAAAACTTGCTCAGTAGCAGGATAGCATTGGGAACCAGCCACAGGTTGTACAGGTTGTACATACTCACTCTAATTCAGGAAAATAAACACCAGGTCTTTTTCTATATCTTCTACTATTGCAAGTTTTTATAATAGAATCCTAGAATGGCCCAGGCTGGAAGGGACCTCTAGGGTCATCTAGTCCAAGCTCCCCGCAGTCAGCAGGGACACCCCCAACTAGACCAGGTTGCCCAGGGCCTCGTTGAGCCTCACCTTGAATATCTCCAGGGAAGGGGCCTCAACCACCTCCCTGGGCAACCTGTTCCAGTGTTCCACCACCCTCAGAGTAAAGAACCTATTTCTAATATCCAGTCTAAATCTGCTCTTCTCCAGCTTGAAGCCATTGCCCCTCGTGCTGTCACTGCAGGCCTTTGTAAACAGACCCTCCCCAGCCTTCCTGTAGGCCCCCTTCAGGTACTGGAAGGCTGCTGTTAGGTCTCCCCAGAGCCTCCTCTTCTCCAGGCTGAACAACCCCAGCTCCCTCAGCCTGTCCTTATAGCAGAGGTGCTCCAACCCCCTGATCATCTTTGTGGCCCTCCTCTGGACTCTCTCCATCAGGTCCATGTCCTCCCTATGTTGAGGGCTCCAGACCTGCCCACAGTACTCCAGGGGAGGTCTCACCAGAGCAAAGTGGCAGAGTCACCTCTCTGGACCTGCTGGCAAGGCAATATTGGCAGTTTAATCTCCAAGTTGTTTCAGGGTTGTGGGTTGGGTTTGGTTTTGGTTTTTTTTTTAAGATAACACTTCTCATGAAAACACAACAGAGGTTTCATTTATTAATGAAACACTAATGGTCTTCACAAACCTTTTAAGCAGAAACAAATTTTATTTTTTAGAAAAAGTGAGTATTGATTGTATCTCTAGAGTGACTCCATTTGGGAATAAAAAACCAATAAAACGCAGGTCAAAGTATATACCTGGAACCCCTAATGCACTGCGAGGTGGTGGTGCAATTAATGCATGTGTAAGTCAAGACAGGTCAGGTGATTTTACATCCTAGGTGAAGTCACAGCCCTTCTGGCTAGAACAAAACATGACATCATTTTATATTGCTTCAAGAAAATTGAATGTGTGTCAATACAAATGAAATCTACTGTTAGCACACACATAAAATTATTGGAATTTTGTCCTATAACCTGGAGGAACCAGGGGAAAGACAGGCTGATTTTTATCACAAAAACATCATCTGGGAATTTATTTGTGATAGTGTAATATTTATATATAAATATGTGTTTTTATAAATATATAAATAATTATTGAAGTTTATAGTACTGTTTGGTCTCTGCAGAATCGATTAATTTTGAAAGGATTATAAAAGCAGTGTTCTACTTTCCATTGGAGAATGGGCTGGGAAAAAACACGTGGGTTACGATGGCAAGACAGGGCATTACCTAAAGAAGAACTATTTTTCAATCACGAAGCAGGAGAAAATGCAACACAATTCACCCCGAGATGGAAAAATAGCAAATAATTCTGAGAAAGGACAGAGCCGAATAAACCACAAAGTCTGCTTTACAGGTACCAGAGCATAATGGTAGACACTGAGCGTTGATGCTCCCCCGTGGGCTCAGCCAAGCCCGGCAGAGGCAGCCAGGGAGAGGCAGTTTAAGGACTTCAAAGGGGAGGGGAAGGGGAAGAGAAATTACGCATTCAGGCTTCCACATTCTTCCCCTTTAAGAAGCCAACATTCCTAATTTTATTAAAGAAACATCAACTGAAGTCCACAGTGCTGCAGCTTTGGGATACAGTCATTCCTACCTGTGGGCATCTCCATTGGAATCACATTTATCTTCCAGGCATCGCTCTTTTCTTCCTTCTGCAGTTTCAATGCTCTCCCCCATCCTGGGTATTCCTGGTGCCTCTCGGATCCCTGCAACTACAGCATCAACACTCACATGATAATTCGTGTTCTGTCGCACTTCTTCCTCCTCCAGCCTGTTTCATCAGGCTGGCTAATTACAGAAGCTGTGCCTTTGACCTCTAGACTGTATATAATTACTCCTTCCAAGCATTTCTTACAAGTAGGGGGGAAATAAGCTGCTGCTTTTTTTTTTTTTTCTTTTTGTAAATCAAAGCTGAGATTCAATATAATGAACAACTTGAGGAGCCATTTTCAGAAAAACTTTCTACAAGATAGTTTTATTCTTACCTCTACTCACAGCCACTACACATTTCCTTCCCCACTACTTCCTCCCTCCTTTTTTCCATTCCCTACAAACCTGACACAGGCTGTTTGTGGCAATGTATGTAAAGAAAACGTAAAGTCCTGCAAAAATGGCCACAAAATATCACCTGACCTCCAGGGGACAATGGGCAATGAGACAACCTAACAGGACACCATGGAAACTTCAGGTTCGATTTTTATTTAATAAGAAATTAAATGCAAATCTCCTCTGAGGCTCTCCTATGACTCAGTTGAGATTGAGTGAAATCTCAAGGAAAAAAAAAGATTTACAACTGGGACAAGCATCAGTCTCAGCAAAGGGCTGGGACCGGGACCGTGTGGAGCAACTGAGGAGAGATGAGACAACAGGACGAGCCACGAGAGAGCTGAACAGCTGAGACCACCCAGAACCACCATCGTTTGCTCTCTTGGATGTTTTTGGCCAGATCAGCTCCTGGCTCTGATTTGTCGTGTTGCAGAAACAAAGGGCTGGGAAGAGGAGAGCCAAGGGTCCACAACCAGAAATAAACACCGAGGCTGAAAAAGATTAAGCCCCAAGCAAGACTTTTTTCCTGATCTCAAGGTAAGAATCACTTCTTGCCTCACCCCAGCTGCGTGCCTGGTGCTGTAACACTGCTTCTTTTTTACCTCTTACCACTACTATTCCTGTAAGCATTCAAACTGTGCCTCCATACCCATGGACAACTTGCAGCAGGAAAGGCGAAGATTTGCACGTTTATTTGCCTTAAATTCTATCGGTTTCAGTAGCGCCTGTTAAATTTCCACAGCAACTGGGCTAAGAGAGAGTGTGAAATCCTGATTGGTTTCCTATGCACAGATTTTAAGCAAAAAGTTTCTGCAGCTTGAATATGTCGTAGGTATTCCACACACGGTACTGAATTTGATTACACTCTGCCAGAGATGCATGTTTATGAATAATGCAAGGCTTTTGAAAACACAATCAAACAAACCGAAAAGAGCAAGGCCTAGGATATTCTTGCGCTCTTTTTTATCTCACTAAAATACCTCTACTGCAATCACTCACTTTGTAGCTCAAAAAGAGGTTGGTTTAACCAGAGGGAGGAAATACAGCCAGAATAGTGAGGATACTCCAGAAAGAGAGGAAAACTGTGGGTTAGAGACTGAGATTGAAGTACATCGGGGACATGGGAAGACATGCCACGGGTACAAGGACCTGTTCAACGAGTCCTCACACCACTCACTGAACTCTCCCAGGTTGTTGGGGCTCCTGTACACATGTAGGAGCAGGAGGTCAGGTGCTTGCAATAAGGTTTTTTCTCAAAAACGGGGGTGTTCATGGACAACCAGGTCCACGTGCTTAAGTGCCAGCCAGAGTTCATTTGGTAGGTGAGCCCCCTGGTGAGCCTGGACAGAGAACCCAAGCAGCACCAAAGGCTTTTTTGTGCTAAGTGCAATAGAAAGAGCAGTGAAAAAAAACCAACCCCAAAACAACCAGTTCCTTCCTTCCCCGGGCAGCTCAGAGTTTAGCGAAAAACCACAAGCAAGCAACAAGCAAGCGGGAAGAAGGGAAAGGATGAGAAAGCCAGGGTAACAGCTGGCTACATGAACATCTGGATTTAGGAAACGGGTGAATGGGGGACTGCTCCCCCTTTCTAGTGGCCTACCCTAGGAACGTGCCCTGGTCTCGGCGCCTTCCAGAGGCTGTTTCTTTGAACTGACTGTTGGTGAAATTCAAAACAGTCAGTCACACAGCTGTAAGTAACTCCAAGTGGGTTACTTGGCGCGGGGAACCAAGCCCCCTGGCTGTCTGCTCTGGCTCCACGCTTTTCCCAGTGTCACTCCTCTCCCCAGCACCGGCACCTGCTTCGCCTGCGTGACCTGCGGAGCAGAGGCCTGTGCGGAAGGACATCAGGCCGACAGGCAGGGTGACAGCGTTCCTCTTGCCAACAGCTTTAAGTGAGACTGCTACCGAAATGCTGCATCCACTGCCACCGTCTGCCAAAAGGATGTTTACCACAAAATTCTAGACAAGCTCGGGAAGTTACACAGTAGCATTAAGCAGCTGTAGAGATAATCTCTGTCCATTTACCTAAGAGGAAATTAAGGGGTAAGGTGACTCAAAACTACACCAACTCCACTTACAAGACAGAGAAAGCCGATAGCAGAGAGGTCCTTAACCTAAAAAATGAAGACATTAAGACATCAGTAGCTGGGATCTGAGGTTAGGCAGCTTCAACTGATGAACTTTTGGGACAATTCACTTATCGACACAGTGGCTTCTCCGTCACTCAACTCTTTATGTGAGGATGAACCCTCTTCCCAAAGCCAAGCTACAGCCCAAACAGGTATTACAAATCACAGAATTTACTGTCATGGAAATGATCACACTACATAACCCTCTTCAGGCTTTAATACCTACAAATTGCTATAATTTCCATTATAATTTAACTATCTTCTTCTGTGCATCGTCAGATCCACCATGAAACTTGGATCCCAAGGCATCATGCAGAGGCAGCAAAGCAGCAAGAATGCGAATGTGTAATACAGTAATTTAGCCCACCAAACCTCTACAGCAGGAAAGATGCAGAAGTAGCCACCCCCCTCCCCAAACATCCACACACACAAAACCAAACAACCCCACACACACCAAAAGAGTTTAGTTCTAATCCCTGCAAACTCAAAGAAAACCACAGCCAGCCCACTTCTCTACCTGTATACAAGGTGAGAGGAAGAGGAGAGAAGGAAAGAGATACAACCATGGACACACACGAGACATTTTATTTAGAAAGTCCTATTTCGTTGCAGATCAACACTTTTCCTTAACCTGGAAACAGGACTCGAGCCCGAGTAGGTACAGCGTTTCAGCTCTAGGACAGACTGCTAATGTGCATTTTTTCTAGCAAAAAGCTCTGGTTTCTTTGTAAAATTTAACCCCTGACTTTACTTCCCTTTATTTGAGTACAGGGGAGCAAGTTGAAATAACAGGCCTTGTCCACCGTGCCAGTACCTTTATGGTGGAGAGGCTTCTGACATCCGAGGCACTCCGGTCGAAGAGACTCTTGTTGCCCCCTGCACAGTCAGCTCACACCAACTGTGGTTGATGAGAAAAACCAGAAAAGGTTTGTTGCTCTCTATAGCTATTTTTTTTTTCCCCTCCTCTCGGGGAGAAGGCACAACGTAGAAACAAGTGTTTGTGGTTTTTAAGTGTTTTGTATATTTTAACTGACTCAGTTCACTAACTTAAATATCTAAGGCATTTTATTTATCATACACTATTGTGGTTTTAAACTCCTTCTACCTTTAAGCTATTATTCTATGGAGATCTGAGATTTCCTAGTAAGACTGAAAACACCATCACATTTCAGAGCTTCCTCCAAGCTACTGACAGAACAATTTGCATTTCCCTCTCTCCAACAATTTGAAACTACTTTTTTTATAAGAATACTTACTTGACAAATACAAAGCTTTGCTCATTTCAATCTTACGTGATTCCTGAGACAATGGGCACTTGTTTTCTTCTGAGATTGCCCTAAAGTATTTGGCCAAAAATAGCATAAGTGTTATTAATGCAAACAGAAAGCTTCTTGTTAAAAAACATTTTATTATGGCCACCTGGGCAAAACCTTCTCTTCTGTTCCTGGTGGCAGTCCATCACCACCCAGCTCAGACTGTCACAGGGCAGTGCCGGTGGTGGCTGAGGGCTGTTCACTTTCCACCTCTGACAGGGCGTCTGTGGGGCTGGACTGGCCCTGAGCCCCAGATTTCACAGCGTGCACTGCATAGTTGACGCTCGCGCTTTCCATCCAGCTCCACGACCCTGAGAGGGGGTTGTACAACATCCCGTTCACAGTCTTGACTGAAAAGCCATCTAGAAAAGAAAGAAGCCATAAAGCAACTGATGCGCTTAAATATTCTAGCTCACTGCAGCATCAAACCCTTTAGAACAGCAAGTCTTCTTCCTCCAAGCTGGGGAGTGGGGCTTCACAAGCTGGCCTCTGTCAGACACCACAAGAATCACAGAATCATCTAGGGATGACTCTATCCCCAGAAGGGACCTTCAAAGGTCATCTAGTCTGACCCCCCCCCAGTCAGCAGGGACACCCCCAACTAGACCAGGTTGCCCAGGGCCTCGTTGAGCCTTCCTTGAATATCTCCAGGGAAGGGGCCTCAACCACCACCCTCATTGTAAAGAACTTATTCCTAATATCCAGTCTAAATCTGCTTTTCTTCAGTTTAAACCCATTGCCCCTCATGGTGTCACTGCAGGCCTTTGTAAACAGACCCTCCCCAGCCTTCCTGTAGGCCCCCTTCAGGTACTAGAAGGCTGCTCTTAGGTCTCCCCAGAGCCTCCTCTTCTCCAGGCTGAACAACCCCAGCTCCCTCAGCCTGTCCTTGTAGCAGAGGTGCTCCAACCCCTTGATCATTTTCATGGCCCTCCTCTGGACCCGCTCCATCAGGTCCNCTGTCCCTCAGGTGTATCAACAACACCACACAGCTTGGTGTCCTCTGCAAACTTGCTGATGTTGCTCTCAATCCCCCTATGTCATTGATAAAAACGTTAAACAGTACCGGTCCCAGCACGGACCCTTGAGGGACACCACTTGTCACTGCTCTCCATCTGGACTTAAAGCCATTGAGAACCACCCCCTGGATGTGACCATCTAGCCAATTCCTTATCCACTGAACAGTCCACCCATCAAATCCAACTCTCTCCAATTTGTCAAGCAGGATGTCAAGCAGTGGCAGCAGGCATCACTGGTGACAGTGGCAGCAACAGCTCTGTGCCAGGCCATGTACCATTAGCACGCCCTATGGCAAACCACCTCGAAGTGGTATGTGAGAAACCCCAGCTTCACACCGCCCCATCTGGGGGACTGGTAACGTTTTCTCCAAGTGTAGAGATTCTTCAGATCGACATCACACGCTTCAAAACCAAAATCTGTGCATGTCTTTGGAGGGATTCTGCAGATTCCCCTTAGGAATGGAAAACAAGAGCCAGAGGCAGAAGAGTGCCAGCAGAGGACTCGGTGGGAGCAGAGTGATTTAGCACTCCCTGCTGAGCAGCGCTCAGTTCCCTGCACGGCTCTGCTGCGTCCCACAAGGATGCAAGAGGGAAGGCAGAAAACACACACCTTATCAAAACAAACCACCCCACTGCACCTTCTCCGTTTGA
The DNA here is from genome assembly GCA_013400055.1 of Nycticryphes semicollaris. Classification (NCBI taxonomy): domain Eukaryota; kingdom Metazoa; phylum Chordata; class Aves; order Charadriiformes; family Rostratulidae; genus Nycticryphes; species Nycticryphes semicollaris. Next base: position 31,809 of record VXBJ01004157.1, read on the forward strand.
AGGAAGGACAGAAACACCAGCATGTGAACTGGTGTGTCCTGGTTTCAGCTGGGATAGAGTTAATTTTCTTCCTAGCAGCTGCTGTGGTTTGGATTTGGTATGAGGATAATGTTGATAACACGTATGGGTTTAGTTGTTGCCAAGTAATGCTTATACTGAGTCCAGGACTTCTTCAGCTTCCTGTGGAAGCTGAGAGGGAGCACAGACAGGACAAACTGGCCAAAGGAATATTGCATACCATGGACATCACACTCAGTATGTAAAATGGGGTTGGCCAGAGGGGCAGGGATCCGCGATCGCTGCATGGGACAGGCTGGGTTGTGAGCTATTGTATCCCATCGATGATCTGGTTTATTCTTTTACCATTACTGAGTACTGAAGATGCCAAACGATGCGGCGGCGGCAGCGCAGCTCTGGGGGGGCCAATGCAATTACTGTCTCAAACCTGACCTACAGCATATGAACCACTTCAGAGCACACATTCTGCCACCAGAACGGGATGGAAAACCTTGGTGGTTTCATTTAGTCTATCAAACAGAGGGCAGCTGTAATGGTGATTTTGTTTGAGCAATCTCCAGATTGTTAGGATTCCACTTAGTTTATTCAATTTTTGCAAAATCCAGTAAGCAGCAACGTCTTTAAACCAGAAATTACACTGATACTGGTAACTGCCAGTTTCTCTTCCGTTACTGTTCTATTAAACTGGTTTTATCCCAGTCTATGGGGCTTTTTGGTTGTTTGGGGGTTTTTTTTTTTTTTCCTTTTTCCCTCTCTTCTCCCTGTCCTGCTGGAGAGGGGTGTGAGTGAATGGCTGTGTGGTTCTACCTGCCAGCTGGGGGTTAAACCACGACACCGTATTAGTCATGTTCCATACGGCATCATTTCAAAGTGCCAGGAGAAGACCTTGCCAAGACAATAACTCCAGTCATACTTCATCTTCTTTAGAGTAAACTGAAGCAAAGTGAAATATTTGGTGTAAGGGTTTTAAAACATCTGCAGGGAAGGAGAGCAATGGGCAGAACTCTTCCAAGCTCAGTGCTTTGTCTATTTCAAAAGCAATTAAACCAGGGTAATTTAATTATTTCTTCAAACCGTACAGTTTCTCAAGAACTGACTAATGAATTTGTGGTAGGTTTCATCTCCACATTTCTAAATAAATCTTTTAGTAACACAACACGAATAAAGAACATGCATCAGCATCCAAGAATAAAAACACCTTCCCGCAAGGGGAAGATGCCAAACGATGCAGCGGCAGCAGCGCGGCTCTGGGGGGGCCAATGCAGTTACTGTCTCAAACCTGACCTACAGCACATGAACCTCTTCAGAGCACACATTCTGTCACCAGTAATCTCTGCGTTCTAAAGGCTCCTCTTAGTTTATTTATTTTATGCAAAATCCAGTAACAGCAGCATCTTTAAGCCAGAAATGATACTCCTAACATATGACTGGCCACTCACACAGGGGAGGCTGTGTACTGGTACTAGCCCTCACCCCACTATAGCTTATTCCCTTTGCCATTTCTCCAGGGAGCATTTGGACATCTCTCTGCATTCCCATCATCTATCTGGCCTGGAACTTACTTGCTTCCAGGAGGTGCTCCAGCTCCTCAGGGGGAACAAACTTCTCCCACTCGTGTGTTCCTTCTGGTACAATGCCCATTATTTTTTCTGCCACCAAAATTCCCAGGACATAGGACAACTGTGTTTTATTGATTGTAGTAATGAATAAAGAACCTTCAGGCTAAATAAAAGATTAAAATGGCCAATTAGAAGTATATTTCCTTTTTCTAAAAGTGGTAAATTTAATCACATTAAAACACATGATTTGTCTATCTACAAGTCTATATCCTGCAAGAATAAGAACTAATTTCATCCCAGAATAGGTATTTATAAGTATACCATTTAAATCCAATAAAGAACATGATGTTCTAACAGTATGACTCAGTAGTCCTCAAAGAGTCAGCATAATCGGTCTTGGATGCTCTGAGAACCACTTCCTTGTCCCCCAAAATCCAAGAAAGTCACTTATAATATAACATAGCTGGGAAAATAGAAGACATTAAAGTATAACTACCTATTGTAAAAAGAAACACTTTTTAAAATTAGAACCAAAGTAAAATGTGCAAAACTGCCTAATTTTTGAGAGTGCTGAATGCCAGGCTTGTTTTAATGATTACAGCGTCAACAAAACAAGACCTGACATGAATTCTAAGTACTTAAAGATGCTGTTTAGTAGCACTAATGTATAACTTCTACATCCCCAGCAGGCTGAAAAATTAGTTAAGCTTTCCATTCCCATAATCTATATTCCTTCTGATGACCAGAAAGATAAATGAAGAGATTAAAGGAAAGCTGCTGCTTGTGCACTGGGTCTACCATCCTTCCTTACAAAGGAAATAATATCAAGGGGAATAAAGCAACACGTGATCATCTCCAAGCGTAACTATGGACCCTTTAAAAGCAATCCAGGAGCACATCTGACGTGATGCTAGAACTGGAATAGAATCTGGCGAGTCAGAAACGTTGTAACAGTCAGTTTCAGTGCAGCCTGAGCCACAGCCATCCACCACCAGCAGCACTGCTGTGTTTGCCTCTCACCTGCGTGAAACCAGATGCAATCCCATTTCTTAAGGTCTTGATGCAAAGCAAAACTGCAGTGCTAGGGGTGGTGATAAAGTGGCACTACCACTCTGCTGAAGTGTGGCAAATAAATTTCCTCTAACTTTAGCTACTGAAGTTAGGAAGATGTACTTGCAACGTGAAGGAGAACGGCAGCCACCTCTGGAGTACGGTTCAGATCTCAAGCACTTCAAGATGGAGGAATGAATGCAGATTTAGGTGTTTTCACATGCCTTCAAATGAAAGCCTTAATGATAAAAGAGAGTAAATATCCCCAATCATGAAAGCGAAAACTCTCTTACCTTTAACACCTGAGAGCAACACTTGATAAACATTTCAAGGTCAGCCACATGCTCCACTACTTCAGAAGCTACGATTACATCAAAGGTTTCCATAGACTCTTCCACCATCTCCTCCAGTGAACTGGACTTGTACTGTATTCTCTTGGCCAGGACCGGATCAAATGACTTGTGCTGATCTGCTGTTCTAATGTTGTCCTCCAGAGGATCAATTCCAGTAACTGAAGCTCCCAGTCTACCCAGAGGCTAATAAAACAGAGGATAATTTATTCTCTGCGTGAAAACAATTTACTTAAAGGTTTCTGCAGCTTTGCAATATGCATACACGATATATAAAACATCTATCAGAGAATAAGGCAAACAAGAGTAAAGGATGAGCTCTGATGCAGCAGTTTTATTTCAAATGTTTGTTAAAGCAAGAAATTCCTTCGTTTTGGGGGAGGTGGTGTGTATTTTCTTAGAAAATTATAGACTGGAATACACACATTTAAAGTGGCTTTAGAATAAATTGTTCTGTATCAATTTTGTTCACCAAATAAAGATTTCCTCCACTATTACCCTTTGAGAGACGAAAAACAAAGGGGGGGGAATCAACACAGTACTTAAAGGGGGGGAAACAATGCCGTATTTAATTACTGTCATTACTTTCTTCAACATCCACCTGTAATGGTAAATCCTCATATCTTTTTAATGGTTATTTAATATATTATTATCTCTGGGACTTTCTCACTGCTGAGAACTAAACACTGATGTTTACTAGGATAGCATCAAGGCTTGGCTGTCACTCAAGTTTCTCCAGTGTCTTCTTACTCATAGGTTAACACCTCAGGCATCACCTCTTTTGAAACCGAAACAGGCTGCAGAACATGACCACATGTCTGTTATTCCAACCTGAAATTCTCCAGTTGTTCAGCCTGAGAAGGTGATGCAGGACACTGGTTTTGCCAGCCTTGTCAGAGAGTGGGTTCTCACAAGGCTACAGGTTTTTGTTCATAATAAAATAAAGAAAAAAGAAGAAGAAAAAAAACACGAGAAGATATTCAGGTCCCTTTGTTACACCTCATTTCAGACACTGATGAATCTCCCAGAGCAATTCAGCCAGATCTGTAATCCTCAATTCGCAAACCATCCCGAGCCTCTTGACAGAGGACACAGCACCGTTCAGAGCCTGTGAGGCCAAAGGGTTCCACCAAAAATAGTCACTTCTCAGCCCTAAGTTAGAGCAGGCTCCCCGGGAAGCAGCTCTCCCGACAGAGAGGAGGTATGTCTCTGGTGTTTGACATTATTCCATGCTTTTCCCACGGGATCAAAGCAACAGCGAGAATCCCCACGCCCGACATAAACAACTGAGGAGAAGCAATTCAAAGAAATGAACATGTAAGAATAAGTTCGTAACAGAAAACACTTCTTGGGTAACGAGGATTGTCAGGATTAAAGTGTTCTTGCCTAAGCTCTAAAGTGAAAAAAAACAAAAGACAAAGAAAAGTTGTCAGACTGTGACTGCCCAGAGGAACACCCAAAGACTTTTAGGTCATTTTTCCCCCTCTCCTTCACAGCGTTTCAAATCTTATTTTTTGAACCTCTGAATTTTAGAATTTCTCATTACCAACTCCCTCCTTTTCTGTAAAAGACTCCAAAACATTCAGCAACTAATACATCATAGGAGGGAAAATCCTTGAAGGATTAGAAATTAAGCCATGCAACAGTAAAAAGAGTCAAATACTTTGTATTTTAACGAGAGAAACCGGTGGATTCTGCGTCTTACCTCACTCAGCAGCCCACCCCCGCAGCCAACATCCAGAATCTTTACTCCAGCAAGTGGATTTCCCAAATGATAATTACGACTCATGTTCAACAGAGAATCTCTGAAAGAAAAGGGATGTGACTTAGGGCACGCACACACAGTGGTTTACTAGAGGCAACACGCAGATGCCTTAAGGGCTGGTAAGTGCTTGCCTTCTATAATGTTTTTGGAGGTGATGCAAAAATAGTACATATGAAAAAACCAATATCTGTCCTCAAAACCATACCTAATAAATGGCACTCTAATATCATTCATAGAATGAAGGGCTGAGAATTCTCCTTCTTCATCCCACCACTTATGTGCGAGGAGCTGGAATTTCTTCATTTCCTTTGAATCCACTGATGAGTGTGAAGTGCTGAAAAGTCTCTTCACGGTGACCCTAAATGGTGAAAGCTGAATGTCACGAAACTAGTACCGATATTTCATGTCAGCTGAAATACGGGAAAAACAAATTCTGCATCAGAAAATGGAAAACAAAAAATAAAACTCACGTTTCTTTAAAGACTTTAATTATATTTGATAAATAACACATTTAATATACACTGTATGTATAACATGTCTCTCCAAACAGATGGCTGCATCCCCGTAGGCTCTACGTTAGTAATTAGTAAAACAAAAATAGGCCACATCAAACGTTAAAACATTTGTGAGATTTAAAAACTACTTCATGGGACACTGACACAAAGTAAAATCAAATTGTTACAGAAAATGACAGTCCTTGTCACACAGGATTATTTTGGATACAATACTTACATGCTGCTTTTTATTTCGGGCAGGGAGATGGGCAGAGAACTACTGGATTTCAGCTGTATTTTCCAGTTGTAGCTCTGAAGGGCACCTCTCAGGCCTGTCTGAAAAGACAGATCAGCATGGTCATCTGCATAAATAAAAGGAAGGCAACTGAATGGAAAACACCAGCTTTATGAGAGCTCACAGGCAAAAAACCTGGTTTAACAATGCTGCTCTAGAACACCACCACTAACTGTGCCAATCTTTACACATTTGCTCAGTGTCGTACTCCGGAAGCACAAGGCAACTACATAAAAGAGCATTTGCCAATTCCACCACCCCAGCACTTCTCAAATTATGCGCCATGACATGAAAGAAAAGGAACTTTTCAGGCAGCTGAAATGTTTCAGTGATTTCAGTGAAATGTTTCAACTCAATGAGAATTTCACCAGAACGATTACTCTGGCCACGAGCTGCACACGCGCTTACACTTAGGCTCCGACTCCTGTGTCCTTACACACTGGAATAAGAAATGTGGAGCTGCACGCTGAGTTTGTACTGTGTGAACTGGTGAGGAAACACGAGTATGAAAACCTCACGGAGGGCGCAGATACAGGCCAAGGACACCGTCCTGACCACGGTTCTCCAGGTGAGGGTGAGGCTCCCCCAGGCCTGAGTCACACTCACCCACCGCCCCGCTGTCACCAACAACCCCCAGACCACAGCAACGCCCCGCCACCCCACACCCGTGACCCCCTGAAGGTGATTTTAGGCCGCAGCGAGCGATGGAGCGACCTACAGACACCTCTGGGCTGAAGAAGGGCCTGCCGAAACGAAGGAAAACGCCTCCCTCGGGAGAGCTCCGCGGGGAGCCCACCAGCACCGGCCGCACAAGGCCCAGCCGGCGGCTGCCTTGGCCTCCTCCGGCCCAGCCGCTCTTCTCCGGGATAGAGAAGGGAGACAGGCCGCCAGGAGGGCTCTCAGGGCCGGGGAGATGCCGCCAGAAGCAACTACCCAGTAGGAGGTTTGCAGGGACCCTGTTGCGAGGGGCCGCGGAAGCGACGCCCCGCTAGGC
>VXBJ01004157.1:38583-69525 GCA_013400055.1 Nycticryphes semicollaris
CCCGGGGGCGGCCGAGGGCAGCGCCGCCGTTGAAAATCTTATATAAAATTTATTTATGGGTATTTTTATGTGCCGGCAACGTGCCAACCGCATCCTGGCCGGCAGGGCAAGAGAAGTGATTCTGCTCCTCTGCTCCACTTTGGTGAGACCCCACCTGGAGCACCGTGTCCAGCTCTGGAGCCCCCAACATAAGAAGTCATGGATGGGTTGGAGCAAGTCCAGAGGAGGGCCAGGAAGATGATGAGAGGGCTGAAACACCTCTCCGGATATGAAGACAGGCTGAGAGAGCTGGGGTTGTTCAGCCTGGTGAAGAGAAGGCACCGGGGAGACCTTGTATCGGCCTTGCAGCACCTGTAGGGGGCTACAGGAGAGATGGGGAGGGACTCTTTATCAAAGAGTGTAGCGATAGGAAGAGGGGTTATGGTTTTACATTGAAAGAGAGTAGATTTAGATTAGATATTAGGAAGAAATTTTTCACTGTGAGCATGGTGAGGCACTGGAACAGGTTGCCCAGAGAAGCTGTGGATGCCCCATCCCTGGAGGTGTTTAAGGCCAGGCTGGATGGAGCTCTGAGCAACCTGCTGTAGTGGGAGGTGTCCCTGCACACAGCAGGGGGGTTGGAACTCGATGATCTTTGAGGTTACTTCCAACCCATACCATTCTATGAGTCTATATTTATTATTTGTTAGGAATATCTATTTTATAAAATGTAAGGGAAGCAAACCAAAACGCTGGGCAGACCATTACAAGCATTTACTCAAGCTTGTTTTGAAAAATAAACCCCAAGCTCCCAAGCTTAAGAAGATGTGGTACAAGCAGCAAGAAAAACTGCTTTATTTCCCTTCCCCTTCACAGTGTCCCGAGGCATTCTGCATTGCAACACCGCTGACACAGCCCGCCTTGTCCCACGGGTGTGTCGTGGCTCCCCCTGGAAGCACTGCTGAAAATTAGCAGAGTGATTTTGTCTAAATGTAGGCCCCTTTACTCCTTGCGTGTCTTGGAACAAGAAAGCGCTCCTTTACCAGAGGCTTGTTGAGATGACTGTGATTAGCTGTCAGCTTTCCGTCTCTTTTATTGCCAAGTAACACACCGGACTTGCCAGGGGAGGGCCCGAATTAGACTCCTCGCTGTGGGAGAGGGGAAGGCAGAGGTGTTTGGGGCGAGAAGTGATTCCCAACATCCCGCATCATGTGTCTGAGGCACAGAGCAAAGCCCTTGGGCCTCAGAGATGGCTGACCTTGAGACAAGCTCCTGAGCACTTCCTCTTAAATGGTAAATTAAGCCAGCCTTAAAAAAGAAACGTTTTTTCACACTTTCTTGAGCTGCAGGTCTCATGAGAAAGTCCCATGGAAACCAAAGCTGTGAGGAGCAAAGCAGGGGAAAGCCATGGAAGCGGCGACTGGCAGTGCTCCTGTGCTCTCTGGGGAGATGGTGGCAGCGACCAGGTCCTCTGCCCAGCAGTGGGGACACTGGCATCTGCGGGCAGGAGGCACAGCCTGCACAAAGCCAGGGGCAGGAGCACCTTCTAGGCAGCTGGAAGCTTGGAGTAGTATGACCAGCCATGCATTGACTTGCTCTTCCCTCCACCTAATGCCAGTCTGTTTTATTAACTGACCTCACTCACTGCTACAACCCTCACTGCTTGAAATCTGCTGCAGATTGAGTGTAACTCACCTAGTAGTCAGTCTGTGTTATTAAAAAAACCAAAGCAAAACAAAAAACCTACAAGGACTACAAAAGGCCTCAAAGAAGCTTGTCCTGGTAGCAACTAAATAGATGGCACACCAGGTGTGTACACACACCGCTTCCCTGCTCGCTCACTTTCATCCAGCAAAGCTCTCGGGGCAGCGGAGTTAAAAGCCATTAATAGCACCTCAGAGCTCAAAGATGTCACGAAACTAAGCTTTCCTTCAAAGTGTGCTTTGGCATATTATTTATGCAAATTAATGTGTAACTTTTCATTTTCGTAGCACAGCAAAGGCAAAATCTGGAGGAAGACACCCGATTCTCACATTGCCATTGTTTCTGTATTTGCAATTTTAAAAATTTTAGTAACAAGCAATTAAATACATGCACACTGGCAAGTATTTCACTCAACAGGATTGGCTGGCTTTAAACAAGAGGGAGCTATTCCTTTTTTTCCTATTATTAAACACAGATCTTAACAGCAGTGGCCTAGACTCGAATCTCTCCCACGAGACAGGGCCTCAAAGACAAAAAAATAGCATGTATTTTTTTCTAAACCAGTGTTTCAAAAGGCACGTAGTTGCCCAGTCGTTAAAGCTGGGATTATGATACCCAACTGCTCTTACTTGACCAACCCGCGGTGGCAGCCGGCTCCTGTCCTCAGAGGCTGTAACGGGTACCCGGGGGCACGTCCTCACACCGGGTTTGTTGTAACAGCTTCAGTATTTGCCCGGAAACCACTTCCCTTCTTCATTAAAACCAAGTTTTCAAGGGAACCGCCTCAGAGGGGCTGTGGGACATTCACAATTGTACGTCTCCCTCTCCTGCAGTGCACAAGCGCTGAAATATGTTCAGGTGTTTATTTAAACACGTAAAAGAAAAGAGCAACAACCCAATTTAGACTTCTCCAAAACACGGTATTCCCACTTTTGTATAGCCTTGCACGTGTCTTAATTTAAGATGACTTCGGATGTATGGAATTAAAGACTGGATGCTATTTTAGCCTTCACTGTTGAAAACTGTTCCTACAGGAGTTACTAGAAGACCAAGCAGCATGTCATGTGTGGAGCTGACGCGGTACCCACGTGGTGTTACTCCCTGGTGTGCCGAGTATGCCGTTCAGTAACATTTCTGAAACAGTTAAACGCGGAGATCGTATGCTCTTTTTATTGGCATACAGTCACTACCCATATAAGTGCATTTGTGTCAAAAAAATAATTCTCATAATTTACAGGAAGTGACAGAATTCCAGTCGTTGGCAGAGTATATAAAGCTTTTCATACACAATCTTTTTTTTTTTTTATTACTAGACCGAGAATATAAAATCTGAACTGAAAATCAAATTCAATGCATCATGGAAACTGTATTCCTCAACAGCGTTTCTTAAACTTAATTCTAGTTCCTTTCTCTCTCTCTCAAGACATCCTTCTAAGGCGCCTGAAGTGTTACACTACCTATTCTTCAAAAAAATCCTCGTTTTTACCAAGAGCCAATAGTCTACTGAGATTGGGTCAACCCATCGTTATTTATATCTGTACCAATGCAAGTGAAAATCACTGTGTTGCAAATTATGCCTTTTTTTTTGCTAATAGGTATGACTGATTACTTCCATAAAAGGACTTTACTGGGGGGCTATGTTAATTTTAACTGATTAAGTAACTACTTCTCTGTAACAGTGTTTTGATAAACACGCGTGTATTCACCAGCCATTAGCTCACTTAATAAATGTATAGCTAAAATGTGATTCTTTGCATTGAAGCATTCTGCATCTAATTAAGGAAAAAAAAGAATCACATTGACAAAAAATGCTGCAGAGCTGAATTCTAATTTTAGTAAATGGATTAATCTGTTCCTGAAGACATGCTTTGTGAGTTACTTGTATTAGTGTATTTTTTTTTTCTTCGAAGATACAGCCAAAGAGATCTTACTTTGATGTTAAGCCTTTTATCTTTTTCACAACTGGTACCACACCAGACCTTCTAGGCTCAAATTTCCAGTCTCTTCCTGAATGATACTTCTTCTGTAACAGTCCCTGGCCCAGGGTTGTGCATTGTTGGGGTTTTTTAACGAGTGTTATTTCACCCTCTTGTTACTAACAGCCATAGCACATTTCCTGAAGGAGGAGGTGATCACAGTGACCTCTTTCATTTCATGGTGATACCAAATGCAAAATTTTAGTTACGTTGCTGTCTAATCAATGTATTAGCTTTGCAGGAATCACAATTCTCATAACACTAACAAAAATAACCAGCTTTAACGTTTACTACACATTTAATGCCTGTGCCAAAATGTAAAAGTAACCTGTTCCTAGTTTTCTAATGTGCACCGAGTGCCATTTATAAATATATTCCATAAAAACATCTAAAACACTGAGTCTTGTTCCCATAATATCCCTGAACGTCCGGAAAGTTCTCTCTGAAAAGTGGGTGAGGAATAGAGTTCCAGAGCGTAACACTGTCACACAAGCGCGGTTAATCGCGGGTGTTCCTAATGGGATTCAGTCTGTGTAAGTTTAGCTTGTATTACAGTGACCCATATTTTACATACACAGCGTATATTACTTGCTAGTCCAAATAAAAAGGATTATTAAAAATCTATTACACATATCTAAAGAAAAAAAAAAAAATGATGTCTTGTCTTTGTTCGTTCACACACACCCCAACAGATAAATCTCATCAGCTCCACGGATCACATACATACTTTGACAAGTGGGTTACGTTAAAATCTTTTTCAAGTACTTTTAAAAAATTTGTTATACCAAAAAAAGCTGCCTTTTTCTTGTCTTAAAAAAAAAAAAACCAAACCCAAAAAAACTTTCTACAATTTAACACAAAATTCATGTGCAAGAATTTTAAACAAAAAAATCAACTAAAGAGCTTTATTGACATCACAGTACATTCAATAGTAATTTTAAGAACATTACAGCTGAAAGAGAATGGCATGTTTTATATTCTTAATAAGCACTACCGTTCTTGAAAAAAATGTAATACAAAGAAATCCTATTAGGTATTTAATTCTGAGCAGCATTTGGAAAAAAATACACCTATTTACAGATAAAAAAAGGATTCTGGTTTCACCTACATAGCCACAATGTGCCTCTATAATGAGACAAGCCTTTTATAACTCATGGAATTTTTAAAGGTCATAGCACTGGTGCCATAAATTCCTCAGCGTTTACGACGAAGAGGAGTTGTTGATCTGAAAAATAAAGGAAAAGGGAGGGGGGGGGAAAGTTAATTGGAAAAAACACAAGACCCCCAAACCCACACACACTTTAGGCTTAGTAATTAATAGCTTTAAAAGAGTTTTCCATAGTTACTTTTGCCTAAGACAAAGAATTTAATAAATACCATACTTCATTTAAAAAAAAAAAAAGTTCATATGCCGTACACATGAAGACGAATAGCAAAAAAATAATAAAATAAAAAAACAAGTCAGACAAAATACTTAAAAAGTATACTACCTTGATCGTGACTTAGACTTGTGTTTGCGGCTTGCCTTCTTACCAGACCTTTGAGATTTCTCCATGGAGCATGACCGAATATGCTTCGATTTCTTAGCCTTCTTTTCTTTGCTGCTTCCTGGTGATTCGGAACTACTCCTCGCACTAGATTCGGAGCCTGACCGTTTTTTGCTATCTTTGGTAGTAATTTTTTTGCTTTCCTGTCTGGAATCCTGCCTTATTATTTTCACACAGATTGAATCACCGCGACAGAAAGTTCTTTCGCTGTCTCTTTTTCTCTTTAACCTACCGTCGTCGTGATTGCCAGCCTTACTTTCTTTCTCCTCTTTTTTGGGCTTATCTTTTCTTTTTTCCTGATCTCTCTCCCTTTCTCTGTTCTTCTTTCTGTCTTTATCTACCCCTCCGCTCTGCTCCTTCTTCCTTTCCTGATCTTTCCCCTCACTTTTGTGTTTGTGCCTGTTTCCAGTAGGGCTTCTACGCTGCTCTTCAGTTTTACGCCTGTCCCTGCTTCTGCTGCGGCTGGCGCGGTTGGCTCGCCTGTCTCTCGACCGGCTACTGCTTCTACGCCTTTCCCAGCTCCTCTCTCGAGAAGGACTCCGATTCCTTCGCCTCTCCCCTCTTTCAGCGCTGCGGTTTCGACTAGATCTTCTCCTTTCCCTGACTTTCTCCCTGCTCCTACTCCTCTCCCTCCTGTTTCTGTGGGAGTAACTCCTGCTCCTGCTGCGCCTGACTTTATGTGAAGGCGTCCTGCTGCGACTGTGCCTCTTCTTCCTTTTAGGAGAGGAAGAAGGCGAAGAGCTGCGACTACTACCTGAGCTCGTGCTGTAGGATGAACTAGATACGGTGCTGCTACTGCTACTGCTTCTGCTATTGCTGCTAGTGCTACCACTGCTGGAGCTTCTTGACCCGCTCCTTCCTGCCCTCTCTTTACCCTCTTTTTTGAGTTCTAGATCAGGTGCGATTGCGTTTGGAGATCTTTTCTTTTCGTGAACCATATCGGCTTCAAATTCTTTTGCCTCCTGTGATGCCGAGTTACTGTTTTGTTCTTTGTTAATGAATTCATTCATCTCCTTGGAAATTTTCTCATTTTGTAGCTTTTCTTCTGGGGGGAAAAAAAAAAGTATACAAAAAGAAAAATGCAATTAATTTGGAGTACTATGTCACTAATTACTATACCGTTACTTTTGGCAAAATCAAATTTCCAAGTACCTTTCATAATACTTCATACACTGTCTGCCATCATAATAACCACCCACCAAACAACTTATTTTCTTTTTTTAGAATTCTGGAAAAGTTGTCCTCCTGCTTTAGAAAAAGCATACAACCTACTTAGAAGTCCTTAATGTCACTTCATGTTTCAGTGGTACAAGACCAGGTTCTCCAACAAATATCCTGGAGCACTGGAACTCTCAAATTCATCTACACACACAAACTTTTTCCTCCTGCAACCTTCTGGGACATCCAATTCTCCTCTCTCCCTCCTGCAATACTCTTCTAGCTGTACCTCCACTTCCTGCCTGACTTCCAGCCCGGTTCCTCTGGGAGTGAGTAATCACTGGCCAGCCTGAAGAAGTTCTGTTTCCCACATGGAGCACGGGTGGCCTCTCAACCTCAGAACAATGGTGGCTGTATCTGTATGTTTTGTCAGCCTCGTTACTCAAGGAAATCTTAGAGAAGTACTTTCTGCTGTAGTGATGCAAGTTTGTTTCTTAGTGTTTTCCAAGGATAACTTAAAATTAGGCCCAAAAGCTAACTAGGGCAAGTAATTTACATTTGTCCTTGTTTTTAAAGGTTTTATAGTCAATTAATTCCAAGGAAGAGAGGAATAGTATAAAAAGGAGACTTGGAGATAATTCCTTGCTTAAGACTCAGCTTAAAAGTTAAGGCCACAGCATTTAATAAAGATGGTGAAGCTCTTACAAAACAAAGTTACTGTCAGTTGAGATTATACGTAACTTGGTCGTCAGCAAATGCTATAAACATGGTAAGAACACAACAGAATAAAGAATACATTTTTTGCAAGTAACTTTAAGAGCATCAGGCCAAGATTTTCATATAGCAAATAAAGAAATCCAGACCCTCAGAGCATTTTCCAGAGATTTCCAACTTTTTTAAAGTTTTACTTATTTTTATTCAACCTAGGATCCTCTGCATCACTGGCCAAGCTTATCTCCCCTCCCCATTTTTAATTGAACCCAGAAAAAATAACTGACATACAACATCTGTAACCAAAAAATGGCCTTTAGATGTGGGCCATCAGTTCCTGGATTAACTCGGGGAATAAAACTGCATCCATAAACCCAGCATGATCCAAATGGCAACTGCCCATGGCAGGGGGGTTGGACTAGATGATCCTTGTAAGTCCTTTCCAACCCAAACCATGTTACGATGGTCAAATCTAACCCAGAGAACAAATCCACCTGGTGCCCAGGTTATTAGGTAATACAGGCAGAAGTCAGTATATGTTACAAGATGCCCCACTGTATATTAGAAATATGATTTTCCAAAACACAGCTACAAATAAGAATCTGCATTTGGTCGTCTTCAGAATTCTGGATGTATAGAACCAGCTTGTTAACTCTAATTTACAGATCTACATTTCTGTAAATAGTCCCATGGAGATGTTCCCAAGCTACATCTGGCTTCTCATACTTGGAAGAAGACAGAGGTCACAGGCCACCACTCAGTCACTCTGAGTAAATCTTAAATACATAATCTTAAAACACTCAGAGAAACCAAAAGTTTAGCTAGTTCAGGCTTCTATTAAGGGATCCTTATATCGTATTTCTAGGCTTTTAAAATAAAAAGTAAAAGGAGGAAATCATCCATCCCCAAATAAGAAAAAAGTATGCAATTGTAACAGCGCTTTCTTCCTCCTCCAGCTTATGATGCCGAGTTCTTACCACTGTATTCACCTGTTGATCTAGACTGCTCTTCAGCAGTGCAAGGGACAGTTGTGATACCCTTTTCACCTACATTACTGCTACAAAAGGACAAACCGTACCTTGTATGGAGAAGCAGAAGTAAATTACAGAATTTTTTATATTTATTTTTTTTTTTTAACATCAAGCCTGTCACCTTCTCAGAGACTAAGTGTGAACTGACTGGGTTCAGTAACCTTTCCCTGGTAGTAGGAGTAAGAACCCAGATGTGGAGAAGCAGCATATGGACACAAATCTCAACTACAACTGCGAAAAGCAAGCTCAAAGGAACTGCAGCTTCTCCCTCTACATTCTGGAAGGTGCACTGCACAGGATTACGTATCAGAACAGCAAGTTTTTCAGATGATGTGAGATGTACGTACAGTGTACTTACAGATTCCTTAAAAGGAAGCAAGTTTATATAAACTGCAGTCTGGCACATACGGGTGAAATTTATCCCCCAGTCACAACAGAGATACTAGTAACTTCTAAAAAAATGCATTATACACATGCATTTTTATATAGTATTACGTATATAGTACAATATCTACAGCAGACAGATATCTATGTACCACGTCTACTCTTTTAACACTAATGTACAATAGTTTAGAGGAAACACTACATGGATTTTTTTTCTTATTAGAAAGAAAAGCAGCAAACCCCATTCTGATCAAGTAGCTCAAAGACCTTTTTCTGTTAAAACATTTAATGAAAAAAACCCACATTCTTTCTACATTTGGCTTAAAATCAATTTTGTGTCCCCCCAGTTTGCATATACTAAGTAGTGAACTCCATATACAGCAGCATAGCAAGAAGATGTTACACGATTTACCTTCTAGCTGTTTTTCTAGTAGTAGTTGCTGTTCTCTCTCTTTTCGCCAAAATGCCTCCTGTTTTTGCCTGATTCTGTGCCGTAATTCCTCCTCATCAGTATCAGATGATTCAGAGCCTCTGTCACTCCTCTCATCTTCACTGTCTCCCGATCCATAACCACCCAGTCCACCTGCGTGCATAAAGTCCAGTCTATCACGAGGAAAGATTAAGCTTTGTTCTTAATATTTCTGTGGGGCAAAGAGGAGAGTAACATTGCCCTTCCTTCACTTCCTCTTCTCGGAAGAAGTCACTTTATTCTGGTAAGTGCCAATGTTGTTTGGCTGGTGTGATCAAGGCCCCCATATCTGCATTGACGCTCACTGTCTGGTTCTACTCCTTCTGGAACAGCCCGTCTATTTTCATCAAGCAACCACTGTGAGCGCGGTACTTTTCCCATCGTACGGAAGGGCAAAAAAAAAGCTCCCTGGGGAGATGGGAACAGGGCCTGCCCCTGCATCAGCAACCGGGCAGAAAATGCCTGGGACCTTTCCCAGAAGACGTCTCTGAAATGACTTCAGACGCCTCCGTACTCCAAGGCTACAGAAATCCTGAATGCCATAACAATTTTTCTATATTGATTTGGAAAACACTGCACTGTGACAGGTAGAGAGATGGAACACAAATGGACTTTCTTCTCCCCTAGAGATATCAGTAACTACCGGTCTGATAAGAAGGATAAAGTCAACTTAACCATCGGACATAGAGACATTTTACTTTCTTTCAGCCTGAGGTTCTTAGGACTGTGTTAGTTTTAAAACAGGAGAATACTTGTGATGGTAACATTCAATCTAATTCATCAGAAATCCACACAAAAAGCACGTAACGGATGACTGACGCTGCTGTAGTACGATTTAGATGACAAAAAGCATGTTGGGAAAGATTTTTTGCTGTTGTGTCTCAAGCTGGAATTTCAATCTCTTTTTTTCTGTGTTGTTTCTGGTCATATGTGATATGGGAGCCTCTGTGCTTATGTAGCTTTTCATTAAAATAATAATTGCAAAGAATACTGTATGTTTATTTATAGACTTTCACATTACTCTTATCAACTTTCCCTTCTTGTTTGGATAGATCAAAATAGGACAAAAATATAAACCAGTGTTCCTCTCTCTGAAGACTGCAGTGTGCTTCTGAAACAATCATGCTTTGAAAAAAATCAATCTATCTAAAGTTTTTACGCATTTTCAAAACTAGGGCAAGATTCTCATATGCTAACTCACACTGACTAATCCTTTACTCCAAAAAACATCCCACTTTTATCAGTAGGTTTACCTGTGGAACAAACAAAGGTGCTGATAATGGTCAAGTTATTGGAAAGTGACCCATGCTCTCGGGCAATTAAAGTCTACTTTTAAAATGCAATTTCTAGAAACGCAAGGCAAGAGCGAAACTCCCCCTTTAAGCCCTCTCAAAAATAAGGAACATACTTACCGAGTCCAGTGAGGGAAGCCAGTGCACTGGACTGTGCCAGCTGTTTTGCAGGAGCTTTGTATCACATCAACAACAGGAACAACATGTTAACACAAATAGCCACGATTTCATAGTCATGAGTCTATGGTATTGTTAAATCTACTACTATTGCTGGTCTTTGGAGGGAGAGAAGAAACATTAAAAACGCATCATCCATTTAAAACCAGTTCTAGATTTTCTGACCACGAAGATTTAGATTTTAACTGCAAATTAACAGTGAACAGAAATTAAAAAAAAACAAACAAACAAATATATACTCATAAATCACTTTCCAAGTTACAGCATCTGCACATAATTTTCAAGTTTCAGTAGTTACGTATTTAGATTAACTCAGTTACGCTAAAAAAAGCTGTTATGTAAGTATAATACATGTTAATAGTGAAAGCAAATGAATTACTAATTGAGGACTCAAAGTTCATCTCTTTTTCACTTCTGAACAGCTAAGAACTTGAGATAAAGATGACAGCATTAAGAAACAGCTACAACTCAAGAGGCACTGACACACAAGTATCATTTTAACTAAATCAATGAATTGTATGAAAGAAATGGAATAACTGAAGTAACTCACAATACACTGCACAGGACAACAGTACATGGTTTACTGGATTTGAACTCTACCAAGTTGAATGCATTATACTGGAATTGTTCTTGGGGATAACTATGGAGGTTAAATGTTCTAGAGACATGCAAATATAGAATATTCACAGAAGAAACTAAAAAAAAAAAAGAAAATAGAAAAAAAAAAAGAACCGGCACACCTTTAGTTGCTTTACGGTGAACATCTTTGGCCACGTAATAAATTTCTTCATTTGTGACATCTAAGAGAATCTCTGTCAGCAGCATTTTTGTCAGCATCATCTGAAGGAAATCATATATACAATTACAGGCTAAACCCTCTTGAATAAAGGCTGCATTCAAATCGTATCTATAGAGCTTGGCCTATTTTGACAGCTATGAAAGTACTCTCCTGCACGTTTTATTTAATTCTTTCTTTCAACAGACATGACTTAAAAACTTAAGTCTGAAATTGTTTAAATTTGACCTGATATCAAAACTTTTAGAACCGTATTTTGACTGTGAACTGTATCCACATGTATTACACTCAGCTCTGCAGGGCACCGATTCCTAATGTCAAAGGTGATACAAGAAATACATACATAAGTCAGAAATTACTGCTCCCATTTATTCTTTAAAAAAATAAAGAGCACATTTCTGTCTGTCATGCTGCCTCACTGACCCCAATCCTGCAAAAATCATCAGAGGTTACTTATATAGGATTATTATTATGTATTTACTACAAGAATCAAAATGTTGGTAGCTTGTTCTCCCAGCTGCTCGGCCTGGCCACCTGCTTTACAAAAGGACACCCATTAAACTTTTTAGAATTCAGAGCCTTCGTTACCAAGGCTTCAGTTGTCCAATTAGCCCACAACCATGATTTCCAAGTATGAAGTTTCTGCAGACACAGCAAAGCTTTTGCTGGTCCTAGGACTTAGGTTTCTAACACTTTCTTGGAAGAATATGCTTCCTAAGTTTCCTTTCAGAGGGGCTGAGGTTGAACCATAGATTTCAGATGGGTGCATTTAATCATTGGAAGTTTTCAGGAATTTGACACGTTAAGCCAAAGCACAGAATTAGTAACGATCAATGTCAAGATTATGGTCATTACATTCTTTCACTACTGTGCTAGAGATGAGTTATGTAACCTACAGCAGAAAGACAGCATTACAAAGAGATCTACAAATACAACCCTGCTTTCCTGTATGCTAAGTACTATACCTCTGCTGTCAGCATCAGGCAGAGGAAAAGCGTTTTACTTTGCTATGCCCCCAAATATGAGCAAATAGACAGAAATACTGCATTATTAATACCATTTGATATTCCTTTTCTTCTTCTGTCATTTCTGGTTCACTTTGCTCCTCTTGAGGAGCCGGGGACGGACTCCTGCTGATTTTCCCAATGCTTACAGCTTCTGTGTTTTCAGCATCATCTTCCTCATCACTGTCCTACAAGAACAGCGTCATGCATTTCAGGAAAAACTTGGGATGTCAAGCCCGTTAGTTTCCATTTATTATAGTCAACGTGATTTACTTTGTACTGAAATCTGTATTACAGTTGTCATAAAACCCTTTCTTTTCTCCCCTCCTAATAAACATGCAGGTAGCTCTCTGCCCACACAAGATAAGGAAATACATAGTTGTCAGTTCACTGCCAGACAGTAACTCAGAACTGCACACAGGAGGTAACTGCTACAGTGAATGCAACACAAGGCTTCCAAAACGGGCTCAGTTTAGTAAATACATGTATCTGAATTCCTTCAGCTACTCCTTTAAAATTCAAACCTTCAAAGACACATATGTTTCCAAAAAACCAACAAGAAAAAAACACCTAATTTCATCATTGTTTCTTTGCTACTACAGATCAAATAACATAATTTTACCTCTCAACTTCAAAATGTCAAGTAAATATCAACAAAGCAGCAGCTTAACTTTAAGGAACAGAAACAAAGAGATAACCAGGAATGCACAGTCTATTTGGAAAAGACAAAAAAGTTGGTACCTTTCAGGAAATACAAACCTGAGCAAAAAGCAAACCTTTCTACTTACAAATTTACTTTTCTGAGGTAACCGTGGGCCATCTGCTTCTTCAGCCTCCTCACTTTCCTTTTTTTCTTTTTTAGACATCTGTGAACGCTGCTGCTCCATTCTCTCTTTTTCCAGTTTTTTCTGTTTTTCTCGTTCCATCTTTTCCAGGCCCTCACGAATCCAAGCAGGCAGAGTTCTACGCTTCACAGCATCTACATAAGCAAGTTTTACAGTTCTGTAAGATGANTTTTAAAAAAAAAAAAAAAAGCCTTAAAATTTTGCAATTATTTTCAAAACACAGATTTTATGTTTTTTTGATTAAGGAGTGGTTAACATGTACCAATCTGTGGAGGCTCCTGCTTCACAGGCATCGCAATAGGTGAACGCTGTCGGTCTCTGAATGAGGGTCTTTCCCTTCGATTTTGAGGAGGTGCAGGAGGTGCTGGTGGACCTGGCGGCCCTGGTGGTCCTGGCTGCCAATAAGGTGGATGAAATCCACCTTGAGGTGGACCAAAAGCAGCCCCATGCTGAAAGAGCAATGCAGTTTATTTTTCTTTACATGTAACACTACACAGCATGTGCGCAAGTTGGTCTACAGAAATCCATGCAAGTAGGAATCCACAATTTCTAGGCTACTGAGATCTCTCCATTTCTTTCTCTGTGGCCCCCAGGGAAACAAGTCTTCCTTAAACATTTAATGAGTAAATTTAGATTTAAGCAGGGACACTAATGAAGCTGAAAGGGCTTCAATCAGTCTCATATTGTGCTAAACATGAAGCCCTACAATCACCATCTACCTCCAGCAGTTCCTTCCCAGCTTATCAGCAGAGCATGCAGTTAAATGACCAGTATACAAAATTAAGGTTTGAAAGTCTATGTTAGCAGTCTTTCCTTGCAACTACAAGGTAAGTCAAAAATGAAAAGTTACAAAAGGATCTTTGCACTGTGCCCTGTCCAGTAATCATTCATGGATGTTATTAGGATGGCTGATTAAAATATTAAATGCATAATTATGCAGGTTTAGTGAAGAGCCTGGGTTCTGAGCAAGCTGTATACAATCTGAAAGTCCTAAGTCTTGAGGCATACATGAGGGGGGGTTTGTCCTAATATTTGCTGCCCAGAAATGCCTAATGGAACTATTTAAGAGGACAGTGTCTAGGAAGAAATTTAAAGCATCAGGTATTTTTTTTATTATATTCTACTGACTCCCTATTTAAGTCACTAGTGGTAGAAGCACTCTTCCACCACTACTGCAGGCCAAACTCTGTTATTCAGTGCAATACAAGTCTTCTGTAGTACATTGAGGAATTAATTTTAAGAGCCGGTTCCGTAACAGTAAACAGAGGAAATTATAATAAACTGGGTGTATTTGAAAATATTGGTTCACTTCCTAACATTGCTGAATAAGAACATTTAATAATAGAGAAAAGTAGGCCAGAATACAGAAGCATATTTCTGGCCATCATCCCTTGGGCTCACTTATGAACAGGAGGCAGGTGGTTTAAGAGGTACAGATTGTCATTTATAACAAGAGCTTTGAAAGTAAAATACTGAAAACAAGGGAAAGAGCCAAAACTTCATTGTGTTTAACAATTTATGTGATGCCCTCTGCTACTATTGGTGCTAAAACCATCTACAGATTTATCATGCTCTGCAACTTATATGTCAAAATGAAGAAAAAAAATTGGATGTGGAATTTTTAGAAGTGCCATTGTTTATTCAAAGAATCACAGTAGATAGAGATGGAAAAGATCAAGGGATCATCCAGTCTACCTCCCTGTAAATACAGGGCTGTTCCCTATGGTACATTACCTAGTGTATTTAAGAATATAATTCTGAAAATTTTTTTCTTCCTTTTTGGTTTTTTTTTGTTGGGTTTTTTGCTTGCTTGTTTGTTTTTTGTTGCTTGTTTTTGGTTTTTTTGATACAAAACTACATGATGTTAATTTATAGACTGGAACACAGTGATTCATTTTAATACTGCAGACAACAGACATGTCTCATTACTAGTATAGAAAAAAAAATCCCTTTGGCCTCAGAACAGAACTGAAAGCTCTAAAGTCTCTTCTGCAAAGTATTTGGTAAAAATGTATCTTAGCAGATAACAGATTCTGTAGATGTTTGTAGAACTGAAGAATGAAAGTCGCCGCTAGATGATATTAGAGGAACACATCCACGGAAGGGACTCTGCGCGCCTACAATATTAAAGCAACAAATATGTTTCACCTGATAGTCAAACTGGTTCACTGGCCCCATTGCAAAGTTATCAGGAGGTCCCCCAAAGTTGTGATTGTTCTGGTTAAATATATGCCTGTTGTCAGAAGCAAATTCCCCACTGTCCTGACTGTTGCTGTCTTCAGATGGAGGAACAATTTCCATTTGACCTGTGCTTGGAGCCATCCACTGCTGATCTGGAGGTGGGTGAGGGGGCTGGTGAGGCATTCCCCATTCTGTTTAGGAGTCAGAATATAATTCAATATCAAGTTAGTGCAATTTTTGTGAGTCACCAAATCACTAAATGTTCTTGCGCTTATCACAAGGTTCCTCAGAGCAACAGACAGTAACGTTCCAAGGAGTCATGAGTCTACAGACTGTATTATACTGCCTCAATAATTTCTTCAGCTAAGTGAAAGTAGTACAAATAGCTGCAGCTGAACTAAAACGGGTTGGGGGAAACTTGACTGACATGGAGATGTTGCATATTTGGTTTTATAAATTGCTGGTGATACCGAGTCCACCCTAGCACTTACAGATCATATGAACTGTTAAAGAGCTGCTCCTACTTCTCCATTTCCATGTTATTTCAATTTTCACAGCAATGAGCTATTTTATTGCTTTGCACAGTAGACTTAGAAGACTTACTATGCAAAGCCAATGTTTTTTTAAACCTGAAGTCTTGTATCTTGATAACAGATGATTCCCTGGATTCTCCATTATCCAGCAGAGGTCCCAGCCTAAGCTATAGTCATAAGCCCTCAAACATAAGTTATAACCAGCTAACAGAATGAAGAAGGTTTAAGGAATTAATTAATAGCTCATGTAGCTATAAGCTTTGTCTTCTTAAGAAGCCAGTCTACAAATGATGTCCACTTACAGGTATTTATAGACTGTGACAGAACTACCTTGTAGCTTTCAGCAGTAACAGAACTAATACCTGACCTCTCGGGTTAACCCCTACCTTCCAGCCACTCCTGGAATAATTCTTTCCATTTTTTTTGTTTTTATTTTATTTCTACTGCCCTTCCCATCTGCATCATAACCAGATCCACCAGTGTAGCAACTAAAAAGTGTTAATACAGTTTCTTCTACTTGGCTGCTCTTTTTCCTGTACGTTCAAAGATTGTGTCATTCCTTTCACTCTCACTGTCATCCTGGGGGGTCATTAATCAAATGGTGGCTGGTTAATCAAATCCTTTTCCAGAGTCAATACTTCTAAAGTATTCTAAGGGTAGAATCCTTTATCCTTTAAGTACAGCTTACAAGAATTATTGTTCATAAATGCCTGTACTAACATTTGTCACTATTATAGTGCCCAATTTAGTTCAAGTCACATACAACAGATGATGGTTTCACTCGTGGAACATGAATCCCTTCAAAATGAATGGTCTGATTGTCGCACAGTTGGTTTTCAGGTCATCATTTTACTTTTTTACCAGTAGCACATAAAGGAATTTTGGATCCAAAAAAGCAACTTGGAAGGATATGGAGAAAGAAAAGGATGGAGAAAGCCAGCATCTGGCAATTGTACTGTGAACTCATTCTACATGTCACGATCATGCCAGGGCAGGTGTGACACTAGAGGAGAGGGCAACCAACACTCTTTAATTGTGAAGCACCTTGTTGCCTTTAGCGCTGCTGCTCCTGCTGCAGCGGGATGAGCAACACAACACAGAAGATGGAAGAATAAAATCCAGGGAAATAAATAACTGCCATTCATATTTTATCTTTCTACAACATTCAGGGACAGAACAAATCTTTTGCACACGTATATTATAAACCCAGCCTATTTATTTTATACAGGGTTTACGGATTTGTGCTATCAGACCTTTGTGTCAGTACTGTTAGCCATTTTGTGGAACATCTGCCTGGAAAACAGAAACTGTGATACTCAATTAGTTGATGCTACCGGTAGTTTTGCAGCTTGAAACCTGAGGGACACGCCATACTCACACCCAAAACCATCTGACAAAACCAAAACTTCATTACATGGGAAAAAGGACAATGAATGGGAAGGAAAACAAACCTGTCTGCCACATTCTGTTGAAGTTGGGATCCCCCTGAAAATTATTATGGTTGTTTGGACCAGACTCTATTCCTGAAATATCCTGTCCGTTTGGCATCATTCCTTGTTGCTCCACCACACTCTGCTGCCCTGAGGCTTCTCGCTGAGCGATCCATGCTTGAGCTAACGCAGCCCAGTCAATCTGGCCTAAAACAAACAGAGGAAATTTAAGAGGTTAGTATTCACATGTCTGAAGTTTAACAGCGTTTCTCAATTACACGTCTCATTGCTCAAGAGAAATGGCCAATGTTTACCTTCAGCAAGTACCATGAGCACCACTAAAAGTTGATATTCAGAGTGTACAGCAAAAGCAGACTGAAAGCAAATGCCAGAGTACATACTTGCTGAAGTAGAGTTTCTCTGCATATGTTCAAAATGCCATAAGGCAGATCATTTTAGGTTTACATTAGCAATGAATGGCTGGTCGTAATAGCACTTTTTTGTAAGTGAACTCATTTTGATATCAGAAAGAAAGATGTATAGCCTTAAATTCTAAATTCATAAAGATTCAAGTGTTAGAAAGATGCATAGTTAGAAAAGTACTTTTTGCAACATATACCCTTTGTATAACCCCTGATTTCTGGAATGCAATTTTACATTACAGTTCTCTCTCCCCTTTTTTTCTTTACTGACATTCCTAACAGTAAGTAAATAAATTGCACTCAGATGAGGACACTAGTATGTCTTCTAGTCATTATCAAGTCAGGAAATGTCTTTAGTGAAGCTACAGAAATTAAAGTGCCAGAAAGCAACGTGAAGCCAGTGCCCCTGATCACTCTGCCCGAGTATTAAACACACACCTCCACTATTGCAATATTTCTCTTGATACTTTGATTGTCACCTTATTCTCAAGTTAAGGGATATTATGTTCTATTGTTTAAAATGGGGATTTTTTTTTTTTGGTGGGGAAAAAGAAATCCAAACAAGAGATCATGATGATTACTGCTGTAACCTAAAAGAAGTATCATGCTAATTTTCCAGTGAGAGTTTTTCCTGTGTATCTATCTGCATTAGTAGCTCTGCCGCACAGGCAATGGATAAAAACCAGGTGATTCAACTTGGTTTAAGAACTGACAGGGATATGGATTCTGTAAGAGTACACGAGGTCTAAATGCTGATGTGTATGACTGGTAAAATGTTGGTAATTTGTCCAGGATTACTCAGGTTGTTTGTCTGTGTTTTGCATATTAAACACCAACTATGTCACAACATGCGGAATCGATGTTATGTTTTCCGTTTGTTCTACTTGTTCAAAAAAAAGCATTACAAACGTGTTATCTTGAGAGCAGCTAAAAAAAACAACGCAACTATCGGTCATGCTCTGTAACAAAGCTTCAAAAATTCAAATGACAACAGATTAAAAAAATAAATAAAAAATGAATCCACAAAGCTTTCTATATACTTACTTGGATCTTGCTGGTGCTGAAATGACTGCATCCACTGCTGTTGGTTCAAAGGCCATTGCTGCCAAGGTTGTCCACCTTGATCCCACATCTTTTAAGTTCTTTATATAGTCTATATTTCAACTAAAAATAATAGTTGTATGTTTAAATAGATGTCCATGAAACATCACATAACTGAAACTTACATAACTGCAGATACAGTTAAGCCTTGCAAAGCAAGCTGAAGCAATGCTGGCTTAATATTTTAAGCTGGAGGAAATGGTTCATCCTTTAGAGTAATATTGGAAAATATTACTGTAAGATTTCAGGAGCCTAGAATGCTTTCTCTGTATTATCACCAAAAAAAATTATCTACAAAATGACGTTCAAGGAGAGATACAACAAGATTGTAAGAACGAGAACTCATCTGACAATAAATGCAATTTAAAGTCAGCCAATATATAAAAGACATTACTTAAATTATATCCTTGCCTGTTTCTTAGGGAAAAGATGTGTATTTTTCTACACAAGTGTCATGCAAAGCTGTTAAGCGAGACAAAGGAAAGCCACCGAATGGCAAAACACGTGGCTAACGATTGCACTGGAGAACTGCACAGTACAAGACAGTGTCCACATGCATTTTATGCATTGTACAGGCTCATTATAATTTCTGAGTAATGGGTGCCTTCCAATCTGACACACAACACACACCCCCCCCTCAAAAAAAAAAAGACTATGACTAGATAACCGCACATTTACCACATCATCACGTGATGACCCACCAAAATCACGAGAAACATTTTTTGGTGCTGTGCTGTACATCCTCACGGAGCAGGTGGCAGCTGCCTCAGGATCTGATGGCATGGCAAACGCCACAACCTGCTTGAAGCAAAGCCCCAGGACCAGCTTTGCAAGAACACGCTGAGGTACAGCGTTCTGCCAGGTAGGTGCTCCCGTAACGGCACACCAGTTCCTTCTGGTCATTCACACCTCCTGTCTACACCTAACCTCCTACATGTGCAGGACCAGAGAGCGGCCACCTACACACCTCCAAACAGCTTTTCTGAAGGGAAAGCCTAGGCTTTGGGAACGCTGCACTCCAGGAACCGTTCCCAACACCAGCACGAGTAAGACTGCACCCAAGCGCGACCCTCTCTGCCCTTCCCAGGCCGTTAACAACTTCTCATCAGCCCTTCCGTCCTCAATGAGCATCTCCTCATGCCATTGAATGCACAACCCCGGATTTCATACTTGATTTCATCACCCATGTAGGCCGTTTTCAGCGCTCCAAATTTAAAAGAAACAGAGGAAAATAACCAACTCATCCTCTGAGGTCAGAGGAGCAGCACACAAGACCTAGATGACACGGAATAGATGAATGCAGCTTTCAGAGAGAACTGGCTCCAAGTAGCCAGTGCCCCTCAGGTGGCCATCCAAGAATGTCACCCCGACCATCATCAGAGAGCAGGGACACACGAAGAGCCACAGACAGAGCCGGCTTTGGGCTGAACCAAGAAGAGCAATTAGAGTGGATCCTGTGTGCCGAGGGATCTGGTGCTTAGTGCTTAACGACGTCCTTATAAATAATTGCAGGACATCAAGGAAGAGAGCGTCACACCACAAAAATGCACCACAGGAAAAAAAAGCTGCACATAACATCGTGAGGTGCTGGGTCACACAGAGATGACGGCAGGCTCATATTTTACATACTTCTGTCAAATTTTATTTTTATTCTGAAAAACTGTAGATCACCTTATGTACGGCTCAGAAAAATTCAGTTGCAAGTGCATTTTTGGCATCTTTACACAAGACCAGATCAACTTCAGGAAGAGGGGGAAGTACTGGGTAAAACTTAATTTTCTATTTTCACAATCTATTCTTGCCAAATTACGTATTTGAATTTTTTTTCCCTTGTCTTTATGATATTCATATTCAAAATTTTAGGAAGCGAAGACAATGTCTTTTTTTCAAACATCTTGATCTGTACCTAGAAAGTCAACTTTCTTTCACCAGTCAAGAGTTAAAAAGCAGCTAATGTGCACTTAATCCAACATTTAAGCTGGCCCTCGCACTCCAAGTACTCATATTTCACACACAAAGTATGAAAAATAAATTTCTCATACTGTTTTCACCCTAAATAAGAAAAAGTTCCATAATTGTTTCTTCCCTCTCTCAGTTCATCTCTCCATCTAGAATCCAAATTCTTCCAATTGTTAAAATAAACTTGTTTACCTCTTAAAACAAATTTTTAAACTCTTGTGGTTCAAGATAATCACTGGCCTTCATAGCACTGCACATCCTCACCGTGCTGCTTCCTTTGCTTCCAGTTGTTAAATCACACTAGCAATAATAAAACCGTATTTTGGTAATTCTGGTATCACTTTTTTATTTAAATACTTACTAGTTTGGAAAAAGATGGTGAAATTTCACTCAAGCTTAACAAAAGATTTAGAAGATAATGTAAGAGGCAGGTTTGCTTATAACAATGTCCCCCAAAAATCAATTTTTCAAACAGTTAAAGAAACTGCCAACTTCTCTTATGGAAGTGCAGCAATATTAGGAGCACCGCTACAAATGCAGCTGAACTGGAATGTCCTACACACAGTTTTCACTCGATTGGATGCAATGAGATTTATTTTTATTGGGTTGGCTACACATACATCCTAAAGTCTTGGACATTTGGGGTTTTTGTGCTTGCTTTTTTTTTTCCCCATGCTCAGCTAACACAATTAGCTTGAGTAAACTTTTGCACCTGTTGAAACACTTCTCAGTTACCTGCTTCTCATGGATTCTGCACTGAAAACAAGGTTTGTTGTTCAAGCCTTTCTTTCTTTATTCTCTCACTACAAGCAAACTGAAGTACTAGTTTGGTGTGTAAGAAGGTCTCAGGTAACAAATTCCTCCAAATCTCCTCTGTGGATATCTCCTCCAAGATAGCAACCACCTTACTACTTCATGAGGTGCTCAACGAAATTAATTAGATTTTTTTGGGGGGGAGGGGGAGATAAATTCTTCTGCAGCTCTATCAACCAGCATCTAAAAGGGTAACCAAGAGACCCAGAAGGCAGCAGCATTCCTTCCCCTCACGGCTTCCCTCTCCACAAGTTATCACGCCCAAGGCCGAGTCCATGCTCCTACAGGAAGCGGTGCTGAAGGACTCCACCATCTCCTCCATTACAGAGCAGCATGGACTCGGGCCACCAAGCACTCCTCTGGGCTGCTCCCAAGCACATTGCAGGTGTCAGCAAGGACCTGGGACCCGGCGGGCAGCTGGGACACATCCATCCCGGTTTGGATGGTCAGAGACCTTTAATCAGAGCCAGCTGGCTTCGGGGCCAGAGGAAAATAAAAACAAAACCCCCTTGGGATTTAGTTGTTGGTGTACATGGCTGCTGCTCCATCGCTCTGCAATCTAATACGGCCTTGAGTCTTCAACTTGCTGCAAACAGATTATTTATATATTTATTTATATATATATATTTATTTATTAGCGCTATTTTGGGAAGAGAAATCAGGTGGGGAAGTGCAAAGCAAGAGGTCAAGACATGGAGCCGATTTCTATTTTGATGCACAACAGTCTGACAAGACAGCAACAACTGCGTAAAACCTTGAAGAACTTGAACATTTGGTTCATTTACTTTATGCCGTCCCAAGCAGACCGATTTAAAAAATCACCTCCATCTGAAGCTGCTAATTTTAGACTGTGAACTGTATTTGAAAGCTTTTACTTGTATATTGCATTTGTGCTTTCACTGTTTTCCCACAGAAACGTTGATTCCCGTAGGTCAGCAACTAGAAAACATGCTGGCTTTCAAGTACAGATTCGTTACCAAATTCAGTGTAAAAAACTTTCTTTACTAATCAGAAATATGTACCACACAAATCCTTCAGCAATTACATCACCTTCTTTACACAAATGTACAGGCAAAAGCCTTTTTTCAAATATCACGTGAAACTTGGCCAAAACTATTTCTAATTTTCTATTTATTTCAACTCATCTCTGTTGTTGTGCTATTTTTTGGACAGAAACAGGAACTGGACATGGGAGAAATAAAATTGGCATCTTAAAATAAAGCTAACCTGAAGATATAAAAGAGAAGACCACGTGTATTCAAATTCAATTGAAAAACAAATGATGTATTTGAGGAGATTTGTTCTAAGGCCTCCACCTACGTGGTGACCCGAAACAGCAGGACACCATCACTTTCTAAGAAACAGAATTCACTGCTTTTTTGCTCCCCACTTGGTTTCCTACACTTTTTCCCCCCCGAGTTTTCTCTAACTGGTATAAGGTCAACACGAGAAAGGTACGAGATGTCAAATTTTCTCGCTTGCTACAGGGAGGTTACAGGCATTTAAAGGTGGTTTATTGTCCTCACAAATCGTTTTTCTAAGCACTGCACCATTTAATGATTTCATCTGCTTCTAACTTTCAGAGGCAAACTGGTTTTAGCTCTTCCTTTTAAGTCACCTACTCTAAAAGATAACTAAATAAATCTTATGTACAAACACATCTATTAAATTACATACACATAAGCTATTTGATCTTACTCTTTTTTACCTAAAAAATAATGTAACTTTGTATACTGCTTGTGAAACTTTACTGAGAGTCTGTAAGAACTCTTCAATAGGATCTCAATATTGTCCCATGGGATGGCGCTGACATTTTCTTCTGCTAGTGATTCTGTTTTTGAGATGTCAAAAATAAAAACAAGCAGAGCAAGGCAAGTCTTACCATAATGAACAAACCAGATGTGAGTTACCAAAACAACACTTTCGAACTGCAGTGCCATAAACTGGAAACGACACAAACTACTCTAAACAAGAACTCGCAAAACAGGGCAAAGAAAATGCAGCCTGTTTGCAGTAATTTTAAAATTTACAATTTACTGCAGGGGATTCACCCCCAATACTGTGGGGCCGGGGAGGAGGGGGGAGAAATGGAGGCGAGGACAGCACCACGACCCCAAAAACAACAATCAATCTCCCCACCAAATCAGTAAGTTAAAGGCTTGAAACAGCTGAGAGCTCTTACAGTAATGTATGTGCCAAGAACCAAACATTATTTTCCCCGAGATGCATCAAGTAGTAATAATGGAGAAAAGAAAATCAAGTCCACTTCCACCTAATTAAAATCTGTATTGTCAAAACTAACTGAGGATGCTGCCACACAAGCTGTAAACAAATTTTAATTGCTTACAAGGTTCCTAAATCAGCATCACCTGGAAGAAAGCAGCTTCACCTAACACAACAGACAGCTCTCAGCCTAATTCCCACTGGCAACACCAGGCCAAATACACAGCAGAGCACTCAAATGGCAGGGAAACAAGCTTTAATTTTACCTGAAAGGGAGGGGGGACGATGAACACATGGCTAAAATCTACTAAATTCAAATGTTAGCAGGACAGTTACTTACTAACAGAGGGGTACATCAACTGAGGAGCCACTAAGACACTCTGGTCCTGATGTCACCAGTGTGTACAACAGGTTTTGAAAAACAAACAGGTTCAAAGAATGGATGCATTTTACAGGTACCTACTTGTAAAGGAAAATGCAGATACTACCCTCCTTTATGATCATGAGTTAAGGTCCTTTTACTTGGCTGTTCTACCCTCCAATTAAATTGGATATAGCCTTTCTCTCTCTCTAGCCAACACAGATAAACAAAAAACCATTTATTGGTGCTCCAAGAGTCATTCCCCGATGTGGGATCATAGAACAGGAACCTGAATCTATTAAAAATTTGTTTACCAATGAAGGAACAAAAGCCAATTCAGAATTCTATTAGTTTTATACAGCAACACAATCACATGGGAAAATCACTCTGTCAATTAATACTTAATATTTATTAATATTTCATTTCAGTTACACGTACTTAACAAATCACAAAAAGTTAATGTGTTATATCAAAATTGTGCTAGAATTTTTAAAAGCAGATATGCATGTTTGGGAAAAAAAAAAAAAGATTCCTACTTAAGGGCTGGACCTACTGGAACTTTATCCAAAGGCAGAATCTGCTGAAGTTTTATGTTAGCAAATTACTGGTACTAAAACATGCCACCCTTGAGAGGATTGCTGGTAAAAGCTTCCCTGTTGGTGCTAAAAGCTGCCATGGTGGCATAAATAGGACTTACCTTGGTCCCCAGCTACTAGTAACCTCTGAGAGCCAACAGCACCCAGAAAAATTTAAAGTCGGTGTCAAACTCTCAACTACACTTTAGTATTTGCCCCAACAAAAAGCTAGGTTAAGCCAGAGAATGAGAAGGCATTTTAAAAGGCACCTTTCCTCTCCACTCCTGATGTACATCTCAGCTATAGTTACACCTCAGAGTTAACCTGTTCTTTTAGGAAAAAAGGCATCTCCTTCAACCTGCCTATTTGTCTGCAAAATACTGTATTTTTCTATGATGTGTCGAGACACACCACACACACCGAAAACTACATAATTAGAAGTTACTTACCAGTAACCAGAGTTTTGAGTGATAATTCATATGCTCACCTTTAACTCTAGGAGGCTCCCCGCAGCGCTCCCCCCGAAACAGTTACCTCAAAGCAAATGACTGACTTTCAGAACCAACAGAAATACCAGCCTGTCAAGCAGAGCATGGTTTCCTGATGATTTCCCAATGGCACACGGCTTGGTGAAGGTCCCCCTAGCTAGTTGCCCACTGATGTCAAAGATGGGCCTGTTTTTCTTAAGCAAGGTCACCAACAGAACTTGAGCTCTAATGGACTTGCTCAGATTCTTCAAAAACACTATCATGGCAGTTTCATAGTGTGAGTTCATAGAATCTGCTACTCGGTTCAATGGTGCTTCTGTAGAGGTAACCGTGCTCAAACCTCTCGACGATGGAGAGGAGCAATCTGAGGGAGCAAGGCTCAGTCCTGCGAGCATCAAAAGACATCCCACTTGTCATCCTGGAGACATTACCTTCCTTACAAGCCTTACTGCACTGGCTGCAGAAGAACTGAAAAATACCAAGAAACTTTCTGTGAGAAGATAAGGAAGACCTGCCCCTAAAGAAAATTTAATAGAGCGAACAGATAATCTGAACTGCTCCAATTCACACAGATAGCCCAAGACAAGAAGCACAGAGACTTCCAAAGGTAGCCCAGCTCCAGAAGAGCATCAGGAAGACAACTAACTGTACCAAGTTGGCCAGATGAGTACATCTAGCAGGCTCTTTCTTGCTCCTTCCAAGAGCCTCATGTCACTGTGACAACCTGCTTGTCCCCACTATGGATGTTACAACAGCACCCAAACTACACAGAACATCTGTCCTGGCTGCAGCTGGGATACAGTCCATTTTCTTTCTAGCAGCTGCTGGGTTTTGGTACAAAAAGAATGTTGAGGAATGCTGATAACAAATGCTGATAAACCCTTTTAGCCGTTGCTAGGTGATGTTTGTATTAGCCCAGGGCTTTTTCAGCTTCCCATAGAGGCTGACAGCACAGACTGAACAAGCTGGCCAAAGGGATATTCCATATCGTAGATGTCAGGCACAGTATATAAATGGGAGTTGAGTGGGGGGCAGGGACCCACAATCACTGCCTGGGACGGGCTGGGCAAGCCATCATCAGGCAGTGACAGCAATTTGTATTGTATCACTTTATTCTGTATCTTTTTACCATTATTATTATTATTATTGTCCTGTTCTGTTACTGTTCTATTAAATTGTCTTTATCTCAACCCCACAAATGTTTTTTTTCCTCTGCCCTCCCTTTCTCCATGTCCCACTAGGGAGATCTGGGGGGGGACAGGGGAGTGAGCAGCTGCATGGTCCTAGCTGCTGGCTGGGTTTAAACCATACCACCACCTTACACACCAACAGCTTCCGCAGAAAAAGGTCTGGAGATTCTGAATGGCTTGTCCCAGGGAATTCACCAAAGCAAAACGTCTTGGCAATGAAAAACAAGTATTCTTTGGAAGGCTGTATTAAATAAGATATTTGTTAGAAGAAGCAGGCAACTTCTGCTTTGTCATGAGCTGAGAAGATCAAGGTTAGGAACGAACATCATTTGACCAGATCTCCACGAAACCATGTGCCAGCCTGCTTTTTCAACCCTGCAGACAGGCAGAAAAATAGATGATTCTGGAGCCTACAAAACCAGAGCAAATAATTCAAGCGCTTTCTGATGCAGAAAAGGGGCTGTTGCATCACCCTTCCGATAATGTTACTCATCATCCCTGAACAGCAGGTCCATACGTGACGTGAGATGGCCTGACAAGTTTTACTTGCAATCTGAGTTCTAATAGGTAGCTGCAGAACTTCTTCTGGTGACTAACGATCTTGTCTTGCAGGCCTTCCAAACAGGTATTGCATTTTAGCAAAGAAGTATCCATTATCTAAATAAACAGAGAAGCTAAAACCCCAGGTCATCATGCATACTTTGAGAACCCATACATTGCTAGTCTTTGGACCCCAGGGTTAAAGACACCACTCTTTTTGATATTCCATTCATGGGTCAGATATCTAGGTTAAAAAAACCCAGATGTTCCATCTCCTCCAAGATAAACTGCCACTGCAGCCATGATTATCTTTAGGTCACCAGAGTAGCTGAAGGGAAGAACCTGAAGGGGTGAGGGTCCTGGTTTATAATAAACTGCAAGTACTGTTCTCGAAAGAAATTAGTATTAATAATCCATGTCATTAGCGAGGTAATCTTTTGATTGACAACACAAACAGCAAAGGTGCATCAGTCTCTGTCTGATGCTCTCTGTGGAATATTCTGGTCTGCAGGGAGTCATCCACATCACACCTTGAGAAGAGTCTCAAAAGCACCACATACTCTGCGGGCAGAGCTTCTCTGTCCCGTATAGCCTTAGGCTCTGGAGATGGACCTAAAGGAAAACGGAGGGATCTCAGAAGCAGAGGTCCTTGACATCAACAGCCTGATCTTTTGTGCAAGCACCTTGTTCTAATGTAAGGTCTTTTCCTTCCATTCAAGGTAGGTGATACTGACTCTGAAGCTGTAGCACAACAACTGGGAGTTTATGGTGAATTTCCATGATGAATTTTGTGGAAACATTCAATTGCAAACATAATAAATCTAATCATACACTCACACCACCGGAAGCAAAGCTGTTACTAGAAAGACAGAAATCAGACCGATGTCACTAAGAGTTCAAGTCAAACAGTGTTGCTTGAGAGCTTGTTTTCTCCCCATCCTTCCTCCAACCAGTGGATAAATACTCTTGGGATACAACCCCAACAGTTCACACCTTTCTCCTAAGGAATTACATAGAGCAGCTCATCCATGGTATTACTGACAACCAACTGAGCTGGAGTCTGAAGTCAATAAAAGACACAGACTGTATGAACTCCAAGAACATCTATCTGAACATGCTCCAAACTGGAAGAAAACATAAACTGAACACTTGTCCCATGACTGTGACACTGGAATAAGGAATACATTACTGTAAGAGTCCATACACAGATTCTCAGGGGATCACCCTAAGTTGTTGCAGGTATTTAATGCCCAGATACTGAGACACTGTCCATCTTTCCTCTTCCTGAGAGCATTTTTTAACACCAGAACCATTCTTTCTGACATTGAAGAACAGAGCCTTTCCAAACACGTGACCAAGACCCAAAATACAGAACCAGGAAAAGAACTGAAGAGAACAGCTTGTTCAGCATCTCAAAAGTTTTCCAGAATCTGGCTCACACGTCAGCACGTCTGACTAATATTTGCAGTGCTACCAAGATGAAGTAGGCTGAACAAAGGCCAAATTAAAGAAAAGAAAAAAAAAGTACTACAAAAACTTCTTCAGTGAGTCATTCAAGCAGTGTAGCTTCCAAGTTCTGTTATTTTAAACTCAGATTCACATATCCACTGAGCTGGTGCCGGCCCCTTTTAAAAGAAGAACAAAAGGACCAGGTATTGGCAACTCGGGTATTATTGACCTTTTTTTAAATTATTATTTTGAAAACAGAAGGACAAACTCATGTTTTGATGATCATAAAACATCAAAACCACTGCTAAAATATTCACTAGAAACGTAGTAACTTAAGTAGTTTGAGACAAAACCGGAGTTAAGGGGGATGTGGGGAGGGAGTCTGATCTGATTATTTTTGGCATATATAATTCCACTAGAAAACCTGACACTAGATTTTCAATCAGCCATGTAAGCAGTTGGCTGAGTTTTGGTGATTTTTTTCCAAATTTTACTATTCATCCACCACTTCCTCCTTGAGGAACATCCTTTGTACAAAAAAAAAAAAAAAGGAGTAACACCAATAACTAAACAAATGACTATTCCTTGCTACTTAAGAGCAGATATTACCCTCAATGACAAATACAGTTATCACTGAAGGAAGACACCAGCTAGTGATGAAAGTAAGAATGTCTGATAAAACCTACCCACAGTAATACTTGCTGCCAAAGGCAATATGTACTTCGGTCATGGGAAGAGGGAAGACTGGACACTCCTGTCTCCGGAACACCTTTCCACAATCCTGCACCTAACTGAAAATCAAACACGGTTAAGATTACTCTGCACCACTACAGGCTACATGGTGAGTTGTCCACTAAGGATTTGTGGAACTGTGCTAAATTTGTGGACTCTTAAGTCCTGCAATACCTGTGAGCCCAAAAGCGGAGAGACCACTGTTTCAGAGCAGGAATTTGCATGTCTCATGTGATAAAGACAATGCAGAAAGTCTTACAACAGCGTAACAGCAGAGATGACACGAGGTTTGCTGCTGCCCCACATGAAATAAAATCCAGTAGCTTGTCTTCTGACTTGTCAGCAATGCTAGTGACTTATCCCTGGACAAAGCCAAGGATCCCAGTTCTGTCCCAGTTATTCCCATGCTCTACAAGTCAGGGGGAACTACAGCATCAGTCACCTACTGAGAGGCACCATCCCTCAGCATGGCCTGACTTTAGAATTTGAAAGGGGATTCTTATTGCTACACACAATACAGCTATTCAGGTGGACTAGACTATTATTTCTAACCCTTTCTTTGTAAAACGATGCTTGAATATAGACAAACATGCCTTAAGCTTTTTAGACTACCTTTGGCTTCCTCATCTTTAGAAGATGGCTGAGCCTTTTGCCTTAAACAAATCATTTAGAGCATCCCTTGCTCCCTGTACCCCATACCTTTCAATACTAATTGTTTGCATACAAACATTTACAGGGATGACTATAAGAGAAGAAATGAGCAACCACCAACCTGACTGAATAGTCCCTGTAGTAATTTGTTTCATAAACTTGGTATTTCAGCTGGGATAGCACCTCATAGAATCATCCAATTGTTTGAGCTGGAAGGGACCTCAACTACCATCAAGTTCCAACCCCCCTGCCATGGGCAGGGACACCTCCCACTGGAGCTGGTTGATCAAAGCCCCATCCAGCCTGGCCTTGAACACCTCCAGGGATGGGGCATCCACAGCTTCTTTGGGCAACATGTTCCGGCATCTCCCCATGCTCACAGTAAAGAATTTCTTCTACTCCTCTAATCTAAGTTTCCCCTCATCCTATCACTACACTCCCTGATAAAGAGTCCCTCCCCATCTCTCTTGCAGCCCCCTATAGATACTGGGAGGCTGCTATAAGGTCTCCTCGGAGCCTTCTCTTCTCCAGGCTGAACAACCTCAGCTCTCTCAAGCTGTCTTCAGGTGTCCCAGCCCTCTGACCATTTCTGTGGCCCCATCCTTAACTGTAAAAGTCAAGCACATCCCATCCAAGTTTAGCTCAACACTGAGTTTTTGGGGATTGTCTAAGAAGAGTACTGAGAACCTGCCTGGATAAGTGCTTAATGCAAAAAAGGCTCACAAACCTGTGGTCTGTTTGCAGATCAATTTAGGAACACCCTGCACTGCATTCACCAAGCTACTCGACCAGGCTGCGGTACCTTACACACGCTGCTGCGGGCGATGATACTGTGAATTTTAATTCTCCGGAGCCCTCCAGTGGAACGAACCCGCGAGAGGAGCCACCAAACGGCCCAAACGTTCCACAAAGACACTTCACCAGCCGGAGCCAGGCCGCTGGCACCGCCAACCACCGGGCCCCGCCGCACGCGTTCCCTTCCTAACTGGGTTATCCCCGGCTAAACAAGTCGACGTCCTCCCCTGCCCATCCAGGGGCGTTCCTTCGCCACCTCCCGGCCCGGCCTCTCCCGTCCCCATCGGTCCCCCCCCGCCTCTGCAGGAGCCAATAGCACCCACAGCAGCTTCACCCCCGGCAGAGGCGGCGCCGCCGCCGCGCCCCCCGCGGGCATGCGCACTGCAGGCTAACGGGACCCGGTCCCCGGTGGCCACTGGGGACACC
>VXBJ01004157.1:69561-132601 GCA_013400055.1 Nycticryphes semicollaris
GAGTGGCGGTGGCGCATGCGCGCTGAGCAAGACGGAGGGTCCCCAGGGGCTTCCCGGCACCGGCCGCCCCTCGTCCCTCTCCCGCCGCCGCGCATGCGCAACGGGCCGCCAGGCAGCCCCAGGAGCTCGGTTCTTTCCTGCTGCTCTGGGCCGGTGCGGCGCCGCCGGCTCCTCACGCCCGGCTCGGAACTGCAGCCACGGTGGGCGGGCGGCCACCAACGCCTCCCGGCCCGGCCCGGCTCGGGGAGGAGGAGCGAAGGGGAAGATCGGGTCCGCTCAACACCCGCTGGCCCCCGGGAGCGCTGGCGAGCGCAGCCTGCCCCGCTACTTACACGCTCCCCCGCCACCAGCGCTGCCGCTGCTACCGCTCGGCAGCCGCCTCCTCCCCTCTTTCGTTCCTCGTCTTCACGAACAAGACAATATGGCGCCTACTGGCGCTCACCCGGAAGTAAAACGCGTCACGGTGGCGACCCTGGCCTGCAACATGCGACCGCCTCCCGCCGCCATCTTTGCTAAGGGCAAGCGGGCGGGCGGTGCTTCCCTTCCCACCCTCCCTTGGCGGGAAGCGGCCGGCGGCGGGCAACGCCCCCCTCGCCGCCATCTTTACTGTGGGCAGCCACACAAGTTCCGGTCGCCCGCCGCTCTCCATGGCAGTCG
This sequence comes from Nycticryphes semicollaris, assembly GCA_013400055.1. NCBI lineage: Eukaryota > Metazoa > Chordata > Aves > Charadriiformes > Rostratulidae > Nycticryphes > Nycticryphes semicollaris. Next base: position 70,219 of record VXBJ01004157.1, read on the forward strand.
GGGACAGGGTGGGTGTCTCCCTTGGCCCACATCGCCGGTGTCAGCGCAGGACGCTCCAGGGGCCTCCCCTGACCGCCTGCCTTAGTGTGAGGAGGCGCGGGGCGAGCTCGGAATCCCCGCGGCCTCTGCAGGTTACTGCGGGCCGGGGAGCACGATCGCAGGCTCCGCTGTGGAGCCCACACGGAGAAGTATGTAAAGGTGCTCTGTAACTCCGGGCAATGATGCCTCATTGGGGATATATAAATCCCTTACCCATTGCGTAGCTGCAGGGTGTCGGCGTTCTCAGCCAGTCGGGTCAGTGTGTGCACACCCGGAGCCTTCATGGCGCAGGGCTGTTCTTCAAGTAGTTTATTCGGAATACCCCCAATTTAACTTCTAAGTTACTGTGAGATTTACCATGAAGTTATCACTGTGTATTGACACAAGAGGATAAAGCAAAATTAGCTCTTCTTCTCCAGGCACTGGGGTTGATTCCGTCGCTCTGCTCTTTGTGGAACAGAGGTTTTCATTACCCGGCCCATCGCTGACCGCTGCCATCACTTCCGTTCCAGCCTTTCGCCCCATCTGTTGGAAATGCCCAAAATATCCATGATCTCTTTGATCATCGGATACAGTAACGTGAATACCCACATAGAGTAACAGATTTATCTTTTATAAATCTATAGAAAATTGAAAGCTTCGAGAAACTTGTGCTTGCCTTCACGTAATTATTTAATTTAAGATTTGTTGGTGCCACTTATGCTACATCTTACTGTTAACTGAAGTGTTCTAGACTTCTGCCTTTTGTGTCACGGTGGCCAGACCAAGGATGTGTCCCCTGGACAGAAGGGTTATGGAAGATTTAACTCCGTCCAGTGTCAGCTGACACACAGCTGGAACCCTGGAGTGGTACTTGGAGATGTGCAAGTTTTAAGCTGCTACTGAAATTGGGGATGGGAGGAGGACTCACTTTTGGTTCTGGTCTTATCACAGAAGGACAAAGCTGTGTTCTTGTAAAGGGAGCAAACACTGTCTCTTACTCTGTGAACTACTCCATGCATAAGGCAGGGGGACCCAAGTGGTGTAGCTTAAGCATTGTTCTAGGCTAAGAAGTAAGAGATTAAAGTGCTGAGTGACAGGAAACAGACACAAACTTGAACAGAGTAAGATCCATGTAAGCATGAGGAGGGACGTCTTCACTTTGAGGGTGGCAGAGCCCTGGAAGAGGCTGCCCAGAGAGGTGGTGGAGTCTCCATCCCTGCAGACATTAAAAACCCGCCTGGAAATGTTCCTGTGTACCCTGCTCTGGGGGGACCAGCTTTGGCAGGAGGATTGGAGTAGATGATCTCCAGAGGTCCCTTCCAACCCTGTATCATTCTGTGATTCTCTCTTCACTGTGCTTGGAGCTCTTCCACATGCAATGAAAATTGTGACATAAGATGAAAAGAAAAAATACTCTCTCTTGAGTTGAGGAAAAAAAAAAAGAAAGGAAGCTTTGCAAACTCATTTGTACAACTTATGATTTAAACAATATAGTTTTCCAAATGGTTGGGTGTTTTATTTATAAATTTAACAAATAATATACCATAGATGTAAAGACAAAATGAACAGAAGATAAATGGCAGCTTTTAACAAGAGTCTGAGAATCTTGTTAAAACACGTAGGATAGATTGGAAAACTGATCAGACTTTTGTTTGGTTTTTTTTTAAATGCAGTCTGTGTTTAAGGCCCTGTTTACTTACTGATATTTGGAAGTACAAATTTACAAATAAAGTGTACAATGTATCAGTACTGTAGCAAAATTCTAAAAATATTGTTATTTAAATACCTGCAAAGTAGAGTTAGACCATTCTTTCAAACAGGTGAAAAAAGGGAAATGAATGAAAACAAAACTTTTGACGTGATTGATTAAATGTTCACAAGCATTTTTGGGCTTAGCAACGGGGTTTTGGGATTACTTGGATTGTCTTTTCTCTAAGTGCAAGCAGGTACGTACATACCAGGGGTTATTCCCGTGCATAGGTGACAGTAGAATTAGAACTCAGCTTTGTGAAAGGGCTAAATAGGAAATGGCTGTCACTCACACGGGGGTTTCATCACTGAGGTCACTCTAACGATCCCCAGACTACACAGCTCAAAACCAAAAAAAAAAAAACCTAACCTAGCAAAGCCATGACTGTTAAGAAGTCATCAAACTCCTCAAAATAAATGCTTTTCTCTTTTTCAAAGCAGCACTGCGCCTTTATATTTTGTACCAGAAAAATACTGAAAGCTCCAATACATACAAGAAACATTCTCAACACTTCAAAAATAGTTTTTCTACTAGTATCAGAGGATGGAAGTATTTATAACTTTTTATAAATGGAATGTTGGCTAAGTAGTCTTCAAGTAGTTAAAATGCATTGCAATTGTTTTATTGTAACAAATAAATTCACTTCGACTTTTTATATAATGTGGTGCAAAGGAAGTGTTTTGACTTGAACTAACAGGCTTCTGCCTGAAAGTATATTTTATAATCTCACTTCAAATAGATTTTGAATCATTTTGAATAAGCACTTTCCCACCGCTTCTGCGTTTTAGACACCAACAGGAGAGGTACAAACAGCTGAAACAGCTGACAAAGTGACACCCTAAGACAGAGTCAGTAAATGCAGAAGCAGAAGAAAAACCAATCCATTCTAGAATAATTAGACTGAAATGGCTTTACTATTAGTGGCCTCCCTTTCACATACAGGTATAAGTATTTGTACAAATGCATAAATCTGTACAGGGCACAGCAAAAATGTCTCCAGGTGATGGAAACTGAGGAATATCAAATTTTTGTTTAATCAGGGCTGCTGTGAAGCTGCTTTGTGAAGTATGTTACCCCTTTTTATTTAAAATTGGGTTCGCTAATTTTTCCTAAGGCAAGAGTTGTATTCAAACGCTTTCTTTGTTCCCATTTTTATAAACCTTAACGTTTATCCTCAAGAAATCATTCCTTTTCCAAATCTGAGCTTGTTACTAATAGGTTCAAGTGAGGTTTTTACAATGGGTTGAGAATGTAGATGCGTTACTGTCGTGTCCCTTTATGACTCGGTTTGGGTTAGTATAAAGAGAAGTCCAAAGAGAAGCAAATGGTGAAGTTAAGACATCTCAGCCTTTTAATGAATTTATAAACCAGTCTCACCTGCTACCCCTTGAAATCTGTACACGAGAGCACTTCATTGACACAGACCAAGGGTGCAGGCGGGAATAGGGTGGGGAGGTTTGGCAGAGCCCAGGGCTTGCATTTTCTAAACCAAGGCGATTGCAGCGGGGACGTTTTGGGCAGAGGAGTTTGGGGTGGGTGGGTTGGTTTGTTTCCCCTCCACCGCTACGTATTTGTCGCCCTTTCCTTAGGAGAAAAGGCTTGTGCAAACAACGATGTCCATACGCGTACGGATGTAGATAGGTTAGTATAATAAATCAGCAGTTTCTCTGGAAGCAAAAAAGAACAACCCAGAAAAATCTCCCCCCAAAACAATGCCCACCCCCAAAAAAAAATCCAAACCAAATAAAAAAAAAACCAATCCAAGAACAAGGTATGGTGTAGCTCTAGGAAGAGTACATGCTGTACACCTGATAAGGCTTTTTTGGTCTGTTAACAGAAGATACTTTAAGGAGAGTCTGAAATTCTGGAGACCTTCAGCTAAATTCTGAAAGGCCGAGGCTTTTCGATAGCGCACGTGCATCGGGAAACACCGAGTTCCTAGACTATAGGAAACAGCTTCTAGAATCACATTTAACATTTTAGCCAACACAGGATGCACACCCATTTTCCTGCAACGTTCCTACGCCTTCTCTTGCAGTTCCCAGTAAGGGAGTGTAACAGGTCCTCGGGACTGCGTATTTATGTACAATCACTTGCTTCAGAGCCAAAGTTTGCCACAAAAAAAACCCCCCAAACCTATGTCTTGAAGGACACACTAAGTGTGACTTGCATCTAAAATGGGGTATGACTCAATTCTTAAATTCCAAAGCCGTAACTTCACCTGTTGCCCTTGTTTCTAAAGAATCTTTCCTTCTCTAACGTTTCCTTCTCCAGTATTTCCATACCTCTTCCTGGCTCTGAACTTACTACTGGAGTCCCTACTAATGCTGCTTTTTATTTCAACTTGGAAGCCGCAGCTATTGCTCCTGGCTGAGGCTATCCTGGATAAAGGCATTAGCTTTATTTCACGCCGTTTTCTCTCCGTGCCCTATAAAATACTTTGAACAGCAAGGAAACGTCTCCTGGCTGTTCATGAGGAAACAATCCTGCCCAGCGCCTGTCGTGGTGTCCTGCTCACTCACTAATTCACTTGGGGAGATGTCAGCAGTCCCAACAGCGTGTGAACGCCAGTTAAAGAGAAGCGAAGACCACCTCAAGAGTTTCCTGAAAACAGCATGAAAACTAAGAAAACACAGGTTAAGAACCTTTGTTCTGTTTCTCTCCTAGTTCTGTACTCTGGGGAGGTGGTTCTAGCATAAAAAGGAAGAAATTAAGGTGCCGAGTGACAGGACAAGAGGGAACGGACACAAACTTGTACATAAGAAGTTCCATCTAAACACGAGGAGGAGCTTCTTCACTTTGAGGGTGGCAGAGCCCTGGAAGAGGCTGCCCAGAGAGATCTCTCTCTCTGGAGACATTCAGAACCTGCCTGGACGTGTTCCTGCTCTGGGTGGACCTGGTTTTGGGAGGGAGGTTGGAGTAGATGATCTCCAGAGGTCCCTTCTTCCAACCCTGTATCATTCTGGAATGCAGGTACTTAGGTTCAGTAGTTCTACAGATGTCAGCAAAACTTCAGGCCTCGTCTAGTCAGCCTCTCTGCTTTAAGGAGCATCAAATGCACTCCAGCAGGGGTCCCCCAGCAAAACTGTGTCACACAACTGAAACTTCGTTGGTGTTTGCTGTGATCCTTGCCCAGAACTAACGCTGAGTTTTGACAAAGAGGAGGAAGGCGTCTGTAGGTGGATGAAGGGTTTTGGGAAGAAAAGGAGGTAAAAGAGAATGGACATATTTTAACCAACTCTAGTCTAAACATGATTATTTTAATTATTTATTTTTTTTTTAGTTTCTTAGTGTAGACTGAGGTTAAGCTGCGTTTCGTTGGAGTAGGGATGGCTGAAGCTGACTGCCTGCTTCTCCTACTTGTGGGTAGACTGAGACAACTTTATGGAGGGCAGAAAATGATTGCGTTGGCCTAAAGAGAGGAGCTTTCCCTGTGAGAAAGTAAAATACTGGGCAGGCAGGGGCTCCTTCAGTTATGACCATCGGTTGCATGGCATAAACAGTCCCTAGCGCCTGTACCAGTCCAAACCAGCAAGGGGGTTGTAAAATAACACCCTCAGCCCTCTGAGCAAATGCAGCTATAGCAGGATTTCCTGTTTCCTCAGGCAGAAGAATGAATCCAGGTAGGATGAAGGACGGAGAACAGGACTAGAGAAAGTCTAGGAAAGTCGTGCGAGTCGGTGTGACAACACGTGGTAGAGAGAGCGGTTGGGACAGCACGCTTTTTTTCACACACAAAACCCAAAAACCCAAAACATTTCCACAAATGGAAATAGCAAGCAGAAATAAACACAGTCTTTTCTCCATCAATGAGCACGTTGGACAGGACGGAACTGCTACGGAAGTAATTTGTATTTCAGTAACAGCTTATTAAAGACATGAATTACCACAGAGCTTCAGGTTTTGACCTTTAAACCTATCTATTACTCTCTGGGTTGGAAATGAGAAATCAGAAAAGAAGAGACAGCTCAAAGTGGCGCGGTCAAACCGGATACAGGAACAGGTTCTGCCACTAGGACACGTGTTGTCCTCCCCGGTGACAAAGGGAAGCCCAAGTATGTATCAGAGGGCAAAAGTCATCATTCACTGTCCAACTCACACACAGAGTGTAAAAATAATTTATAGTTTATTACCCCTGTGAGAAAAGTGTTCAGGAACAGATAAACAAACTCGTTTTTAGAACCAGAAGTAAGAGAATCGCCCAGTTACACGCCAACCCCATACGTACTCCTACACGAGCTTCTACGCTGTACGCTGTCGTAATTAGGAAGTTGAAAATTTACTAAATACAGAAGTATTTGCAATTCTCTTTTCCCTAGTAGGTAAAATGACAATATATATTGACAGATTCATGGTGTGCACGTAGGTGTATATCTCAGAGGATATATGTATGCACACTGAGTATATATTTCTATTAAACCAGGGGCACATTGCTATACCAGTGCCAGCTGGAGACAGCTGATGGGGTACTGGGAACTGAGGATTCGCTGTCACTCTGTGGGAGCCCTGTTCTCCCAGTCTATTCCCCGCTCTATCGGGAAAGGGCACCTCGGCAGCACCCAGTGTGCTAGCTGCCGTCACCCTGTTCTGGAAGCCCTGTGCTGGCCAATTACCATGCGTGGAAGCGACACAATTAGCCAGGTTCTTCTCCACAGAAAGCAGACAGACAGCCCCGTGGCGGGAAGGATGTGGAGTACACCACAAAAAGTTGAAACACTTGATATTCTTACTGCACACCAGCAAATCCAGGCACTTAGCGCTATCAGTATTTTTATTCTCAACTGTTCTAGAACAACAGGTGAAAGCTTACTAAAATCAAGAACAAACTTTCCATAGACCTCAGTAGGATAGGACAGCATCTTACATTCTAATGGTACTGTATTTTAATGAATGCAGGAATTTTAAATGTTTGGAAAAGTGCATACTTTAAGAGAACCATTCAGATATTTATAATCGCGTGACTGAACTTCAGAGTCAACATATGATAAATTCTCTACAAGATAAAAGGCACAATATTTACAGGTACTCTTACCACTGCAGCTTTAAATAAGATAAATGAAATAACCACTATCATCTTTTAAATTAAACTGTTGAGAATTACAGTAATAGTCTTTCATAAAAAAGTAGATATGCTTGTGCATTTAGTACTCTGGATTCTGGAACCATCTGAACGTGGGCATCACTAACATACACCCACTGTCCTCCTGATGCTCCCATGGCTTCCTTTAAACCTGAAATGCAAAAGCAGAAGAAGTTGTTTCTTGTCTCTTATGTCATCATCAAACAACTAGCAATTATGGCAAGGGAAGTGTTAAGACTGAGGGAGACTTCTGTTTAACAAATAATATAAAAAATTGTCCTTCTGGGAAATGAGTTTCAAATGCGAAAGGATATTAGACAGGATAGATGGGATAGTGCTTGGCTCTCACCCCTTCCACGAAGGGAAACAGTAAATATATTTATGTTAGTCTGCCAGCTCAACATTCTTGCCTTCACAAATCATTCGCTAACAGACTCTATCTTAGAATCTTATTTCATTCTGCATACCCAAAACATATTCCTGAGAACTAACGTCCTGTTCTCTAAATACCAACAGAAACCTCATGCTTTCCATGGAAAAGTTTCTTGCTCTTCACATTAAACCAGAGTATTCCAGATTTTTTTAAAGTTTCCAATCCTAATATAGATAAAAGGCTCAAATATATGGAAAGTTTAATTTAATTTGTCATGGATTTGGCTTTGTACTATAACATTTTCAAATACCAAATACGCCAAATAATTATATTTTACTGGGCACAGCTACTCATCTGGTTGTATTATTTTGACTAGGAAAGAGAGAAGAGTTTTCCACCGATTCTGTTTAATAACTGGACCAAGATCCCATTATTCACTCAGCTCTCTGTGGGGTTAACACAGAAGTAGGTCATGTACTGGGTGTAACAGAGAAAAAAAAAAGAATTGATTTATGCAGCTCTAAAAATAACAGAATATTCCGAGCTAAAACAGTTATTTGTTACAAATCCCCTTAAGGATAAGGAGCTGTAGCCAGTGGTTGCTTTTGGTTTTACTCCCAGAGAAAGGAGGCTCTGTCTGTACATACCCAGAACGCTTTTAGTGGCAGAAATATGCTCTAGTAATTTCTTGGAGGGTGTCCTGACTTTCACATACGCCGCGTAATGACCACCTCTCATGGACCCGCTGTGCTCCACTATTCCGTAAAGGCTATAGAGCACTCTTGCACCGTCTGTAACGTTCTGCATTCCCAGAAACATGGAAAACGAAGACAAATTATTTCACAATGAATTTTACAGACATCTTCACTAGTTTTCAACTGTATTACTGTAAAAGAAGCGAACAGACATCGACAGCGTTTCCAATGGCAAAATACATCTATGAGAAATACTCAAGAGTCTATGAATTTAATTAGTTACCATGGAAGCAGCAATACTTGTCCTTAATGCTGTTAAATACACTAATACCATCCGGGCACCAGAGCTTAATGAGTACTAGTTAACATCTCTGATAGTCTTGATGTGACTGGAACTTCAATGAGTTACTGTCCTGGTCTCAGAATACGATTTGAAAATATTCACTCTCTAATTTCTCTTGGAAAGGAAGGAATAGTAATCATCATCATCATCATCACCACCATCATCATCATCATCAGTGCAGTTTAACTTGTGCTCAGGACAACAACTTTTGAAGTACAATAAAAATAAAGATTTGAAATTGGTACCTTGCAAGATGCGGAACAAAACGGTGCTAAGTCTAAAATCAGTGGGAAATCCACGTGCCTATTTACTTTCCGTAGACTCAAACCAGCCTTCAAAAGAAAAGGGGAAAAAAAAAAGACTGTAAATTAAATATTTTTACTAGGAAGCTTTTTAAAGCTAAGGTGCATTAGTATATATACCATTAAAAGAAATCAAACCCAAGAATAAGGTCGTAACTGATTTAAATGTTCTTTGTTATCTTTTCACTACAGTGTCTGCTCCATGTAAGCGTGATGGACACGGAAGAGGTTTCCCTGGATACTGCCTGAACGAGCTCTTAAAGGGAACAGTCAGTGAAAAAAACCATAAGCAGATTTTGAATAGTGGTTCTACCAGCTATATGTATATATATGTTTGTCTATATGCAAGCAAATACCGGTATGCACCGTGCCACTTAAAAGAACTGCTTGTCCACCAGTCAGGCAGAGGAATAAACAAGAGGGTTTTAGCCTTTTACCTGGTGGAATCTTTTCAGGTGGAGAATAAGAATAGCAGGAACTGAAGAAATCAGCAGCTGTTTCCGAGCATTTGTGTAGACACCATCCATTTTCTTTTCTGTATTTATGAATATCAAAATAATGTGTAAAGTGGGGCAGTCACACAGAACTTAAGTCTTTCTTAAACATCTGACAGAGACAGATCTACGTTGCAATGAGTTTGTACATGCTGTATAAAATCTGAGGGAAATTTTGTGGAGGAACACACAATATTTTTCTCATTTTTCTTGTTTTTAAGAAACATCATCTGCCAAATCTGAGCAGATTGTTTTATCTTTCTGAATTACTACACGTTAAAAGAAAAAAATCCCTCCAGCCCTTTTTAAAAGTTTCTTTTTCATTATATTGAAATTGGTTTTCTTACTCAGTGACCCCAATGGTCTGCTTGGACTATACAAACATCGTTACAAGAATGTAGTTCTCTCTCATCTCCATTCTTACGAGTCTTTCTAAGTTTTTCTTCCCTCTTCATTACAAGTGTCTTTTTCTTTGCCCCTCTTACACACTAAATTACATGCCGTCCCCCAGTATGTAAGTTCCTAGACTTGAATATTACAGCATTTATTTCAAAGGCTCTGGGATTGTGAAGAACAGAAACAGCAGCAAAGATTAGTATCAAATGATGAGCCTATTCAGTTTTTAGTCATCTTTAAATTACTTACCCTGGATAAAATAAAAGATGCAAAATAATTCTAAGTTACACCTACAGTTATGTTGTAATAGAAAATTTAGTCTTGTTGCCTTCACAGGATGAAGTTTTGTTACAAGCAAGTTCTACTTGGGGAGACATTTTCTACTTATCCCCAAGGGGGAGGCTCACGCTGGTGCACTGGAAGAGCAGCACACACACAGGTTCTGAGAGGCAATTCTGTAGTGTGCCCGGACAGATACAAGCACTTTACCTGTGGAGTTGGTTTTCCTCTGATACTTCTGTTTCCTTTCCGTGCAGCTCTCGCATAAAAGCTTGTTGTTCCCCATGAGGAGCTCTACAGAAGTGAACTGGTAAAGGCAGGACTGAACAGAACACTCCTTTGAGCTCGTTATGTAGCTTTGGGAAAGCGTCTGGAAAGCATTTTGGGGGTTTTGGGATAGCGGGGATTTGTCTACTGAGAACACGGAATTATTTGATAAAGCTACTGCCGGATCCCCACGGCTCAATTTTTTATCTTCATTTATAGTATCACAGAAGCTGAGTTTGGAGATGGCGCTGGAAATCACCTCATCGTTACCCTCGCCCGGTTTGCTGTGCGGTGTTTTAGCGTTTACGTGGCTGACGTGCAAAGCAGGCAGGTTGCTGGAGGGGCTGAGAGCTGTTTGCTTAGAAGCACTTTCGCTTTCTGAGGCTTCACTGTCTGCGTCGAAGCTGCTTTCGGAGCGGGTGGCTTCCTTCTCGCTGCCCTCCGTCTGGCTCCCGTTTACAGCCGAGTCGGCAGCTGTGTCTTTGGAGCACAGGACGCCAGAGCTACCTTCCAGCTCAAACTTTTTGGTTTTCTCCTGCATGATAACAGGACTTCGTTCTTCTTCATTAGAGGAGGCTTTTCTGGCAAGCCGTCTCTCCTGGTTCAGTTGATTCTGTAAATGATGGCATTGTTATTTCAGTAAGATGGGAGAGAAACAGAAAACAGATCTGTGATCTAAGAGAGCTACTGAAACATAACAAATTCAAAGCAAATGAGATCTATTATTTTGTATTCTCCACCTCTCATGTGTTTAAGCTAGTTATCTCCTTAAGATCTTTTTAAACCCATTTAGGATTAGAAACCTACACCCTAGTCAGCTAAGAGCATTATACTTACTGTAAGATCAATACTTCTCACAACTAATTACAGTCACTTTGTGACAGCTGGGGATGGCACATCTGAAGTGGTATTCTCTTAATCTAACGTAAGCTTCTAAAAGGCTCTCAAGTTTAAGACAGGCTCCTCAACTCCCAACAGAGGTCTGAGCTGGTGAGCACCTCCAGAAGAAAATTCCTCTCCCCTTGTTGGTGTTTGTCTTAGAATTAAATGAAACATCCCTACTCAGTTTTAAACTTTAAGCATGAACTTAACTCCCAATCAAGATCAGATAAATGACAAAAAATAATCCTGAATTTTTTCTTAATCCGGGTTTAAGCCTACACTAAATAGATGACTTCATAATTCAAGTCCTTAAGCTTACAAGCAAGAAAGAAAATCCCAGTAAAAGTCGTTCGAAATTCCCCAAAATGTTTTCCATTAGGATCATTTCTTGTCTTGGTTAATCTTGTTTTATAAACAGAGGAGAAGAGGAAGAGCTTGTCTGAAATTACAGATAGTGGTCAGGGGTACTATGCAAAGAGCAGTCACAAAATTATTAAAATTGTGAAGCTCCCCATTTCAGGAGAGAAGCCTAACAGGGAGTGTTCAGGTACCCTGTTGCCTACATACACCAACTACTGGGCACCCTCCCTCCTTTTCCTAAGTAAACTTAGAAACCCATGAACTAAAGTCGCAGAACATCAACAAACACTGCCTGCTTTCAACAATTGTTTGGTTTGGATTAGAAGTTTTCCTGCAGAATTGATATATTACACTGAAAACAATTTTAAAAAAAGCAACTGGAACAGTGGTAAATATGTCTGAAAAGATGGAGGAGGAGGAGCGGAGAATCACAAAGTCTCACCAATTACAGAGATAGACTTCACAGGTCACTTTATTCAGTCTTATTGAAGGCTGAGTTGTTGCTTCCCTTAGTCTGTCTAATCTAGTTTGTTGAATTTTATTTCCCTAATTTTGAAAATGTTTCAGCAATTGTGTTTTATTTATCAGTATTAACGCTATTATTGAGATAACCCTCCTATTGATATGAGGCCACATAACCCTCTATGGATGATAAGCCTTATTAAAAACCAGGATGTTAATAACGATAGTATGTGACACACAATGACATTTATACGACGATAATGATTGTGAGAGCCTTTGCCACATTTCATTAACAGTAATTTATGTGCACAGTAATTATTACGGATTTCTTTTAATCTCTAAACACTAATACATACAAATAATCGCTTCCCTTAGGCTGGAGTATTTGCAGAACCCTTTTGCTGCCGTCAGGAAGAACCCTATTAGGAGGCAGCACTGGAGACGGGCTGAACCCAGCTCCCCTGCCCCGGGGCTGCTGAAGGCCAAGTGGATGATGGAAACCGTTGTACCCACTACCAGCTCCCCCCTTTACAAAATGAAACTTAGGTTTTAATTAACACTAAAACCTAAGTGGCTCCCAATGACTGTCCCTTCTCACACTTCAAATAATGACCTGAATATTTTAAAACAAGTCACCGTCAGCTATATGTTTAAAATAAAAAAACCCCACCCATTGAGAGATGTCAAAACTCCCACCCCTGCAACCCTGGAAATTTCAGAATAAATTCAAGATGGCTGCTTAGTGCGAGTATTTAAATTCTTACCTTCTCTTTTGTTGAAGCGTGTTTCTTGACAATTTTGGGTTGATTATTCAATGCAGTGAGAGAAGAACAGTTATACTGACCAAGATCTGCCTCTTGTGCACTTTTACCTTTACCTGTTCTTCCCAAAGGCACAGGTTTTGCCACCTACGAAATTAGAGAGGAAATTAGGAAAGGAAATATGCCGATTCCATATTTCTTTGCAACCTACAGAAAAGATGAATGCAGGTGGGGTTGTTTTCCTTTACTTTAGAAAATAGTAACCTAAATAAATCCAATTAACTGGCCCCTGAATTGCAGTATAAGGCTACTTTCTAATTTTATTTATCATAAACACGCTGTCAACACCTTTGAAGGACCAACTGAGAGCCACAAGATCTAGGAATGATAGAGAACTCCTGTACAGACCAAATAATCTATTCTAGTATTGTATAAACACATGTGGAGCTGTACGAGATGTGAATTTATCAAAGGGGACACAGGTCCCCTAAAGTCAGTCTCTTGTGCAGCCCACCACCTTCAGATGTGATGAAGGAGCTGCTGCACATCACAGAATCACAGAATGATGTGGGGTTGGAAGGGACCTCTGGAGATCATCTACTCCAAACCTCCTGACAAAGCAGGTACCCCCAAAGCAGGTTGCACAGGAACGTGTCCAGGCAGATTTGGAATGTCTCCAGGGATGGAGACTCCACCACCTCTCTGGGCAGCCTCTTCCAGGGCTCTGCCACCCTCAAAGGGAAGAAGTTCCTCCTCAGGTTTAGATGGAACTTACTCTGTTCAAGTTTGTGCCCATTTCCTCTAGTCCTGTCACTGGGCACCACTGGAGAAAGACTGGCTCCATCCTCTTGACACCCACCCTTTAATTATTTGTAGGTGTTGATCTGATCCCCCTCAGTCTTCTCCAGACTAAAAAGACCCAAGTCCCTCAGCCTTTCCTCATAAGAGAGATGTTCTAGGCCCCCTCTAGCCCTGTAGCAGCATATGTAGAGTACCAAGGAAAGAGATGACCATAAAGTAATGCACATCCTCAGGTAAGTGCAGTGGTTGCTAAAAGCCAGCAGATCTCTCTCTCTAAGAGAACCTGTGAAGTTCCCGTGTTACACGTGTGAGCTGGGAAGCACAGGGCCTGAATACTAAAAGTTAAAGNTGCAAAATGCTGAACACGCCAGAATAAACATACTCAGAGTCTATCCACCTTTTACACTGTCTCATCCCGTAGGTACACTTCACCCCAAGGGACTCAGCTTCTCTAGATACAAACCAATAGGCGAGAATCTACCTTTCTGGACCTTAAAGAAAAAGAATTATAATCATTCTATTCGTATAAGTATATATAAAAAATGCTACTAAATCAAGCTAATCTTAGACCTATATATATACTGTAAATCAAAATGCCCATTTGTTCCAAGTTCGAACTGATTTAAGATACTATGCATTTATGACATTGTATGTCTCTCTCTATATATAAATAAGATCATATACTGAGCAGATGGATGCCAGTAAAGGTATGTATCCATAAGCATACATTTCTAGGCTTGAAACCAAAGCTCTGTGTATATCCATAAACATCTTCATAAAGGTATGTAAAAATAATCCACTGGAAGCAATAGTTATTTAGTACATATTCTGGTTCTTACCCTCTCCTCTATTATAGGAAGTGAAAGATCAATGAAAGGTTCTTTTACTGTTGAAATCTTGAAGAAAAAGAGAAAATGCATATTAAATGCAAAGAGGAATACATGGGTTTAGCACATAACTCCCTTTTTAAAACCAAATTGTTATCAGAAACTACAAAAAGCTAACTTGTTGCGAGATGCAGCAAAAGACAATGAAGAACTTCCCAGAAAGTTTTTTGGGTTTGGGGTTGGGTTGTTTTTTTTTTTTCTCAGATTTTAAGTTAGTTCTGATTTTCTTTCTAACACTGCACAAATGTAATCATACAGGCGTAAAGGGCAAAAACCATTCATCTGGGCATGAACCGGACCTAGAAGCAGCGCGGTGCTCAGCTTCTCTGAGCTCCCGAGAGATTTTTCAAGTCAAGTGGGCCTTCTAGGTGGTACAGTTCTGCAGGAAGCCAACCTGTAGAGTGTTCTGACCCGGGACACTTNACGTGTGAGCTGGGAAGCACAGGGCCTGAATACTAAAAGTTAAAAGCTTAAAATACAGAAAGTTAAAGCTTCAGGAAAAGCTTTAACTCCCACGGGCATCTGCACTCAGTGCAGCAACAGAGATGAAGAATTTATTATGAACAGAACTGGTGTTTGGAGACAAGTACGTTTTATACTGGATTCAATACTACTTTAAATACTCTCTCTTAAATATTTATCCACAGAATGGGGGANTCTCTCTCTATATATAAATAAGATCATATACTGAGCAGATGGATGCCAGTAAAGGTATGTATCCATAAGCATACATTTCTAGGCTTGAAACCAAAGCTCTGTGTATATCCATAAACATCTTCATAAAGGTATGTAAAAATAATCCACTGGAAGCAATAGTTATTTAGTACATATTCTGGTTCTTACCCTCTCCTCTATTATAGGAAGTGAAAGATCAATGAAAGGTTCTTTTACTGTTGAAATCTTGAAGAAAAAGAGAAAATGCATATTAAATGCAAAGAGGAATACATGGGTTTAGCACATAACTCCCTTTTTAAAACCAAATTGTTATCAGAAACTACAAAAAGCTAACTTGTTGCGAGATGCAGCAAAAGACAATGAAGAACTTCCCAGAAAGTTTTTTGGGTTTGGGGTTGGGTTGTTTTTTTTTTTTCTCAGATTTTAAGTTAGTTCTGATTTTCTTTCTAACACTGCACAAATGTAATCATACAGGCGTAAAGGGCAAAAGCCATTCATCTGGGCATGAACCGGACCTAGAAGCAGCGCGGTGCTCAGCTTCTCTGAGCTCCCGAGAGATTTTTCAAGTCAAGTGGGCCTTCTAGGTGGTACAGTTCTGCAGGAAGCCAACCTGTAGAGTGTTCTGACCCGGGACACTTCTGCGCAGGCATCTGACCTCATACACTGTTAAGCAGCAAGGACCGGTTAATGACAGTCAGGTGACAGGTTCTAGCCTGACGCTCTCAGAAAAAAATCAAGTCAGGCTCACTGGTTACAGCCAAAAGCTTTATTAGAACTTTTCAAGCATAACATACACTAGTAATTGTTAAATCCAATTACTGGGGGGAAGGGATTGAGAAAAACACCAACTTTCTTTTCTGTACTGAAGTTTTGTTTTGCTACCTATAAACCCATACAAAATCTAAGCTGAAACTGGAAATATCTGGCCAATCATACCTAGAGACATTCTCTCTCAGCACTTTCCACCTGCCTTATGACCAGAACATCTCATCCCAGTCTGTTTTTTAAGCTCTCTCTCTTGCTGTCACCAAATTCCTTCCAAAACTGACTTATCTTACCTCTAGAAAGACTGAAAAACAAGGCCTTAAAAAAAAATATATATATATTATGTTGTACATGTAAGATATCAGACACAATCATGCCCTCAGTTACTGTCTTCATTGCCCTTCTCTTACACCTGTGACCCTGTCTTCCACCTGCAACGTTTGATATGACCTGTAGGCTTATTTTTACCTGTTGTGCAGGGACTCGCCATGGTTTAGGTTCCAGTAAAGTAATAAATGAGAACAAAACCATTGTAACTACGATGACTGAGTGCCTGATGAGCCACTTTCAGACAGGGGCTCCTCTAAAGACTGAGTTTGCATGAACAAACAGCAGTCAAATACATCTTTGCTGCCACAGGCAAAGGGAAGTGAACGCTAAACTCCTCCTCGGAGGGTTACAGCTGGCAAATTCCCGAGCCCTCTGCAGGCAGAGTATCAGAATCCAGCAAAATTAAACGGGACACACAAAATGCATACACCCTCTATTTTGCATATAGTCAAAGTTCTTCATTGCTGCTAGCAGCACATTGAAGTGTTATCTGCACATCACACTGAGGGAAGTTTACCTGGCACTGCAGGACTGTGCTTAATTATTCAGGCTGATTGATCTACTTAATCTCTATAATATGAAATATAACGTTTGAAACCAAGCACAAATGTAACATTCAATTAGAGGAGTCATGCAAATAAGCTTTTTCTCTTCCAAAGTTAAAGAAAATTATAAGGAGCATGGAAAGCATTTATGATGAAATGTCAGTAATATTAATTATGAAAGAAATATGCTGTTTATTAGAGTTATTAATTATAAAAAAAAAAACTTCAAGTAAAAAAAGTAATTTTAGCATTTCCCCACTCATGCTAATTCAAAGTAAGTAATTTCCAATTTTCAGGTATATCCCAGAGGAGTAGGCAGGAGGATTGATGTTTTAAGATAGATAAGTCCTTTAAAAATATCAAATAAAATTGGGGTGTTACACAGAAGATCATAGAATTTGGAACCTCCAGCCTTAAGTCAGATGTAAAATCAAGCCCAGTAATTGAATCTTTTTTGAATTCAAGGTACCCCTCTTCTGAGGTTTGCGGAGGATAATGCTTTAAAGAAGGAATAAATCATTTTAAATGAGAAGCTTTCAATAAAGTCTTGCTTTTACAAACAAACAATCAAGTATAAAATTGGCAACACAATTTTATACTTTCAAGACAACGTAATCAAACCAGTATGTGATCTATTCCACATCAAACCAAATTCCAGAATACCTACATTTTCACATTCCTCACACATGACAGTGCTAGTCAATTCACCAACAAAGATCCTATCTATGAAGTTCATCTTCACACCCTCTCTTCCATATGCTGAAAAAACATTGCCTTTTTTAAATGTGAAAAATAACAGATCCAATGCCACACTATAAGTACAACAAAATTCTTTCAAAGATTTATTGTGAAAGCACAATTTTAAACATATTCAAAACATTTGGAACACAATACAATAACTAATGCATCATATACTGCATTATCTCAGCATTTAAAAATATTTTAGCGATATGATTCCCTTTTATCCTTCCCTTCCCCACCTACTATAACAGAATAATAATACTGTATCTCTCAAGAAGAAGCCTTTTTAATAAAATCTCAGTTTTCTTTGGAATACATAATACCGTATTGCCTTGATATAGCCACTAGGGTAGCAGACAGGTTACCACCCTTTCTAAATGGTTTTTGAAACTATAAAACTCTAAAAAAGGAGACCAAAGCCTGTTCTAATATATCTCTGTGCCTTAATTCTTGCAGATTTGGGAAGGGTGACTTTCAAAACAGCTTGTTATTAAGACTTTAATTAAAACAAAATCCTCCAAATTAGAACTTTTGCATAAATACACACACAATTTAATTAAAAAATGCTTGTTTTGAAAAAAACATGCCTTCTTTGGAAACAGCTTCCTCTCTTGGCTCTGTAATCATATTTAGAGTGCTTGCAGTATCAGCCAGCTGACAGAAATCAGTTTTCTTTATGGAAAGCGGCCTCTCTGAGTGATACAGTGATTGTGGCTACATAACAAACCTGAAGATGCAGCAAACTATTTTTGAAAACAAAATTAAATTCTATCTATTATTACAAGAGGCATTATTAACACAGGGGAACACTTTATCCTGAATGCAAAGATGCAAGTCAGCGCATGCTCTTTATCCTTTGGATAGGCACTAGGTGGCACTACTATAACACATAATAAAAGTCTTGGAACTACAGTACTTTGGGACTGCTGTTTGCAATTGTCAGGTTTGAAAAAAATAGGAATTTAAAAAATTATTGAATACTTTTAAAAATGCACAAAAGAGCTGCATACCTTTCACTTTTCTTCTAGTGTCTTCATCTGCTGTCTTAGTAGTCGGGTTATTAAATGCTTTTAAGATGCCAGTTTGTATACGCTATAATTAAAACAAACAAAACATTTAGAAAGTATTTCAAGTGCAAACATGCTAAAAAGTGTTAATGCATAATTAGATTTTATCTACTCTTATTTCCATAAAATAGGCATAATTTAATATTTTAAAACTACTGTTTTTACAAATGGTGTCAAAGCTACATGAGCTTAACTTCAGTAGGTAACCATAGAAGAATTTCCTCCCCTTAAAAAGGGAGCTGTTGTAGAGCACCCGAGAGGTTATCAAGAAACTGTTAAGATTTTTGGTGAACTTTCCACTTCTTCCACTGTGGGGGGAAGTGGGGTGAGGAAATGCTGAAGAGAAACAGACCAATTGCTAGGATACAAAATACTTGAAGACGGCTAAGAGTCTTTCAATAGCCAGATTTCCATGCCTGTGGTTGGGCTGTATTTTTATTACTTGTGTTTACTTTCTAACCCTGTGCGTTTCAAAGTTATGCTAGAAAACCTTAGGAGAGATACAAAACTTTTTACCAATCCATATAAACGCTTGCTCAGAAAATCCTAAAAAAAATGATGTTTTTGAAAGAAGAAAAAGTCATGCAGGTGAGCAGGGAGTGCTTCCCCTGCTATGTCTCAGTTGCCCGGGGACAGGGAGATGCTGTGTTCCCCAGAGGTGAAACCCCTGAGCACAAGGGTGGCTCAGCCGAGTCCCAGGCTGGGAAGCTAGAGGCTGGGTCGGGTCAGGGGCCAGGGAGCACAGCAGCCTGCATGATCCCTGCTTCCCTTCTTCCTGGAAAACACGCTGGCTCTCTAGTCCACACACTCTAGTATGTCCTGTATGGTCTCTCACGCTGGTGCGCACACAACGTTTACAATGACATGTGTCACTGAAGTCACACTTAGAGCAAAGCACCATCCTAGAGACAAACAGCAGTATCAAACCTTCTGCGAGTAACCCAAACCCTGTGTCCTAACAGGAAAAGAAGCATAAATAACTCTTGTTTGCAGGCAGCAAATACCACTTGCAAGCCATATATTACGTTGCGTCGGAGGTTCGGTTTCCAGTCCAGGCACCCATCAGACCAAGTCATACTCCTACCTTATGAGTGTGTGACCTGGCTTGTGAATTAACTCCCGCTGCCCCAAGCTCAGCTTTGTTCATCTTAAAGCCAACAATATACTAAAAGGACTAATCAATAGGTAATTCATGAAGTCGGGCACCATAAATGGGTTTCGGGCCATAAGCAACCCTTTTGTTGGGATTAGCTCGCTGAACCATTTATTTAGGTCAAAGAAAGACATAGTCTTTGAATGGGCAGGGCACCGGGGACAATGGCAGCAGACATTAATCAATTAGCAGCAGGGTTCAGCCACTTCAGGCCCTGGTGTGAAACCATCTCCGGCCCACATTGCTGGAAACGGCAGACGCTATGTCATCTTCATTGTGGTATCAACAACAAGCTTTTATCTTAAAAAAGCCCACTTGCCTACATCCACACGTTCTAACTTTTTTTAGCAGGGACAGGGACAAGTTCAACACTGATGTTGGATACGAGATACAAAACCAGAGAGAGGAGGCAAAAGTGTCATGAGGTTTTTTTGTTAGCTCCCGTAACTAGGGGACAGGGAAGTGGGGAGAGCCATGTTTGGCTCTTCCACAGGGGGATGGCAAAGGAAGGCTGTTGCCTCTTCTGAGGGTACAAGCGGCGTGAAAGAGAAAGGTTAGGGGCTGTCACCCCTGCCACAGGGTAGCAGACAGGTTGCTGCAGGCAGGCTGTCCCCAGACGGAGCCAGCGTGGTGGGGAGGCCACGGGACAGCTGCTGGGCTCCTGCCGGGGTCACCAGGGGCCTGACATTCACCATTTGTCACACCACCTACAGACCCAAAGCACAGGATAATTAAATAAAATTTAAAAAAAGAAAAGACTGAGAGCTTTTACTAGTACTGTCTGTGGTGGAGAAGCCTGAGGTGATAAAGACATGTTTGTAGAGAGTTGGGGTTGTTCAGCTTGGAGAAGAGAAGGCTCCAGGGAGACCTTATAGTGGCCTTCGAGTACCTAAAGTGGGCTACAGGAGTGATGGGGAGGGACTCCTTATCAGGGAGTGTAGTGAGTGGACAAGGTTCTAAACTGAGAGAGGAGAGATTGAGATTAGAAACTATGAAGGAATTTTTCTCTTTGAGGGTGGTGAGACACTGGAACAGTGAGAAAGAAGTTGTGGATGCCCCTTTCCCTGGAGGTGTCCAAGGCCAGGCTGGATGGGGCTTTGAGCGACCTGGTCTGGAGGAAGGTGTCCCTGCTCATGGCAGGGGGGGTTGGAACCAGGTGATCTTTAAGGTCCCTCCCAGTCTAAACCACTCTATGATTCTGAGGTAATGCACCATTAAGGCAGCGGAAGGGTGCAATTGCAGGGCAGGGTGGGAGCAACCTCTCCCTGCTCAGTGACAGCAGAAATACTGCCCAAAAGGTCACTTAAAATTCTTACCATCTTCCATCACCCTCTTGTGGTAGCTACTGTAGCTGTCACCACTCTCTAGTAACAAACCATTCAAAAGGCAAATACAAACCCAGGTTCTCATAATGACAGCACGTTCAATGGTGAAACTGGAGATTGACTTGAAGGGAAAGCACCATCACCCACTGGAAAAGCTGCTCCGTTTATATTTTCCACATTTTATTACACGAAAATCAGCAAACAACAAAATACAGTCTCCCTCTTCTACAAAAAGACAACAAATGTTTTTTAACCTAAGGTCAGCTGCTTCGGTTGTGTACCCTGTTCAGCACCCAATTTTTTAAGTGTGACAAAGTCAAGGTTTAGCTGTTTCTCCCTGTTCAGTTCTGCTTAAGGTCAACTGTATTTCTGACAAGACCAATATATATTAATATTCTGGCAGGATAGAGATTTGTTCTGCTTTACTCCAGTGCCAGGAACTGGGCTCAGACACAGCTTTATGACTCATCTCCAAGAAAATTCAGCTCAGGATCCCAACTGAAAAGAAGGGTCCAAGATTAAGTCAGGCAGATGAAATCTGATATGGTCAAAATAGTTTGAGGAAGCAAACACACGCTTCCTTGTGTTCCTCTGCAGGAGGCAGAGATAACAAAGCAAAAGAAACATGAGAAAAACCACACAGGGACATTTTTACTATAACAGGTTATATACTTGGCATGCAGGGAGGTAGATTTTCAATAATGAAAAGCAACACCTTATTTATAAAACAAGTAGTTCTTCACACTTTAAAGAGATACAAGAAACTTTATGTTTTATTTTTGTCTGAATTTTTTCACTTAAATAGATTTCAGTGAAAATTATGGGCAGGCCCACAGCTAGGAGTTGCTAATTTCTGCCCACAGCTTTACCCTGAAATGCATTTGTCAGGCTCTACTTCTACCTTCTTGACCATCCAGAAGTCCTTTTATGCCTTTTTATTTGTTTTAATAAAGGCAAACAATTTGAATTCTTAAAGTTACCATGATCTACTTACCATACTCTTTCTGAAACTGTAACTTTTATTCCAATCAGCAGTTTTAACATATCAACCTGAACGTAATTAAATTCTCTTTCAAGAAAGTTATTGTTTTTCTCAAGGTAACAAAATGAGCCACTGCTATTCCATTAGGTACATCTCTAGAACAGGGGGAGCATGACAAACATTGAAGCAAAGACTAGCTTACTGTGCAGCCAAGTAAGTTCTTTAAAAACACACACACATGTTACCTTTGTTTCTTCAATCCTCATTGCATCCAACAGATAGTGCAGAAGCTCCTGGCTGTCTTGCTGCTGGAACCCCTTAAATCGAGGAGCCCTATGGAAGAAGCAGCAAGGAATTTAAATTTACATCAAGAAGTTCTTAGTGAGACAAAATCTACATCAGACTCATGCTGGATGCCAGGGGTACGAAGAGGTGCAATCCCTGCTGGACCTAATGGGGCTTGTGGAAATTCCCGGTGCGGTTGCAATCACACCAACAAGGCTGCACTTTCATCTGGGCAGCATTTTGACCCTGTTGGGGATGGTTTGACTAAAATACATTTTTACCAGTAAAGTTTCACCCCCGTTGGCTGCACTTTGCTGCCAGACAGACTGCATCAGTACTTCCGTATCACCAAACACGCCCAATGCCACACAGGAGATTTTTAAAGTGCTTAACTCCCTTGCTATCTCACCCTTCTCTCCACCAAGGAGAAATCTCACATGCACATAAAGCAGTCTGTACACAGGAAACCAGAAACAGCACTGTAGTCTGAACTGGATCTTGAAATGGAGGGAAGAAGTCACAAGGTTGCCCACTAAACAAAGAAAAACTGCGGATCACAATCCAAATGATAATTTCTTAACTTCTTAAACACAAGTACGTATAACTATCTCTTCTGAATGGCTCCACAGCAAATCAATCCAGTAATCAGCAACTTACTGAACTGAGTGACCAGTGAACAAGTAAGATGGTAAACACATTAAAAATAAGTAGCATCACATAAGCATATGGATTTCAAACGCTATTACAAAAACATAAGAGAAAATTATAATAATATGATATCCTGATATATCTAATTTACACTGTATTCAATCAATCTGTTATTTATGCTAAATTTCTTCAATTAACATTACAGATATTGGAGATAAATGCTCTAAATATAGGATTTCCATTCTAAGAGCACTGCTAATGAGAAAAGCCAGGGTTTGGAGTGGGGTTTTTTGGTAGGAAGAGTTAATCACTCTTCTGCTCTAAGAGTCACTCTTACAATGTTTTCAAGGGACCTTTTAGCATCATGAATTATCAACTCACATCATACCAACATCCAAACTCCTGCTCTACAGACTAACGTGCTGATGACCTTTAAGGTCCCTCTCAACCCAAACCGTTCTACGATTCTATGAAAGACCGCAACGGTTCCTTAAAAACAATGATAAACTGTGCAGTTATAAACTTTTCATCTCTAGAAACTAAAAGTACTGAAGGAAAGGGTCTACACGCCTTGGAATATACACATCTGGTGTCACCCTTGTCCTCTCAGACTCCACTTCGCTTTGAGCCTGCCCTCCACAGCACCAGTGGGGACGAGCCAGCCTGCCAGTCAGCCCAAGGACGCAGCGTGGATGCTGGCTGAGTTTGTACCATTAACACATTGCTACACAGGAAAACCAAAACGCACAGGGCTCGTAGGAAAGGCAACTCTTGTAAAAAGGCCACCAGCAGCACCTGCGTGACACTCATAAAACAAGAGGAAAAACCTCTGTTTCAGGTTATGTTGGCATTTACACCAGTGGTGTTGTAGCCAACTGCACAGGGGTAACGCTGCATCTGTTCATAAGGCAGCCATTCAGTAGTCTCAATCACTGCTATGCAAAAACTTATTTTACTACTCACAGCATCTAAATATGCTCCAAAATCCTATTTTGCAGGCATAGATTACATAGAAATTACTAAATACGCTTATGAATATGTGGATAGATCCTTAAGGCGTTATCCTTACCAAGACAATACTAGCTAGAAGGCTTCTCATAAACAATTTGGACCACCAGCTTCCTACAACCCCAAACGAGACTCTGTAAATATTCACTATTATTGTATCTCTCTTCACATTAACTACAACTTACTGGCCAAACCATACCTGTCTTCCCAGGCCAGTTACCCTTTAGATTTTTAATTATAACCTTGGCAGGATTCATCTAAAATGGGATTTGAAAGGGTGGATTTTTGCATTGTCAGTAATGCCACCAACTGGAACACCGTGGTGACTTTTGGGGCACACTGGGAAGAGCACATGGAGGTGCTATGTGCACCTCTTCCAAAATCTGGCACGGGAGACAAGCGGGTGAGCAGAGCTCAAACAGAGATTTTCTCAAACTGTCAGAGTGGCCAGAAAAACCAACTGCTCACTTGGTTACTCGATTTTATTAAACACACATTAAGATGGATTTCATTTTCAGCCTCACATTGCGTGGCTCTGGCTAATCGGCCCGTCGAGCTGTAAATGCGGATCGGTATTTTCTCAAGACACAGTAATCCGACTCGCCCAGCCACGCTCTTCAGCTCTTCCAGGGCTCCTGAAGGGTGAGCGAGGTTTCTTTCCCGCTCATACACCAAAGCTGCTCGGGCTTGCTTCAGAAATTTGTGCTCACAGACAGGAGGAATTAAAGGCAATCAGAAAAACGCATCAGCCGTGCAACGTGCCTACAGGAATAAAACCTGAAGCTGGGCAAGATGAGGAGAAGGCAAGTCAGGGCACGGCAGCCCCGGGCTACGGGCAGGACCGTGACACAAGGGGCAGGAGACACTTTGGGATGTAACTGGAGAAGGCTCTAAGGTGACGAGGCATCTAAGGTCAGTGCCTAAAATTAAGTGGAATAAATCTGGACCTGCATATGCAAAACAACACACATTCAACAAACACAACACTTTCACATTTGTACTTGGCATCTACTTTTTGACACAAAGTTGACAATATCCCCAGTTAAAAATGATTTAATAATGCTGCTGTACCATGAGGCTTACCAGAAAATTTGGAATCAGCACAATGGGTTAGTTTTTTTAAGCATTCTTTTTAAATTCAATTTTTTTTCCTACATACACAGTTCAACCTAAAAAATTAATTTCCATTTTTTGAAAAAAAAAAAAAATTCAAACTTGACATAATCCTCCTAAAAATTAAATATTTGTTTTGTTTAATATTAGTAAGATTCAATTTTTGGCTGATTAAAATCAAATGGTTTATTTCCAGTGAATGTGATTATAAAACCCAAACACATTCTGAAAGGCACTCTACCTTTATTTTGGATCCAATAGAACACTCAATATACACGAAAAAAAAAGGGTAACACCTTGTTTGCATGTGTGCACAGTTTCACTTTTCAATTTGCTAAAGCACTTTTCTCACTGTTTCTTTAATTGAATGGCCAGGAATCTGTAAGAATCTTTTTCTATTTTTTTAACACAGACGCCAAAATCAGTTAAATTCTGAGAATCCTAGTTAGTTAGCCACAGTATTATCATTGGTTTTATTCATGAGAAATTTCTTCCTTTTCCCGAGACAGTGGGAATCAATGAGTATATTCAGCCTCTGATGCACGCACATTAAATAGCTCCAGCAAGAAAACAAAATCTTGCATTTACACAATCTGGATCCTGGTACTAATAGGCAATTTTGTGGAGTTTTTTGGCCACAGAAGCTGGGCCACTGCAAGAGATGTTATAGTAAAATGAAGGAAAAATGAATAATTACTTGACAAAGAAACAAGCAAAGGCTCCGTTGCTGTTACAGGAGGTTTTTTTCATTGTAGACCCACCTCCCAGAGCCACATCTTCAACGCCTTCCAGAAAAAAGCCCCACAGGTACCTTTTCTTAGTGTCTATGGTTTGCAGCGTGACCTCCTGCTGATGAACACACAATAATAATTTCAGATGAAAATTAATTTACTACACAGCATTTCAAGGGAAAATAGTTTTACCCCTATGTTCCACATCAGCTGGCCTCAAAGTTTTTAGCTTCTCTTGGTCTTTTATTTTATTAGCACATTAATGCATCTATGAGAACAGCTCAAGAAGGACAGGGAACTACTGGAGAGGGTCCAGCAGAGGACTACAAAGATGATGAGGGGCCTGAAGCATCTCTCTTATGAGGAAAGGCTGAGGGACTTGGGTCTTTTTAGTCTGGAGGAGAGAAGACTGAGCAGGGGTCTGATCAACACCTACAAATAGTTAAAGGGTGGGTGTCAAGAAGAAGGGGCCAGTCTTTTTCCAGTGGTGCCCAGTGACAGGACAACAGGAAATGGGCACAAACTTGAACAGAGTAAGTTCCATCTAAACCTGAGGAGGAACTTCTTCCCTTTGAGAGTGGCAGAGCCCTGGAAGAGGCTGCCCAGAGAGGTGGTGGAGTCTCCATCACTGGAGACATTCCAAATCTGCCTGGACACGTTCCTGTGCAACCTGCTCTGGGAGGACCTGCTTTGGCAGGAGGTTTGGAGTAGATGATCTCCAGAGGTCCCTTCCAACCCCACATCATTCTGTCATTCTCTGTGCTTGTACTAAACCCTCTTCCAACATTACAAAAATCTACATGCCTGAATTTTAATGGAAACAAGGATGATGGGAATATAAGAGCTACCACTACAAGTGAAAAGGCACAGAAAGTGACTTGTGAAGATGCTATGTTAAGGTCTGAGTCAATTATTTTGACTGATAAACGATTTCACTGTTAACGTAACATATAGCTAATCTGTCATTTATGGATATAGTGTACTATGGGATGTTGTATGTAATTCTAAATATTTAGTGTTCTGTGGAAAAACACTTCAGATTAGTGCATTTGTTTTTGAGGGGATGCCCCAAAAGAAAACCCTAAAAACAATTAAAAAGAAAAGGATGGAGGGAATTTCACACCACACAATGCATTTACTGGAAACTTCTTATACTTACAAAGCACTGTTAGGAGGAGGAAAAGGAATTAATCCATGTTGATACACAGAAATCTGACAAGTAAAAGATGTGTGCTCTTGTCTCCTTGAAAAATATGCTTCAAGCAAGATCCCTGGCGAAAGTGGGGGACTTGAAGATGGTTGGTTGAGTTGACCGCTCACAGATGTGCTGACATATGGAAGCCAGTGCCAACGCCATACAACCTGTTGTACAGTGTCAGCAGGATAATGACAGAACAGGTTGAACTCCTGCTAATGGCCATAAGTGGTGAAGGACAACTGTGACATCTACATGCCTACTATTTATCTAGCCTCTCGTTACTCATCTGGAGACCAGCTATAATTGCTTGACTGTCAGTTAAAGAAGTACTTTTCATGATCATCTACTCCCTAGAATGTTTCAATAACAAAAACTACATAGTAACATAACTTTGAAAAGGATAAAAAACCCACCACTCCTCTAAGCATTAATACTTTTTAATTCCTATCCCGTATTAACTTGAGAGAAATTAAGCTGTGCTTCAACAACAAAACTGGGATACGATCACGGCCATTCAATCACACTGCACAGAACTCCACAACTTTGCTGGCTCTAATAAAAATCCTTTCCAAAATCATCTTTGCAATAATTACTATCTTTGAGCAGAAGATAGTCTAATACCTCAGAAAACCTTAGAAGCAATAGTTAGTGCTTGGAAACAGAAACCAGAACATACTATTTGATTTTTTCCAGTACTGCAAAATGCAGAGGAACCCCTTTAATGCTGCGGTACGCTACAGAGAAGCAAAATAAAATGTTTACTTCATGTCAGCCTGAGAGAAGACATTTTTCTTACCTGCAGATGAAAATATTTCTCTCTCAAGACTGGTCAGTTCCCAGTGAAATTTGCAAAAAAAAAGCATGAAAAGGGCCTGTTTATAGAAGTTACCACAATTTACAGGGCTCACCTCTCCCAGTGAAACTATCAAATCTCTCTTTTGTTTTTTTTCCTACCAAGCACCTTGTGGTAGCAGAACTCCTATGTCTGCAGGGCAGGCTGAGAGAAGATTAATCATGGGGATTAGTCATGCTGTAGGATTTTGCTCTTTTCTGTCACAGTGTCGTGTATAACTTGGGATCATCAGTGAGAACGACTGCTTAGGAAAAGCAAAACTTCATTCCAGCTATTCTGTAATGGCAGTGAAAAAAACCCACCCAAACGTGGGGGCTTGCCCCTACTTGTAAATAACATATAACACCAGGCATTCCGGTCCTGTCCGGATGGCACCGATAGACAGCACTCAGCTGTCATTTGGACTGATTTCTTCCATCTTTTTCTGTCTTGCTTTCCCCCAAAAGAGAAAATAAAGCACCGCTACTTCCTCGCAATGCACCAGATCTCGGGTACCTGAGCAAAAAGCACTTGTTAGAAGCAGCTCTGAATGGACATAACAGCTGACATGCTACAACAGAGCCATTTCCCACTTGACCATCAGAGGGAAAATAAGGCTCATTTTACTCAGTAATGGAAATACCTGTCTGGGGAAATTTCTTCCTGCCAGCTGGCAGCCAAATGAAGGCTTTATGTGTGAGGTCTTACATCCCTACAAAAATGTGTTCTCTTTATATGGGTGTCTAATTCTTCCTCCTTTAAGTCCTGGTAAGATTTTCAAGAGTGCTCTGTGACAGCAAGTTCTGCAGGTTAGCTCTATGAAATGTTATTTTAAAATAAACCTTTTTTTTTGCCCCTAGCTCTAAATCTGCTGCCTTTCACTTTCACAGACAGCTCCTTGAACCCTTCTGAGGGCAATTAAATAAGCACAGCTATTTTATCTTCTATCATTTACTATCTTAGTATCATTAGTACCTAAGTATCATTTACTGTCTTCTCTTGCTCTCATGCCTCCTTTCCATGTGCTCTCCTCCATAACTCCCAATATTCACGGTCCTCTTGATGTGGAGCCTTCCTGGTTTTGTTACCTCTCCCTAAAGCTCTAAACTGGCTTTATCTTGTAATGCTCTATTCTGGTGAACCTCAACATTGTTACTGAGAATAGACCTCCAATGTACCTAATGAAATCAGGTTTCTCCTTCACTGTGTCTATGGACACTGCTTACGTGGGTCACCAGTACCACACACATTGCAAGCACCTGTGTTGTCCAAAATGCTGCAGAGGTCTTCCTCCCGAGTGAGGAAGTGAACACAGAACTCAGGAACAAGTGCAGATGATTCCTGCCAATGCACATTGCTTATATATGTAACTAATCTACTTTGCACTCATAAAACCTCATCCATGCAGCTTTGTTAACTTGTTCCAAAAATTAAGGAAACTCTGACAAAGTTAATTGAAACAAAGACGTGCAATCTCTCAACTGCTGCTGCACAGAGAAGATTCAGTCTCCTCTGGCAGAGAGCTCCTGAACACGGCACAGCATCGCCAGCAAGGCATGTTGGGGCACAACAGGGACCCAAAATAATCCTTCACAACTGGTCAAGGACACATCAGCTGTGTGTTCTGCTGCCATTATCTTTAAACGGTAAAAATCAAATGGGAAAAATAAGCAAGTTGGAAATATTTTCTTAAATGAGATTTTTCTTTACAGCAACATTGCTTTATAAGAAAAGGCTCAAAAAGACACCTAATCAATGAGAAATATCCTGTTTCCTTCACTCCTTAAACCTTGTACATTACCTTGATTCCCCTTAGCATTTCCTCTCTCAAGTGATAAGTGCAGATGCTCCAAGCCTTGTTTAGGTTTCCCTCCAAAACTAATTAATTGTGCTAACTGTCCATGGCCTCCGTTCTGTCTGTCCCACCTCTGTCTTAAGTCCTGCTTTCTGCCCCTGAGAAGGAAGGATGAAAACTCCTTGGGGATGAAAGACCTACATAAGTTTCGTGAACACCAATAAAATCTTTCTTAGCCAACTTTTTTTTTTTCCCCAGCATGTTTATGTAGCAATATAATATGCCTATAAATAATTATTTGGTGGAAGTTTGAAGCAGCTAAATTCTGTAACTGCTTTTGAGACTCATCCCTTATATGCTGCAACACTTACTTGCTATACAAATCTAAGCTTTCTTCCACCAATAAAATTATTCAATCATAACAAATAAAGAAATAAAATGTATGTCCTCCTAATATATCTGTGTTGTGTTAGTCACCAAGTCTCCAGATAAGTCAGAAGTCTGCAGTCCTGATATTCAGCATAGTGGAAAACCAACAGAAGGGCCCCGTAGCTATGCTCACAATCTGTCCTCGCAAAACATCTGACAGCTGCAACACTAACAAAATTAACAGTGGATGAATTAGTACCAGACGCTAAACAGTTGCTGTAGAAAGACTCATCCATTTCTTTTCTTCTTCTCCCCTTCTTCAACCCGGCTACCCCACCACTCCATAAAATTAACACTCGGTATCATTTTTTTCTCTTTTGTTATTTAATAAAAAAGCACCACAAATACCCTTTCATACACAAGATGATGAACTCCAGGCCATGATCTCCCTCGCCTCTTAAAGACACAGTCTGCAGTTGAAAGGACTGTGTCCCAGTTCCCTCGCTGCTTTTGAGCAGCAAATGGGCATCCACTTGCAGAGTTTCTCACTTGCGGGTTTTGGGATCCCACCTGGGGCCATGGCAGAGCTGCAGCTGAACAAGGCAACACCTGGTCCCTTTCTTTACAGGCTTTCTGCTCACACCCAACTGCATTTCTACCTTTCTTTGCCTCCTCCTTCCTTCCTTCCTTCCTGCCTCCCCTGCCTTCTTAGGTGTCTTCTTTCACTGAGCACTTTTAAATTTATGGGTAAGGAGGCCCAGTTCAAATGTGAGCATTTAAACTCATGCTGCAGCATCTGAAGCAGGTGGAGTCTTGAAGTCCTACAAGGGCATCCAAAAAAAAAGCATCTCTGGACATCAAATTCCGAAGTGTACTCCAGCATTGAACTGAAAATGAGGGCAAGTGTCAGGTGTTAAATCATACAGCTACCTTTACTCTATCTTGCATCAACTGATTCAAAATGAAAACATGTCACCATTCAGCTAGATTAAAAAAGAAAAAACTCATCAATATCTATTTAATAAAAAATTTTCTATATTTCTACATACAATCTATTTGTGTCATCAGGGAAAAGTAAATGTCTTTAAAGGATTGAGGAATGTGTTACTAGGAAACCCCTGGGTTACATTTTGGCTAGATAGCATACTAAAGCAGTCCTGACAAGTAGATTGATCTAAACATAGAAAAACCAGCAGCACACCATCATCTACTGACAGCATTTCAATCATTCGCTTTTGCAAGAAGCTTAGTAGGATGTGGAAGTGACTACACTAAGTATTAAGTATGCACGTCCCTGTTTGGTTAGCTACAAGCAATGATTCAAAATAATGTTATGGTAAAGACGGGGACTAGGAAGGCAATTCCTGGGTCACTGAGTCCCATTCTCGGTATCACAGACAAGTTCATCCTATACTACCTGTATAATCTGCTTCAAAAATACTTTACTGAAGACAGGTATGGCCATATACTACAGGCAGGGACTGAGACAGCAAGATCCGCAATGGGGAAAGGATAAATTAAAAAAAAAAACACAAAAAACAAGGTTGCGACTGGAGTTAGTAAACTTTTGTGTAAAATATATAAAGCCCAAACATTATTATTACAAGCCCATCCCATGCACATCTCCCAGCAGTTCACTGACTTGCCTTTCTCTGGCATATCTCTCTGAAATACATTTTTTTTAGTGTAGCTCTTCCTTTTACACATTCATCCTGTCATCTCTTTAGGAAAGATGCTGTTTTAAATAAGAAAAGTTTGTGCTAATGCATGTGAAGACCACAAGTAGTGCATGTCTCTAAGATTACTTTATTGACACGACCTCTTGGCAGGATTCAAAAGGCAGTTTACAGAGAACACTGCAGTAGCACAGATTTCTTCCTAGCTAGGGACTCCTGTGATCCTGCCATGCTCACTCACTCCCATTGCAGCTTTGCCAAAGAGTAGGAAGAGAACTTTAAAAGCTGACAAAAGGCTTTGTAATAATTGCATGACAGAAGACTGGATTCATACTATTTAAGTTAATATACAATAGATGTATTGTTTGCAAAGGTGAAGATTTCCTGTTCTCCTACTTTGACCACTGCAGACTGCTGAATCTGCTGAAATTCTCCCTTTCTTCTTTCTTGCTTATGTCACCATCAATAACAAAATAATCAGAAGACCAAAACCTACTGTCACACCTGTGTGGCCTCTTACTGTCCCTGAACACCCCAATTCTTGCTAACAGGGTGTGGGAGATAGTTTTGTTATTGATACTAGAGCTAGTAAAGTATTTATACCTAAATTGTGTTCTGCAAGGCTAACAAAAGTAAGAAGTAATGAAGGCAAGAGATGACAGAATCTGGCAGATATATGCCTAAGCAGCAAAAGTTTGTGCCTATCTTAAAGATAAAAAAAAGCAAGCCCAAGAAGAAAAAGAACAACTAGGTATCTGAGATTTAATACCACCATACTGTGTAGCCATCACTTGCTGACTACATCAACACACACACAAAGAGCAGATACAAAATACAATACACTTCAGAAATACAATGCCGTCTGAAGTGCACTGCACCGTGATTGTTTTACAGTGCTTTTGCTAAGGTGGGCTTCAAAACATGTTTTACATCCTCTTTTCCCTTCTACCTGAATACTTACTGAGCCAAAACTACTCTTCCTAGTTAATCATTTCCCCTCCATTTCTCGACAAAATTTTATTCTTATAATCACATTTTTTGAGGCAGCCCCAAAACAGGAGAAGGAGTGAGGAAACAATGTATTTTTCTGCCTTCATTTTTTTGCCAGGTAGATAATGATAAACAGAGAACACTGCTGTTTGACTCAAAATCACTATAGAGACACTTGATACCCATTTCCTTTTACATCTCACAAGAATTAAAGAAGTCAAGTACAATAGAAAAAACATAGTATTACATTTCCAAAATTGAATTTTGAGGATAAATAAAAAGTAATAACTGATTTCTTTATCAGAATTAATTTTTTCCTGATGTAGTCTAAAAGCTTTTGCTTCTTTACACCAAATTTTAAACCCATGTTTGCACTGTGAGGTTGCCCTGGAACACCATGGTAGTAGGCTGCAATTTTCCTCCTAACTCTCTTGCTGTTCCATACAATAATACTGCAGCAAATAAAGTAACAGGCATTATTTATGCTTTTTAATGTGAGATTCAGCTATATGGTCTTCCCGTTACTCTGCTTCTATCGCTTCTTTTACTTGTAAAGTCAATATTTAAATATTTATATCAACTTTTAAATCGGTCTTCTACAGGTGCTTTAAAAAGCAAGATTGCTTGCATCATAATTGAAGGCACCTACAAAGCACCACTGTAAACATTTTCCACGCCAGAAAACAGGAATTTCTTTAGGGCTTGTGAGCCCTTTGCAATCTGGAGCCATATGCCATTTCAGTACCGCTTCAAGTCCTTACTTGTTAAGACTCTTTTTAATTTTGAATCGATGCCAAGGTCAGACATCATAGCAGAGGTTTCCCATTTAAAAGCTTATCCTTTTTTTTTTTTCAAAATACCTCCATACTCTTTGCAATATTAGCACAGCTTCATGCTAATATACCACAAAACCTCAAAGGTAATTCTGATTTCTTCAGTTTTACCATGCCCTCTTCTGCTCCCTCACACTAGGGAGCCCATTGAAAGTTACTGGTTATGGACTGGGTCATACGTTCCATGAAGAGCAGGTACAGCCCTGGAGCACAACAATGAGTCCTGCAACTCTCAAACATGAAGAAGAAATTTTCTGGACTGCCCAGTACAAACCTAATAGCACCTTAGAAAGAACAACAGAGCTGGCACCCTTAGAAACACATCACTGGACATCAAAAATAAATAAATAACAGATACCAACAATACGTACTTTTGACAAAGCTGGCTAAACAGCACTTTGGGGGAAAGAGGACCTTTTCCAGCTTCTCTCATGCTGTGAAGGAATAAGAACATCGCTGAAGTCAAGGGTCCTGGGCCAGAGAGGTTTACCACCAAAGGATCCTTCAAAGCAAAGGTAAATTGCACATCAGATTTCAAAGTTAACAACACACAAGGCTTATTTTAAGTTAGCACATTTATGACACAGAACAATGTAACTTCCAGTCCTTTTTTTGGCCTTTTTTTGAAAAAGTTGATGATATTTACGTGATTGTAATTATAGAATCATCGAGTTCAGAAGTGACCTTTAAGATCACCAAGGCCCAGCATCAATCTACCACTGTCAAAGCAACCACTAAACCATGTCCCTCAGCACCACGTCTGCCCGTCTTTTAAATACCTCCTGCGATGGCAACTCAACCACTGCCCCAGGCAGCCTGTTCCAATGCTTGATAACCCCTTTGGTGTAGAAATTTTTCCTAACATCCTTCCTAAACCTCCCTGGGTTTAACTTGATTTCCTTGTGTCCTACCACCTTGTCTCTTGGAAGAAGAGACTGACCCCTGCCTCTCTACACCCCCTTTCAGGTAGTTGTAGAGAGCGAGAAGGTCTCCTCTCAACCCCTTTTTCTCCAGATTGAACAACCCCAGCTCCCTCAGACACTCCTCATAACACTTATTCTCCAGACCCCTCACCAGCTTCATTGCCCTTCCCCGGACCCACTCCAGCACCTCAATGTCTTTTTTGTGGTGAGGGGCCCAGAACTGGACACAGCACTCGAGGTGGGGCTGAAAAAGCTTATTATTTAAGCAGCAGTAGTTGAAAAATGAAACAATTCTTGTCCAGCAAATTGATTGGTAACCAACAGTTTTGGAAACAGGAATGTGAACGAGCCAGTCTGATTCTCACAAAACCAGACTACCTCCTGTATTACCTGCTTTACTCTTACTCCCATGTGCACTGACATTCGTTGGAGAGCCAACGTGGACAACCTCCTCCATGGGCCAGCATAAGATGAAGCTCAGTGGCACTCTGTCTGCTCTGCCTTGGGGAAGGGGTGGACAGTTTCTCTGACTCTGGAGCCACACACCCAAATTCTCTCATGTTCAACAGACAGAGAAACATACTGTGTTCCTTCAGGAGCCGGGAAGGCAGCAGCAGTGGTTTGCAGCAGGTCCACCATGGTGGCAGGGGACAGGCGTGGGGTGTATCCTGCACAGCTCCACCTGGTGTGTCCTGGTGTGACACTCCTGCACTGCTTACATGCCACGTGTGTCTCAATAGCCACAGATGGCCAACTCTCCCTAACACACTCCCGGGTTCATATGTGACCACAGAGCTTCTTACTAGCTGGCCTGACTCTCACAAAAAAGCAGATTAAAACTGCTGGGCAAACAATTAGAGAGGCTGCCTCATCTACAGGTGATCTGCAGATCTACACAAAACCTAAGAGCTGTGGATACACACAAATATAAAGTATTTGCATTCTATACCATGAAAAGGTGGAAAAATGCCCTTGTGCAAGCAGAAAGCTGGGAGATTCTCCATTAGCATTAGACAGACTAATGGCACCCTCTAATCCTGTGCTAGCATACAAAGACCAGTAAACACAAGTCTTTGCTCCAAAGATCTTATTTACATTGTAAGCACTGTCATTAAACAAAACAAAACAAAACAAAACAGAAAAAAAAGTCTGTCAACCTTATGGCTGTGCAAGTTTCACATCAAGCATGAGCCAATGTACCACTGGCCTTCTGAACCTCTGGGCACAAAGGTTCTGGCCAGCAACGCAGCAGATTTCACACCGTTCTTGCCTGGAGAAACTACGAATGGCACCCACAGCCACATACAGAAATCTTCATCATTTCAGAGGTATCTGAAACAGAATCCCACCCCTCAACCGTCCCTGCCACCAGAAAGCTCCCAGCGAACAGCAGAAAATGAAAAAATGAAAAGAAAAAAAAATATCTTTTAAAAAGTGCTTTTTTTTTAGCTAGCAAGAGGAAAGGGGCATCACCTTTATTGCCAACAACATATCATGAAAACCCAAGTCTCCACAAGCCATGACCAAGAACAGCAACATATTCTTTTGATGACAACAACAGGAATCTCTTTCCCAAATGCCTGCAAAGAGCCTGAGGACAAGAAATTTGGTTCTCACTCTCAGTTTAATCCTCTGGCCTGTGAAGCATGTAATAAATTTTAAAAGCCTTATCAATGAAGAGCTGTGACAGACTGGAATAAAATATTTCACGAACACTTTCTATAGCCATATATACTATCTTCTATATCATACATTCATACTGAAGAAATTAAATGGGAAAGAAATTAAATAAGTCAGCCATTGTCTCCTAAGGTCAGACATTATTTGCTACTTCAATGTCACAAAATGTGAAAGGAAGTGATTATATCTCCTCCTCCAGGGCTGAATAATTAGTTTTGTAAAAGGAGTGAGTTCACGGAAATCATAAACCAGCTAAACAATTACAAGCTAAAAGAAAGAGTAAAAGCATCTCTTTAATGGAGATGTGTTTTCCCATCCTCCAGCTTCTTCCCACATTTCCCCGAATTTGCATTCCTCATTGCATACTTACCAATTGGGAGTCTGAAGTATGACAGATTTTTAACTTTGTTCCTTTCTCCTTCATCTCATACATCAGTTCATTCAGTACGTGAGTCTGTGCCAAGTTCTTAAAGAAAGAAAAAAAACAAACCCAAGAAACACACGCCGATCTTTCAACTGCACATTTTTCTTTAGTTCTAAATTCTAGCTTCAGGGATAGACAAAACCTGATATATTTCATAATGTACAACTGAGGCCTAACTCAGATCACCAGAAAAAGCAGGTATCACACTTATAAGAGCCAAGACCATTGTTGAGCTCAGACTATTTCTAAAAGTTTATCTACTTCTATTCCGGTAATTCCAAACTGGTTTCCTAGTAATAAATTAGTTATTTTTGTTGTACAACAAGATTTATTTATTTGTTTGTTTATTTATTTTACAGTGAGGACATTAGTATCAGAAATCATTTGTTTCTATTGAATCTGTGGCCCAAGAAGCACAAAGGCCTTGGCACACGGAGAAGCATTACCTCTCTGAATTTGAGAGAGAAACCAACTCGATGTAGCTCAGCTTTGTTTCTTTATTTTTGGTTAACTTTGACTGCAGATCAGTTAGGTTTCTGCAATGCCCTAAGTATGGGCAGAGAACAATTTGCAGTAATTCTACTCCTTACAAACTTACTATTTGTTTGCCCAGTTTTGTAATCACCATTGTAAGCACAAGGTAAAGGTTTCTTTTCTAGAAGAAACCTTTACCTTGTGCTCAAAACGCCTTTGTAGCAGTTTTGTCTCATTTGTTCACTCTTATCTGTAGACATAGAGATGCTCCTTCTCAGCTGACAAGCAATAGGATGATGCAGTATAAAACCTGCTAAGGCTGCTACTTTTTTGAGGCTGTCGGATCAGTTGCACGCTCAACATCAACAAAAGTGTATTAGTGTAGCTCATTCCTCTTACTCGGGTCAGGAAAAAAAAAACCCTTCATGATCAATAAAAGCACTTTTATAACTGCATCCGTTGTA
Organism: Nycticryphes semicollaris; assembly: GCA_013400055.1. Lineage (NCBI taxonomy): Eukaryota > Metazoa > Chordata > Aves > Charadriiformes > Rostratulidae > Nycticryphes > Nycticryphes semicollaris. Next base: position 107,398 of record VXBJ01004157.1, read on the forward strand.
GGGGCTTAACACCATCACAAGGCACTGTGCAGACATTTACATTACGCACAAAGTACCACTTTTCACACCCACCGCTATGGTAAATACTGTGCATTACTCATGACTGCCTAATGCTGCACTACAAATATGGAAGGGAGCTAGAGCACGACCCACACACATATGCAGTGTGTAAAACACTTGACATTTTGTCTCATTACTGTGAAAAATGCTACTGATCCAGGCATTCTTTTTTGTTGATAACAGGAAATCTTGCTTGGGTAACAAGGAGCAAGAAAAATGTGAGAAAGACCTTCAGAAAGCAGAATAAAGACTGGTAACAGTCAGAAACTTTTCTGAAGCTCACAGCTTATACAGATGAAGTATTTCTGAAATCTAGTAAGACAAAGTTGTATGATCTTCCCATCTTACCTGCATGACAGCATTAAAAAAGCATGTATTTCCTAAATTATTTATTCCTTTAACTGGAACTGATGCACCATTACCAGAACTTTTTCCTTTCAGTATTTCACTTGCTTCATTGTTTTCTTCACGGAGTCGTATGATTTTTGATGAACCTATAATTAAGATATACATTAACAGAATTGCATTATATTAAGTTTAATCAATACAATCCTTCCATGGATTACGTGTATCATCTTTAACATCCGTGGAAAGATACCTTGGTGGTACTCTAAGCTGCTTTACATAATCTTTAAAAAAACCAAAACAGTCATCAGCAGTTAAACTGGGGGAAAAAAATCCTCCCTAACAACTACATAAACTACATATATCCAACAAAACCTTCCACAATAACCACGCTGTCCCATAAGACTGTAACTTTTTCAGTTACCCAAGCAATAAAGTAAAATGGGCTGTGGTTAGTTAATTAACAACAGTCAGTTAAGGTGCACGTTCATTAGACACGGGAGAAACACCACGCAAAGGCTGCTTTTTGGTGCATTTGAAGACAGGTAACCAAAAGCTACCACCTGAATGCTGCAAGTCTTTATCAATTACCACGCTTTGTTTGAATTGCCTCATTCAAACAACAAGGAACATACAACTCTAACAACGGCCAAATCAGAGGTGTTTTCTGTTTCCCCAACCACTACATTTGCTCCTCCACCCGCCTCCCTTTGTCACAGCCTGGGGAATTGCTACCACAACCCAAATGCATGCAATGCTGCTCTTTTCATTTTAAACAACAAAAATTTGATAAAACTGCAATGGACTATGCTACCAGTATTATGTCCTCTTATTTCCCTTATTATTTAAATAGATGAAGGGCAGCAAACTTAGCCTGTCATTAACTTGTAGCCTAGAGGTAATGAAAAGACTTGAGATAACAATATTTAGCCTCAAATTCTACTAGCAACTTTCATATTGTCATGGTTGCAGGACTAAATATGAACATTACTGACATCTGCAGTGTCTTAAGTATTGATTAACAATGCATGTCAATGTAAACGAGTTATGGACTTAATAGATGCCAAGAACTGTGATGCTGCAATCTCTGTCTTGACATATGAATTCATATATTTGTTCTAATGAGTTTCACATTGAAGTCTCATTAAAGTGTTCTTGAGAAATAGCTAACAGACCTATTCACGTTAATGAAATGCTCTGCCAAAAGGCTTTTTTTAATATACACTCCTAGGTACTTTCTTGCTTAGAAGATGAAGGAAATTAATTAAAAATAAGTCATTAAAATATCTATTGCAACAAACATCTGATGCAGTCTGTCTGCACCCTGTAGTGCCATCAAGGCTTAACTATTTTTCTAAATTGTATCCAAGTTTGTGAGGTGCTTTGCTGTTTAAAAACGTTTGTGAATGTTCTTGGTAATACTGCTTACACAGCTTTCCACTCGTGTGGAAAATTAAGACAGCACAAGGGCAAAGTGAGACACCAAGTTCTCCTTGAAAAAGCAGACAAAGTGTTTGTGAATGCAGCGAATGACAAACAGCTTGGGAGCTGCTCGGGCCCTGAACCAGCCCCTGTTTCATGGACCACAGGCAGCAACACCGTTTAACTGACACGCTTAGAGGGGGCACCCTACCGTGTCTGAGGCTCGCCCACCCACCCACAGCTCTGAAAGAATCGTAGCAGGAGAATGGGAGCTCCAAGTGTCTGCCACTCAAAGGCACTGCTCAGTCTCAGCAGTTAAATAATACAAGTGGACACTTCTTCCCCTCAGAAAAGTGAGAAAGGAGTGCTGGGGAGAAGAGATGGTTAAAAAGAAAAAAAAGGGCAAAAAAAAAATAAGGCAAAACTGTGTAAATAATTTGTGTATTAGTATACCACAGTTGTTGCATTTATCCATCGGCATTCAAAAACATCTGGGACAGCATCTTAAAGTAAACAATGTTCACAAGGCCATCTGGACAAAACTGCAGGCAAAAATTAAAGCATAAGCATATGGAAAAGCAGATTTTTCTCTTCCCTTTAGCAGTACAGGATGACAAATGTCAAACCTAGATCTGTCCACGCTTCACTGTGCTATGCTTTGCAGCACCACCTGGCTCTCCTTGCACAGCCACCAAATATGGACAGCACTGCCACAGCGGACCATATCTGCAGGGCAAACTCGATAAAAGCATTTCACTTCATGGTTAAATGGCAGCTTCACACAAGTAGCGAGGTTCCATTTGCTGAACCTTACATATAAATTATTTAAGAGGGGGAAAAACAAAGCCGAAGCATCCAGCTTCGGGATAAGGGCTGGATGACTACGCAATTATAAAGCATAATTAAATGAGAACCAGACATCCCATTGCCACAAAGCTGGATAATTAGTATAGGGATAAGGAGCAGTAGTAGTAAACTAAGAAAAGGTCTGTATGTTGTTACATACAAGTCTAGGAAACTCCTTTCATTCAGAAGGTTTTCATTACCGCCTCTCGATTTTTAATAGATTTTACAAACACAATCCACATGCCATTTTACTAGTTTTTTGTATCTGTGAAAAAGTCTTGACAGAAAAGTGTTGCTTTGCCATTACAAACATCATCTGCTTGCCTCGTTTATTCCATGCAGATATTTTCAAGGACACACACAGAGGAGGGAGCATAGTTTTTCATTTAACTCTGCTCAGTGTCCCCAGCTCAGTGATAAATGACAGACAGGCCTGAAGCTGAATGTTTAGTTGACATGTGAAGACTTGGTCAGTCTTAATAGAAGATGCTGGTAATGACTGTGATAGCTAATACTTCTACAGATTGGGGCTGGAGGGTTCTTCTGCAAGATTAACCCAAGGCTACAAGTCTGTTATTAATCAAAAGGGTAATACGTAATTTTTTAAAGTGAATTCTGTTCCACAGACTCTTGACGACATGGTCTTGCAAACCTGTAACGTTTTAACAGGCGAGCTTTTGGATATAAAAAGTGACTTCTAAGCCAATATAGACACAACGAGGTTCCCAGCAGAAGGATTCCATCAAAATGGCTGTCGTCTGCTGCTGCCCACATGGGCCTTCAGCTCCTGGCCAAAAGGTGTCTTATAGAAAAGAAGCACTCCAAGCTTCCCAGGTGTGCACAGTAATACCTGTTACACAAGGAGCTCATTGATGTTAACAAGAGCAAGGCAGGTGAAAAGCACAATAGTCATTACATTCACAGATTCATTTCTGCCTGTAGTTCACTATTACATCTTTTAGATAATTGACATAGTGCCCCTCAACCTCCGTGCCCTTCTCAGGCACTGTGGACATCAGGCCCTGGCACGGCTGTCCCTCCACAGTGGGGACAGGGCATCCGACTGCCACTGTTTTGGGACTCACACATTCAGACTATGCCTCTCTGTCAGACCCCTCCTGCGGTTTTGTTGCAGAGGTGGCCTTCCTAATCCAGTCAACACGGTGAAGACTCTCATCCAAGTTGTGTCTTGATCACCACAACTTCCTTTTCCTTCAAAAACAAAGCGTATCTGGCTCCAGACATATCTGACCAGAGCACTCTGCCAAGACCCACTGCCCAGCTCTCCATCCAAGTCATCACACCCTGCTCACCACCTCTTCCCTGCCATCAGGTCAGTGCCTGCCTCTGGTCCCACCACGACCTCCACCTCCAGCACTCACTCCTTTGGCACTTGTGCTTAGGCACTGCCTTTGCGCTCAGCAAAGCTTCTCAATGTCCCCCTGCTGTCCCCATGCTAGCAACCCCCTTTCCCACCATAGAATCAGAATGGTTCAGGTTGGAAGGGACCATAAAGATCATCCGGTTCCAACCCCCTGCCATGGGCAGGGCCACCTCCCACTAGACCAGGCTGCCCAAAGGAAAGATGACAGCAGTCAGAGACTGCTCTGCTGCTACAGCTCCTGCTACAATGCACTCTCGTATTGCAACTCTTTTCTTTAGCCTTCTTTTTTTTTTTTTCCCCTTTTTTCCTTCTTTTTTTTTAACCTACTTCTGCTCACCTGTGGTCTGGCCTTGTCAGCTCCCTGGGGTCAGGGAACATGATTTTGTCCCACAGCTGCCCAGCACCAGTCTCGTGGGTACGTGACTGAGATTCCTAAGCCCGACGTTAACGCAGACAATGACTCAGTCCGTGAATCAGAGCAAGTCACCAGCCCAGGTGCACACACACACACACACACACACACACACACGGTGCACACACAGCCACTTGCAAAAGACGTTCAGAAAACTTAACGCCAGGGTCTCTATCCATTTGTTTTGCCAGGATTTCAAACGTTTGCAGGGCTCACGGACTTCTGTTGCCGCCCTTGCTGAAACCGAGCTGTGCCTGGGGGTGCAGATGGTACGAAAGCGAAAAGATAAATGACATCCAATTTTTCTTTCAGCCGGGGGAGTGAGCATTTTTTGCTCATCTTTTCAATGCAACTTTTTTTTTTTTTTAATTAAAAATGATGGTTCCAGGGATATGCACTTTTTATTCCAAGGTCAAGCCTTTTCTGCTGAATACGACTCTGGTACTTCAGCTGAAGGTCTTCACAGTAAAAGCAAGGTTAATAGACTGCCTTTCTTTTACCAAGTTCTCATCACGTTGTATTATGAAATGCTACTAAATTGTCTGGCACTCCTTTTTTATTTAAAAAATTTAGATTCTTTTTTTCCGACACTGTACAACAATGAGAATCTAACCCTTAGAAAAACAACACGGTTCTCTTCTCAAATGGTCACTAGCTTTAGGTTTTAAAGGCCCAGTTTCTCCTGCGGTGTGACAAACCTACCAGATTAAAGACTGCAACTGCAATTTTATTTCTCTGATTCTGCCAGAATATTATAAACTAAAAAACAAGTCTGCACAGAGTGAAGGAGCAAGTTATTCAAGCACCCATGATGCTCAGATGGCCTGTGCTACACCTCACATGTAAGTAAGTACGTGGAGAGGAAAGGGAAGAGTCCACGGATAAAACCCATAGAACGTCTAAACATCTTTTTGCCAATGATTCAGTTTTACCAGTAGCGTCTAACAAGTAAGGCAACTTGAAAGAAAAATTTATGACTGACAAAAAGAAATGTCTTTTTGCTAAAATGTATCTCAGATTTGGAGAATCAGCATATTCTGCTTTATTTTGCTAGTTAATTTTCTTTTTAATATGACAGAATGGATTTACATGACTTTAAGGGCCAAGTTACACATAGTAAAAAACAATTATGAAAGAACACAATCATTTCTTTCAGTGTGATCCTTTGTCAACTGCTAATATCCACAGATAAATGCAAATCTGCAAAGTTATTCATCATACCATTTGTTTTTCCATACACCTATTATTTGTACTGTAAAATTATGTATTTATTAATTTTTCCTTTATAACCCTTACATCCATTGAAAGGGAAATCCAGTTTCTAACTTTCACCTATTGGCAAATCTGGGCAGTTGAACTCACTAGCAAAATCCCATTCCTCTGCTTGACCTTCCCAACAATAAATTTAATTAGAAAATTTGAGAATAAATATTCTTCCTTCCCATTCTGCTCCCACACAAACACATTTAATGAATTGCTCTCTAAAAAAAAAAAAATTGAGTACGCATTCTTATGTCTCCACCGACTCCTAATTTGGCTTTGGAAAAGGAAAACACGCATTAATATTCGCTTTTAAGACTGCAGAACAATTTATTTTCTCCACCAAATGAGCAGAGGCGCAGGCCGCAGTGTCTCAGCGTGGTTTCTGTGTACTACACGTGCATTATGCCCATGTGAAGCTCACAAGTGTGACACACACGGACAATGCTGCACCTGCCTTCCTGTGAACACCGTCACGGCCCGCTCACCTCCTCCACAAAACAAACTTGCTGGGTGGTACACCCTAGAAAGCAATCTCGCTTTATCCTTCTATCTTGTGTCCAACACGACCTCTTAACCAAACAGACTCCATTGAAACTAAGAAATAAAATAAAATAAAGGGGTGGGGGGTGGAAAAAGCAGGCATTGCTGGGTACAACAAACCATAGGATCAGATGTGAAAAATCACACAGCTGCAAGCATTCTTTTGGGAACCCAGCACTGGGATTTATCTCAATCGCTTAATGTAATTACAAAAGCCAGTCATGTAGTAGTAATGTAATTTGCACATTTTTACAGCTCAAGTGAAGCTGAATCTTTCTGAGAGGCCGAGTGAAAAGCAGGGATCCTGCTGCCACACTATTCCACCACATTAGTACCAAATGACAAGCATTTTGCTTTTGTTTATCTTCCAAGATGCATTCATTAGGAAATCTATATAACCCTCCCTTACATGTTTAAGCTGATTATTTTCTCTTTAAATGGCTCCTGCAGCTTTGAGAACCAAAAAAAACCAAAAAAAAAATACCCAAGCAGCCCTCATCTGTAACTTATGTCCATGTTCATACTGTATTTATGCAGAAGCTTCTACAAAATGCTATTTGAATTTTAACGATGCACCACACCAACCAGTTGTTACAACAGAAAGAAATCCAGACATAAGACGAATTCTTGTTACAGTGCCATATTCTGATGTGAAAATTAAGTGCCTTCACTTTGGCTACTTTTTAGGAAGAAGCACGAGATTGATTTTTAAGTGGGAAATACAAATTATTAACTGTCATTTTTACCCTACTTGTTTCTCACACAAGTTTTTTTTCATTTATTTAAAATTAGAGTAGTTCATTTTCATAGTGGCTGAATATTAAAAATATAAATATATAAGCCAACTAACAATTTAAAGGATGACAGCTATAATGAAAATATCACTGTAATGACATAAAATGCTACACTTAAAAAAATGAGAGATATATTGTCAATAGTAAATTGCCACTGTTATTTTTTGTGTCCTTTATGTTCTGGACAACAGCATGAATTTCATTTTGATTTTAGATTTTATTTTTAAAAAATCTTTACAAAAAATCTTGTAAAATATTAAAAAGTCTTACTTAACCTTATTAAAAAATTTTTTTAAATTTAAAAAATCTTACTTGAGCTACATATCTTTAGGGGAAGTACCAAGTGTGTCAGCCCAAGTATTTGACATAAAACACAAAAGGCATTGCTGTTAATATTTACCCAAGTGAAACAGGAATGCCCACCCTGCCTGGGGATTCCCTCTCACACATAACATTTCTTTATCAAGTGAGAAGCCCAGCCCGATGCAACAGAGCACACCAGGCAAACGGCTTCCTCCTCTTTGCCCTGCCACTTAAGAAACCCCAACAAATCACCTTTGGGCCGACAGCCCCAAAGCTCTCCAGAACGGGGTCCAACATGCTCAGCACAGACTCACCCTCTCCCTCATGAAGAGGGTGGCTGATTTCCAGCTTTGAAAACATCACTGGAAGCACACACACACGCTGGCTTTCTCTATGAAAAAGGGCTTGCACCTGAGCCGTAGCCGCTTCCCGGCAGGGAGGAGGAGATGTGACTGCCCCGCAGGAGCAACCTCCGCGCTTCAAGGCCTCTTGCTGTCGAGGTGGCCACCCTGCAAGGCGTGTGTGTGACCTCCTTAGCCTTGGAGGATGCTGGTGTGACTATTCGTGTGCTCGAAACCAGCCATGTGAATCCGAAGGATGAGGCGTAAGCGTGCAGACCGGTAACACGTGCTCCGAGGCACTGGGAAAGCGGACTCCGCAGTTCACCACCAATTTCAAACCCTCGCGTTGGCCACAAAGCACCCTCACCTGATGTCACCAGTGGTACCCAACTCTGCCTGTCACATCACTGTCCTGAACCTCCCTTCCCAAGGCACCAGAGCAAGCAGGGCCAGCTCCACGCACCGCGCCACCACAAAACGTGGGGCCCCAAACTGGAGCTGGACGGCGGCAAGTTTTTCATTTCACTGCCCCATTTCAGAAACTGAAAGGAAAACTGATTTAAATACGACAGCGATGGGGGGAAGGAAAAAACACTTATGCCCTCAACAAAAACAATACATTTTTGTTTCCAGTGACATCAGACAAATACTTCAACGAAATGTATATGCGTTCTCAAAACAGAGTATCAAAATGCAACACAAATATAGTCCACCTTGTGCTGCTATAAACCCCTGATTTCTAAAAAAAACCCTGGGCCAAATTTAAGCTTTCTTTTCCTGACTTAGTTTGGAATTTTAGTTGCTTATTTCACAGAAAACTTCTAAGCACCACACACTGTAAACCTCAGGTATTTTGAAGACTTATAAACAAAGAATCTAAGCCACAAAGCACACAGAGTCGTATTACAATGAAAGTCTTACCCAGCAGTACAAAATTAGAATGAAATCACTTCCATTAAATTTACTGAATTAAATTTACTGAAATTTACTGCAACAAACACTACAGTGCAACCAAGCTGCAGCACCCGTTTATTACACATGTACTTGAAACTGAAGCTGTGAACAAAAGTGAAACCACATATTGTATTTTCATTGCTCCAAGTGAAAAGATGCCAAAAATAGCAAATTAACAATTTATTACAATTAAATAATTTAGCATATAACTTGTGACTAAATCAAAATATAAAATATGTTTTTCTGGGTGGCCCTTCATTTTTTTTACCCCTTAAAAAATACGTAACATCTCTTAAAACCAGTAGGATTCACACACATGCAGCTAGAGGAATATCTAGTCTAATTCAGCAAGGCAATTCTTTTCCATTCTTACTTCTAACCAGTTTATTATGTCTGCTAAAAACTGCAGCCAATTGTTTCAAAGGTTTACTTAAGCTGGGTTTTTTTGGTGAGCAAAATCTGGAATCCAATGTGCTCTCCAAGTCACAAGCCAGAAATGCTGCCAATTGTGTTACAGCAGGGATGAGTAACATCAACGTTATCAAGAGAAGATAGTTAAGGGCAACAGGTACAAAGTTCTATCTCCTTTTACATGTATTGACAAGATATAGTAGGTTCTTAATGTAAGAAAATAATTTAATATTATTTTCTATTATTAGAAATGAGCATTCTATCAATTAAAACCCAATAATGTCAATGAGCATAAAGCATTACATCCAACAATAGAGTACTAGAAAATCCACTTAAACAAATTTAATTAACTGTGGAAAATAAATTTAAACCAGAAAGAAATTAAGATGTGACACATCTGCACCAGGAAAATAAAATTAATTGATGCTTCTGTATAGTTGTTGTGCATTAATTTATATGGCATCTTACTTAAGGTAACAGCTTCTCTACAATAAACTTTATTCATTAGAGACAAAATTTGGAAAAACTGTCCTACAGTGCCCAAAGTATTTTTAAAATGTCATCATACTGTAGGAAAAAAAAAAAACCCCAAAACAACAAACACAGAAATTATGTTTTGAGAGGCATTAACTGCCCGAGTAATTGTGCAATTACAAACTGCATTATACTCGCATCACACATAACTTTTAAATTGTATGTTTAACAGGAATCAAAATCAGAAATGCTCATCTTTAGAGACAGCACGTTACAGATGTCTCCAGATAAAACTGTTTGTGTAAACTTACTTGGTTCAGCCCTGGAACCATGTTTCTGAAGAAAGTCAACTATCTGAGCCAAAACCTTTTTGTTGCAATGCGTTGACAGCTCTTCATCACATTCGTAACACCTAAACAAAAGCAGAAACAAACTGGAATTCAGGATTTCTGGATGCACCTCCCAGGTCTAACAAAAGTTTCCAACAATCTTACGCAAATTACTTAAGCTCTAGGTTACAATTTTTCATACTGAAAAGAGAAGTGAAACTGAACTCTCTCATCCCGTATATGCACTTCTATAGATCAGCCCCAATTCACTAGCATACTTGGAGATTTAAATAACCTCAGTTTACAGTCCTGCAAACAATCATATAAAAACAAGCAGGAAGGACACACTCCTCTAACCAGCCAACCTCTCTACAGAACACAACGGACTCAAACTTCTATCTTAGTATTGATTTGTGACCCCTCTGAGAGTCCTGAGGACAAACTAAATTTTTCTCCAGAAAGCCTGCTTTTCCTCTATCTAAAGTATTCCCTTTACCTGAAAGAATCATTCTTTATCTTGGAAGACACTGCTTTAAGTTATGAGTAGTCCTTATACACAAGCACACACGAACACCTGCACACTCGTTCCTACCATATGATCCACGTGCTGAGGTTGATAACGATGCAATGAGGTTCTGTGCGTGCTGTCTGGAAGTGTTTCAGAGAATGCTGGCCTTCCGAATTCTTACTACATCCCTAAAAATGGAAACATCAACACAGTAAAAGGTGAAAAGGGAAGTAGGAAAAAAACCGTATTATTAGTAAATAACTGCAAAAACCTTCCTTTTCCAGATTTGCTAGAAAGCTATAGGGCCCTAAATACTCATTTAGCATTCTCACGGATTGGGAGGGTTTAACGTTCTTTATAATCCAGTATGAGAAATATATCAATTAACCTTTGAGTATTTTTTAAAAGTAATGCATTTTCTTTTTACTAATAAAGCAAAAACTACTACACAGAACCAAAATCTCATCTTCTCCACTTGGAAAAATCAGTTAAAGGTGTAGAAAATTACCAGGTTTGTTTTACCTTCATAGAAATAATTTCTAGCTTTTGAGTATCAATAGACAGCAAATTATGCCATTCACAAAAGTAAGAATTATATTTAAAAAATGCTAATTAAATGACTGTGTAGCATATTTCGTTCACAGAATATAAAAGAAAAGGTAATATAGGTAATCCTCACTGTTTAAGAATGCCAGATGCATTCCAGAAAGCAAAAAGCACACAAACTGGTTTTGTACAAAAAAGCTACGTTGAACACACTATTTATGTACAGCAACTTGGAGAGAAAGCATTTCCAATTTTTCAAGTGTCTACAGAGTGGGACTTGAAAGATTCAGGACTGGTCTCTGAATGAGGCTTGAGTTTTGGAGACTATTAACTGCATGAACATGAAAAAAAGCACAGGGATATAACTTCACTACAAAATTTCAGAGCCAAGCTATACGAGTCCTCTTCAGATCTAGTTAACTCTCTTCTGGAGCCTGCCAACAGCATGGTTCTTTGCAAAATTGAATCTGTTCAGATAATACTGGAAGGAGCTGGCTTCCGTCCTTACTACAGCAACACCTACTGAAACTCTAAGAAAACTCTGAAATGCTTTGTCCAGGCAACTATTAGCTGAACCAAGCATGACACAGCCTGTAAACTGAATTCTTCTGTATCAGGCTTTACTTCACCCACAGGACAGAAACCTGCACAAGCCCTTGGGGTCAGGACCTGCCATTTAAAACTCCAATGCCACGATTTGACACTATAACTGATCCAGTCTAATGGCTAGCTGCCACAAAAAGCAGCATTCTCACTCCCAGCACCATCCTTTCTCCCTGGTTTCAACCAGATCTAGCAATTGAGTGCCCACTACGTAGGTTGATTCACCAATATGCATATCCATTTTTTTTCATTCATTCATATTTGCGGGATTTAATGCCAGCTGAACGGATGCATTTTGCAACCACGCAGTTCCTGGAGCAATTTCCCATAAGTGGCAAGAACATGCAGATGAAGAACAGAGGAAAGGCAGGGGACTTATTACTTGTGATGTAACACATAAAAACTAACCCAAAACACTGCCAAAAACAAGACCAGAATGTAAGACCACATTCCACTCCACTGAAGAAGCTGGAGGATGGACTTGCACGACTGAACACCTAAGTCACATTGTTTCACTGAAGGCAACGAGACGCCAAACAGAGGAGGATCCACACCAACTGTATCCTTTAGAAAACCAGGGCCCAGCCACCTCTGTCAAGGTACAAGGTACGCTTACCTGAGAGCCACATTTGAGACACAGCCAGATGTCCGAAGGTGCCACGGGCTCACCATCGCTCATCCGCCTCTCCTTCAGACATTCTGCGCAGATTGACCAGACGCTCTGAGCTACCGCTCTCTTCACATGATGCACATCCACTGCCTGGCTCACGTGCTGGCAGGTTAAGCCTAGAGAAAAGGACACGTACTCACTGTCACCCATTAAAAATAATAGCTGGGAAAGGGAGCACGTGTGCACAAAAAGAGCAGAGTCTTCAATGAATTCAGCATTAGGAAAAAAATTAGCAAAGAACTAAAAGAACTAAAATCAGCCAGCTGCTCCCCATATACTGAACTTTATGAAGGATCTATTTGAGTCTTTCTATAATGAGAATCATTTTCAATAAATGCTACCTTTTAAAAACAGGTAAACTACTTCGTCTAAAAGTACAAGGATTACTTTTGTACAAAATTTATTTCCCTTGGTTTTGGTTTTTTGTCAACCGTAAAATACTACATAAATCTGGTTTTGCATATAAAAACCAGGCAGCCACCTCCTTTTCAATCCATAAAGATTTTCAAATACCCATGCATCCTGGCTACAAATGCCCGTTCTGAACACGAGTATCAGTCACCATTGTTCTGTCGTATTTTTTTGCACAAATTCCACTATAATATCACATAACAATCTAGGTTTGAAGGAACCTCTGAAGGCCATCTTGTCCAAACCCTCATCCAAAGCAGGGCCAAATACACATTTAGATCCGCTTGCTGATGGCTTTGTTCAGCTGAGCGTTGAATATCTTCAAGGACAGAGGTTTCACCAACTCACTAGAAAATCAGTCTGACCACCTTGAAGTGAAAATAAAATAACCTTTCTCACACCTAGGCAAATTTGCCTTGCCCTACCTTTTGTCTGTTGCTTTTAGTCTTTTCATTGTGGACCTCCTAGAAGAGTCTGGCTCTGCATTCTCTATAACCACTGATCAGGCAGCCAAAGGAAGAAACTACACTTTCACTCCTCTGGCTAAAGAAATCCGAAATCCATTCCCTTCAGCCCCTCTTCAAGCACCTTAAGAAAGTGTTTGATGCTCTCAATCTCCTTAAGAAGGTGGAGGGGGTGATCCACTGCTGGGCTCAGTTCAACAAGTCAATGCCCTTCCTGTAACAGGGAGCCCACAACTGGACATACAGTACTCCAGGTGAAGTCTCACAAGTGCTGAAAAGATGGAAAGAATCATGTAGCTTGTCCTGCGCTTTTGTTAATGAGTTCAGCACGTGGCAGGCACAAGCCACACCACTTGCTCTTATTCAGCATGTGCACTAGGACCCCCAGGAGCTTTTCTGCAAAAACTGCTTTCAAACCATTGATTCCCACCCTGTAATTGCACACAGTTGTTTTGGTCCAGGTGCCAAACTCCTGGCTTGCCTTTGCTGAACTCCATCCAGTTTCTGCCACCTCATTTCTCCAGTTGACCTCGGTGACTCTGAACGGTGGACGTACCCTCTAGCCCATCAACTGCTCTCCTCAGTTTGCTGTCATGAAGGTGACAGAATGTAGCCTTACAATGACATCACCTTGCTCTCTCAGCACCTTCTGATCCCACAGACTTCTGCATGTCCAGCTGGCTTAACAGCTCACAATATTCTTATACTGTGGACAACGTTTAAATCCCAGAGTCTACCACTAGGCTCTGGGACCAGGGAGGATGGAGTGCAGAGCTTCATCTGAAGACAGACACAAAGAAAGGACTGAGGTCCTCAGCCTTTTCCCATGCCCCCTGCTCCCTCAAGCAGCAGGTTTACACTTCCCCTAACCTTCATTTTACAGTCACAGTATCCATACAAACCTATCTTACCTTTTACAACCCTCATCAGATTCAATTCTAACGGAGGCTCATTTACCTAATCCCATCCCAGCACACTCAGGGTTCCCTGTAAGGGCAGCCCAAACTTTCTCCCACCCTCTCTGCCCTTCTTTTTTGCCTTGGAAGCTCCCTGTTCAGCCAAACAGCCTCCTGCCATGCGTGTCTGACTTTCTGTGTATTGGAAAGAACCGTCCTCCTGCTCTGAAGAGGTTGTCATTGAAGATCAACCAACTCTTCAGCCCTTTGGGCAGTCACACAGTGTAACAACCAATCATGTCATAAACACTTGACTGGGGATATTTCTGTTATAAATTCAAACAAGGAAACTATTCCATGGTACCGCTCATTTGTGGTTTTCATCAGTCAACGTGAAAGTTATTAGCACTCAACCTCAGGGCCAAACATCACTTAATATATTTACCTGAAATATCATCTGAGGAGTCCTCATCCTGCGGCCTGTTAGGCCTTTTGCTTCTCTTCGCTTTCTCAGCGTTGGCTCTTGATGGATCTTTCACCCGCATCTGTTATTTACTGAGAAAGAGAAACAAGGGTTGCTGCATTGTCCAAACACTTCAGCAAACGACTTGAGTTTCAACTCTAAAAACATGAGGTCAAATCGCATGTTCAAACCTCATGAACATATTTTTAGGTTTCCACTAATATCAGCTGTTGTGTAACGGGAGTACTAAACAAGTCACTTGTGAACTCTTAGGAAAGCTGCAAGATCAGTTAGTTACATGACATTAGGAATCGTATTCGTAGCTACAGGGGACACACAGAGGCAGCAAGTGTTAGATATTTGAGAAACCAAGATTTTCTTTATTTTTGTTACTGTAAGTTAAACTACTACAGAGCTCCATCCATACCTTACCAGCAAACCTTCAATAAAATAAAAGCTTCTCTTCCTTAACATCCCTCCCTTTGGAAAGGGATATCCTTGCACATTTCCTAAAAGCTTTTGAGCAATTTCAAACACTTGAACAAAATACAACAAAAGTCTTCCAAATCTCATTAAAATGTCCTCTCCTATGAGCAAGGACATACTGGAGCACAAGCCAACTCCTCTACTAAACATCAGAGAAGCCATATGGATGAAGTCTCACAAAGGAAATTTGGGTCATTAATCAAAGAGTCCTATGAAGAACAGAATTAAAGGGTAAATATTTGACACTAAACTTTTAAAATCCTCAAGAGATTTCATCACACTGATCACTTAATCAAAATCCAAATGTGAATTCACTGAAGAAGTGTAACCGTGCATCACACAAACAGCTTTTGAGGCTTAGTACACACGTTGTCTTTTAATGATGTGCCTCATATAAATCAATTTATGTTTTCATATGCAAAGCATATGAATGTAAGTCAAAAATTCCTACATTGCAAACCTGTGAACCACTGCTTTTAGAAAAACAAACGTCTTTTTGTGTACCACAGACAAGTTAACAATGTCACCTGAGCCACCAGTACCATTTTCAACTGTGCTGCCTCATTTATGTATAGGAAACCTCCAAAATGCCCTATATTTGGGGGCAGCAAAAGATATATTCTTGCTACAGATCAAGTAGATAAGTTTGCCAAGTTTGTCTACCTAAGTTTTTAAATCTTCTTTGTATATCCCTTTAGACCTTTGTACATCCATTTAGACCTTTGTACGGCTGAAGCTCTGAGACACAGGAATTTCCCTGTGTAATGAACTCAGTATTCCCTCTCCTTTCTTGTCCATTAAGTCAATCAGCAGAATAGTCATTAGTATCAATACTAGAGCTCCACCATCACCAGTATCTGAACAGCTGTCACTGAAGTGAAGCAGGCAATTGGTACCTCAGAGCTCCTGTTCCAGGTTCCTATAGATGTGGACACACATCTCTGCTTCTGCCACACATACTGCAAGTGCTGGAGGTTTTCTGCATGAACTTGATCAGAGATATACTTTGGACAAGCTGAATTTCCATGGAGTGTGAAAGAAACCTTTACCCTCTGCTTCCTTACACCAATGGCTTCACGTCTCCTCAGCCTTTCAAAATGCACTTCTTTTTTTCAGAATGCTACATTTACCTAGTGATCAGCTTATATTATGTATCACATTGTTCTTAAATTACAGATTTCAAATGTTTAGACGTGAAAGTGAATAATGCCACTGAATTTAGCTTTGGTGTTCTCCTAGGTTCACAATTCATGTTCATATGGTAAGAAAGATCTGAGTATTCCCCCTCTTGACCATTTATATGCAACAAATGTTAGGATGCATCAACAGCCATGCATCATGGCATCCTTGGAACAGGAAAAAGTGCTTCAGACTCAAACAACTTCAGTTTGGCATCAAGCTTCATGTGAAACGAACCCATCACCACGTGTTGCACTGAGCGCAAGATTCAAGGAGACATTCATCAAACACTGAGGGTGACACAGCTGCTGTTAGAAAACCCATGATTTTACACTAAATTATGTAAAGGGTCAATAGCAAAGACAGCAAAAACGTCCTCCCTAAAGGAACATAGTTGTGTTTAGGTTATTCAACACTGACATAAGTGATCTATGAGTTCATTTCAGCATAATAACTTTTATCTCTTTGGACAGATTACGTAAGACTGTCCAAACCACAGATTTCACCCAAATGAATGTCACGTTCATATCAGTACATTTTGAGAGCTCGGATAATTTCATGAAAGAACAAGTAAGGGCCCGACCAGCTGAACTACAAGCAAGTCTTTACTACCTGTGAAATCCAGTGGCTCATAGGTCAGGTGGCCCACTCCAGATCAGGGCGCACACAGCCCATTGCTCAACCCACACTCTAGGGTCCTTCAGGACATGTGGAAAAGGTTGGTACCCGCAATGACTGAAAATGTGGCATTTCTAGCCAAATATAACCAACAGGGCACTAGGAATGCAGGCTGGTATGAGAAGCTGGCATTCACACTGCAGGTCTGGGAATCCACCGAGCCACCCGGAGACTTTTCTTTCTTCTTTCGGGAAGAGCAGGCAGAACAAAAGGTAACACAGACCATTAGGTTAATCAGTTTTCATGAACACTCATACAGACAGGCATCCATCAGACAATGTTTACTGACCTGTGAGCTCTCAGAAAAGCCACAGTGTATCAAGGACCTACCCAGCCAGGGTTTATGACTGATTTTGAAAAGCATGGAAGTGGTATGAAAGGGTAAGGGCAACGAGCTGCTTAACAAGCACCTATGATGCAAGCAGCACAATACATATATAATTTTATCTACCCTTTTCCAGATGTATTTGGAGACAGAAAACAAGTAAAAGATTTCATTTAACAATTAAAAACATGACCAACGTTTTGAAATAAATACATTTATGCCAGGTTTTTGATTATTATATTTGACATAAGGAAGAAACCTAAGGTACTTCAGAAATCAGTTCTCATAAATATTTCAATTTATGGGAACTAAAAGATTGAGATTTTATTGGAACGAAAAATCTAAACAAACAGACCCAAGAAAACATAAAATACAGCTAAGAAAAAAGCAAGAGAGAAATTCTGCAGGTTTCTGTTGACCGGAGGCACAAACCATTCCAGACAAGCAGGCGGAGGAGAAATGAATAATTTACACAAAACAAACTTGACACAATGAAGATTTAAAAACTTTGCAATATTCCATTATTTGCCTCTTTCCAACCCATTCTCTCATTTTTGTAATATGTTCAGTGAGCAACTTGTGGCTACAGCCATGAACTGTGGAGTCTCCTATAGGAGACAGACTCTCCCACTGAATGCAAAAGCAGAAAGAAGCCTCTACGCATCCTCACTTGGAAGTTTCTTTTTTGTGATGGAAAAATAAATACAGTAAGTTTTTCATTTCATGTGCACAAAATCAAGTCACAGTGCAAATGATGGTCGACTATTGAACCTGACAAATTATTTTTGTGATAGCAATAGCTGAGTTCAGAAGGTATGTTAACTCCAACCTGATCTCTATTTCACCCACAGTAAAAACCTTGAGCAAAAATTATGCAGCTTCATGGGGAAAAAACTAAAACCAGAAATAGATAAATCTCTTCCTTATAAACAATCAGTTGATACAAAACTAAGAAGCAGTCCTTGATAAATGTGTTCAGCACTTTTAGCTCAGCATCCAAGAGTTCAAAGCGTAATCATCATCACTTGCTATTCTCAGTTTACTTTTTACTTCTTAAAAGACTCCTAATGGGAGTCCACCTACAGAAGCTGATTAAGATCAAAAGCTCCTCTCTACAACTGCTCATTTCCACCTTTCTAGAAAGATCAAACCCCTTCAAAAGCAGCAGGATGATCTGCCTACAGAATTTTAAAAGCTTTACATTTGACAGAGTGCCAAAAATCAGCGTGCTAAATTTGTTAACATTAAATCTAAGGTATGCGTAGGCTATTTTAAACAGAAGGTGTGCTTGAAAGAGTCTATATGTAACAGCATTAACATTTCTTATTTAGAAATGCACCCGCTTCATAAAGTATATATTTAGAAAGTAAAAGTAACTGGATGTAGTTTCTAACATGAATAATGGTTGTTTTTTAAACGTTTGTATTTTACTGGAACTCACTAGAGCCAGAACCAATAAAATAGACAAGGGTAGTATGAACTAGAATTCCCTTTTTTTCGGGTAAGAAAAACAAACAAAAAAGAAAAACCCAAACAGAAACCAAACAGGTTGTTCCTCTTCACAGCGTCTTTATGCAAGGGAGGTGGAGAAGCAAATTATGTCTTCACTGTCTAGACTCCCAAAAACCTATTCCCATCTCATCATCTTGCACTCCTTAGTTAGAGGTTGAGTCCCTCCTCCTACAATGTCTACAGCTCACTTGCTAAATTTTGAAACCTGGCACCTCAGTGAGTTTTCCCATGCTGTACCTTCACTATGATGCTTATAAGAAACCCAGCACTGGACTCTTTTAAGATTCAGCTGGACAGGCTGCTGGGCCATCTTGTCTAGACCATGCTTTTGCCAGGAAAGGTTGGACCAGATGATCCTTCAGGTCCCTTCCAACCTAGTATTCTCTGATACGATCCTATGAAACCCAAACCAGATCATTAGTATGTTAGAGGAATAACTTGCTGTGTTGACTGCTACCGTATCTCTGCCTTCACCTGCCAAGATCCACTTTTTCCCCTGTCTTATAATTAGGGTGCCAGATCTTTCAGGTGAGTGCCACATTTTTGTTCTTACCTGTGTAATACCTATCACGACATTTTTCCTGATTCTTGATTAACTAGGAGAATCACACTTCCATTACTAGAATGCAAGCAACAAGATAAAACTAGTTTAAGAACCACCAGCTCATCTAAGACTACTTACCCCATGAAATATAGTCAAGTGATCCCACAGATATTATTCTGGATATGGGTCAGACTCTCCCAGTAGGACTGGGAACTGAGAAACCGGTATTCTTAAACATTCTACCAGTGAGCACCTTAATTCAAAGTAGCTGGGGCAAATACATTTACCTCAAACCCTCAATTCATCTGAGGTATCCTAAAGACCAACCATCTCACTACTTGTAGTCAAACCCTCCAGTTAAAAGCCCTGAAAACACTGAAAAGGCACAGTGCACCAAACACAGCATTTCAAAGATTAGCACTTTCATGTAACTTAGCAGAACTGCCCAGCTTTCAACAGCAGCCTACCAGCAGAGGAAGGAGCTGAGGAACACCCACAGATGTGCAGATGAAGTCCAAAGGCCAGGAGATGCTCCATAGCACATGTGTGAAGGGGCTTTATGAGCTTCTACATAACTGTGAGACTACAAAGAGCAGAACCTCGTGTGGGTCAGCAATGCCAGATCCTCTGCAGAATTGCTACATGTTTTGATGTAAGCTGCAACTTGATATATTTTCGACGCCTGTTCTGAGCATTACCTGTGGCATTTTGGCTTGCTCGCTGCTAGATCAAATGTCACCCAATCAGAGCAAGAACCGCATCCATCACGGTTAGCAACCGGGCAGTGTCACCCATCAGCAGGCCAGGAGGCTCAGCGCTCTGACAGCCACCAAAACCTTTGCGGCAAACAAGCCCCCGCTGCCTGCTAGAGCAGTAAAAGGACCAGAACTGCTGACTGGTAGTGGCAGCAACACTTCTTCCCCTGGAAAATGTCATCTGAAATTCTGAGAGTGTCATCTCCAAGATTTCCTAGCCCAAAGGCACATCACATATCCCACACCGTCACTGGAGCTCAAACGCCAATCCTGACATTATATTACAGTCCTAAAAGGGTGAGACACTGATGTACTCCTTGCACAAGGAGTGAGATGGAGTCTTCAGACCACTAGATACAACTTTCCAAGTGACAGTAAAAACCTCACAGCATTTCTCACTTTCCTTAATCCTTTCCATCCAGCCGCCCAAGCTAAATATTGTCTGTCAACGTTCACCGTGTTTGCATCCTGCATAATCCCCCTCAGATTTGCTACTGAGGCCCACTTGCCACAGAAAAATTACTTCTAAGGACAAACATGAACCAGATGTGTCCAGAAACAAGACTAAAAAGGCCCTGTAACTGGGCTTATGACTGAAGTAAATTAAATGATTGAGTGGGCAAAAGGAGTAGTATTTTGATGACATGTTTTTACTAAGATCTTATAGCAAAGGTTTTTCTAGTCTCTTATGGAAAATTTCAGGGATACCTGTCAATATCCAAACTCATAAAGCAAATTACAACTTTTGCTTATGTTCTCTATCCCACCCTAAACGTATTTCAAAAACACATTAACACACCAAGAGGGGAAAAAACATCTGGGTGGATGCATTCATGTTCTAACATGGATTTTCCTACAAATTCATACTTCAAAAAGCAGAACATAGAAGTATGATAAAAAGAGCCATGGCTTGTAACTCAGGATGTTGGACCACAAATGAAAACTTGGTATGAGAAAAGGCAGTCAGATGACAGAGCTGACAGACTATGCACTCACATGATATGAATACTGATGCAATGGTGCCATCATCACAGAAAAATCTGAGGGTGTAACAACAGAAACAGCTGAAAAATAACCAGTGAACTCCTAGGATCTTGGCAGGGTAACTACGTGGACAAAAACTGGGGGGAAAAAAAAGCAGTTCAGGGTGTCATAAATGAAGATGAAGAGCAATACAAGCAAAGGATGAACTTCGGAGAAACACTAAGTCTGGGAAGTCTACAAAGAAAAAGAAGAAATAGTAAATTTCATTGATTTCATTGTAAGCAATGAAAGCAATGAAAAGGAACTGTGATTGCAGCCCAGTGTGTGAGGTAGCAGGCTGAAGCCCACACAAGATAATACATTAAGCTGAGACTCACACTGCACCCCTGCCTAAAGGACTGAGTTGAAGAAGATGCGTGCAACTTCCCATCTGCTCTGGAATGGTGTTGTGGGAGTCAGCTAATTAATGGCAGTAAAGCAGATAAAACCATAAATGACTGTGGAAAACTAGTTTGAGCTCTTTGAAAGTCAAAGTCTTGCCGCCCAGAGCAAAAAATTTCATTCAATTTTCTTCCTCCACACAAATTGCCCCAGTTTGTTTTGATGACATGTCTAAAGTAGAACAACTTGTCCTTGATCTACGATTGATGCTCACAGCGGAACCCGTGAGACGCGAGCTGCACTTCTATGAATCTCACAGAAACAAAACTACAAAGCACCAGTTGTTCAATATTTCATGAAGAAATCTCACGAAATATTTACAACCGTAGCAAACTGCTGAGCAATTTCATAAAGGCATGTTCTGTTATCAATCTGGCACATGCTCGTGCCACTACTATGCTTCCACTTAGAAAGCTGGAAAACAAGGGCAGAAAGAATCTTTTAAACATGACTCTGCTTTATGTGCTTGCATGAGAGGATTATTTAATGGAATTGGGAAACACTTGTAGCTAAAAAACGGCACATAAGAAGAATACAGTGCTACACCTTGAGCAATTGCCATCCACTTCTACATTCTTGATGTCTCACTTTAATCCTGGCCATTTGTGTTTAAAATACCATCTATTTAAATACTTGTTTAAAATACCTGTTTAACTGTGCGAGTAGCAACATATCTATAGCAAGAGCATGATGAAGCCCTAAAGTAAATGGCATCCACAGCAAAAGACTGAATAAAGTTCTAAAACAATCCTGGGAACCAGCAAATCAAAACATTAACTCAAATACACGGTGCAGAGTCGCAGCTATAGGTTTAAAACACCACGTCTGGAGAGGACCGTCACCAGGCTGTCACCTAATCACCAGGCACGTATCCATCTGCATTCAGGGAAAACCCAGCTTCCAAGTCGCAGAGCACCAGCGCGGCGGCCACACGCACCGCCTGCGGAAACACTCTGCGTGGGGAGACAGCAGCCTGCCTCGGCCCAGCCAGGCCGCAGCGGCAGCAGGACGGCGGTGGCATCACCAGACCAGCATATGCCCGGCTGTCAGAGCAGGGCAGAAGTAACCGCGCCAGCCTCACCAGGCAGAGCCGCAGGACCATGTCGTAACCGCGCTTTGCCTAATGCAAAGCGAACGGAGCTTATGTTTAAACCCGACCAAAGGCGATGCTACCCACGCTCTCTAATTTAACAGACCGGGAAACTTACTGCAGGTCACGGAGATGGCCCGGTGCGGCTGTTTGTCGTGCCACGGCCTAACGGTCACCCTGTTCTAAAGGCCACCAGCACTCAAGACGAGTCCACGCGAGCCGTACCGGGACACCACTTCGGAACACCAGGCAAGGTTGCCCCAGAGAGCACGGCCAGCCCGGTCCCGGGGCCACGGCGGGGCAGTGCACCCCCCACCCCGCCTTCGCCTCCCGGTCTCCCCCAGCCCGGCACAAGCTCGCTCCCCTCCCCGCGCCCAGTCCGGCTGAACTTGCGCGGTTCCTTCGCGGCCCGCGGACCCGGCCGCCGCCATGGCGGGGCGGCCCGGCCTGGCCCGGCCCGGCTCTCCGGCCGCAGCCGCCGCACCAAGACTCCGCGGCCCCCCAGCTCGGCTAAGAGGAGCCCGGCGTGGGCACGGCAACCCCCGGACAGGTCCGGCGGGCTTCCCCCCTCCCCGGGTGCCCCGCACTCACGGAGCGGCGGGCGGCAGGCAGTCTGGAGCGGCGGCAGCAGGAAGCGGCGGAGGAAGCTGGGCCGCAGCCAAGGCCGCGCCGCTCCGCTCCGCCTGGCGCGGCCCGCCCCCGGCCTCGCCGCGCCGCTTCCCCGCCCCAGCACCAGCCTCGGCCCGGACGGCTCCGTGGGACGGCGGGCGGGCTTTCCCCGGCGCCCTACGAGCTGCGGCCGGAGAAGGGAGCGTGGAGGAGCGGGGTGGGACCGTGGGAGGTCTCCCGCGTCGGAAGGGCGGAGGGGAAGCGGGGTTACTGGCTGGGCGGACGGCAGGGAGTGAGGGAGGGAACCGGGGCACGCTGAGAGGCAACAGGTAGCGGCAGGTCCGGCTGCGGGGCAGCTGAGGAAATCAAGGGGAAGAAGGTTAAGGGGGAGCAAAGGGAGGGAGGCACCATGGTGTTCCCTTCCCATCTGGGTTCGGTGGGGTCTTGCTGGAAGACCTGAGCTGCCGGACTGGATTTGTGCCCGTGAGGAGCAAGGGAACAGGTTTGCCTGCACGCAAGGCAAAACCCGTACCCAGAGGGGATGCAGAAGGGTCTGGGCCCTGCGTAGACTTTCACGGAGGGACCGGAGGGAGATGAGAATGACGGGTGCATATCCCAGTGGAGGGGCAGGCAGAGTCACTCGCGTCCAGCACATGAGGGAGGAGATAATAGAGCCTGGGATTGAGATTAAACTCAGCATGTGGATGTGGCTTGTCAGCGGGGGAGGGTAATGAGAGAAAATGAAGGTCAAGGGAAAAGAAGAAAGAAACATGAAGAGCATCAGCAGAGGCATGAAAGATAGAAAAGATAAAGCAGAAACGGCAGACCAAAAGCAAATAATAAAGCATGGTGAAAAATACTATGGGAAGGCTGAAGAATTTGTGGGGAAAAATAAAACCTAGATGATAGTCTGACCTCTGACTTCAGGCTCTCAGTTTTCCACAAGATGGCAAGCGGGTCATTCCTATTTCTGCAAGGAAGCTACAGTGTTCTCTCTTTGTGTGTATATATGTATGACACAGAGACAAATTAAAAACATTATTTATAAAAATGCAATTTCATGTGAATATGCATGTAATACCACCAGTGCCCTGATGCTCCACATCACACACTTTATGGTCCTTATACCGATATATGCAATAGATGGCAAGTAACTGTGACCGTTATTTTACTACAGCTAAACTATAAAGTAAATTACACTTCAAAAGAGAATTTCCAGAAGTAGTATATTCTACTCATACCTTGTTGAAAACGTAGAAGGCATAAAACTTTGACTCGTATATATATAGATACACTGCTTCAAAGAGAAAATTTGCAAGTGTCTGTCAAGGAGGCCATATGGAGAGGCTGGCAGAAGGGCAGCTAGTGAACCAGTTATACATGCCAGGTTCAATTTGTCACACTTTACGGTACTGAGAAATATTTTGTTCTTGTTTTGAGAAGGAGAACTCTCATTAGTAAAGACTCGACAGCGTACTCCTCAAAACGCATCTTTTACAAACAGGGAAAAGACCCAGCAGGCCTGTCTTTAAACACTGGAACTGCTGGTGTGGTGAGTATGTATTTACCACGTACACATTTATCTGTATGTGGTAAATACAGGGTAGTGTTTTTAAAAGTGTTGAACAGCGGAACCAACCCTCATTTCTAATATTAAGCCATTAAAACATGTCTTGGCCTCTGGGGAGCTGGATGACTTCAAGCCCACAGTGTATGGCACCCAGGGATGCGGTTGTTGCCCCGGGACCACAGCTCCTGCGGCTGTGAGGAGATGGCGGGAAGGGTGGAAGCGGTGCAGGCCGGTACTAAACTCACCTGTTCTCCTCAGGGTTTGGAATTGCTCTGGAGNATGACAAGGTGTGGGGGTGGGGAATAATAATGATTGTTTTTTAAGCCATCTTGGCACCCGCGGTGGTAGTACCTCAGCCGCACTGTTACACCCAAGCCTCCGGGCCGCCGTCTCTGAGAAGGCGGTGCCTCCCGTCTCCTCCTCCGCCGGCGGGGCGGGTGGCAGGGAGGGCTCAGGCGGCCGCCATCTTCCGAGGCGGGCTGATGGGGGCCGGGGGCTGGGGCTGGAGGCAGGCGGTCCATGCCCTGCGGGCGGCCGGCGTCGGCTGGTGGCGGCCGGCAGCGCCCGGTGAGGCGGGGACTGCGGGGGGCGG
>VXBJ01004157.1:132826-154712 GCA_013400055.1 Nycticryphes semicollaris
GCCATTAAAACATGTCTTGGCCTCTGGGGATGACTTCAGGCCCACAGTGTATGGCACCCAGGGATGCGGTTGTTGCCCCGGGACCACAGCTCCTGCGGCTGTGAGGAGATGGCGGGAAGGGTGGAAGCGGTGCAGGCCGGTACTAAACTCACCTGTTCTCCTCAGGGTTTGGAATTGCTCTGGAGTCACAAGGTGTGGGGGGGGGGAATAATAATGATTGTTTTTTAAGCCATCTTGGCACCCGCGGTGGTAGTACCTCAGCCGCACTGTTACACCCAAGCCTCCGGGCCGCCGTCTCTGAGAAGGCGGTGCCTCCCGTCTCCTCCTCCGCCGGCGGGGCGGGTGGCAGGGAGGGCTCAGGCGGCCGCCACATTCCCAGGGGGNCCGCCATCTTCCGAGGCGGGCTGATGGGGGCCGGGGGCTGGGGCTGGAGGCAGGCGGTCCATGCCCTGCGGGCGGCCGGCGTCGGCTGGTGGCGGGCGGCGGCGCGCGGTGAGGCGGGGACTGCGGGGGGCGGGGTGGCAGCCGGCGGGGTGCGGTTTGCCGGAGCCCTGGGGACAGTCCCGGGTTATGTTAGACGTTCTTAGGGGTGATGGCCGTCCCCGGGGGTCTGGAAGTGCCGGGAGCCGGCTGTGGGCTCACGGGGTGCTCCTCTCTGGCAGGTCCTGGGGCGGCGGGGGTCGCCAGACGCTGCCTCTGCACCGACGGGGCACCCAGCCTTTCCTACCAGGAGCTCAAAGACTTGAAGAAGACCGATGTCCTCCACATAGACGTGCGGGAGAGGTGGGAGGTCGACAAGTTTGGAAAAATCCCGGCGTCCATCAACATACCTCGTAAGTGTAGGCCTGGGGTGTCCCCCTGTGCTTGGTGGTGACTTCTGTGGGCAAAAGTGACAGTGACCGAGTAAAGAGGGTCTGTTCTGGAGGGCTGCTAGTGTGCTGTGAGGCTAAACTTCTCCTCCAGAGGAATTAGAAACCTTACCACATAAGCCTGTCTGGATGGAGAATAAATGAGATTATTTATTTATTTTCCCTGTATTTCCCAGTGGGTGAATTAGTGGAAGCTCTGCAAATGGACCCAACGGAGTTCAAGGAGCAGTACCATCAGAAGATGCCAGCCAAGTCAGACCCTGTGGTCTTCTCTTGTTTGTCAGGAAAGAGAAGTAAACAAGCATTGGGTTTTGCCACTTCCTTGGGTTTCAGCAGGTAAGTGCCTTTGTGTAAGGATGGCCTCCCCAGTGAAGCAGAAGTCTTACTTGTTTTGGGCCAGGGTAAAAATTTAAATGTATAATGTGAACAAAGTGATTGGTATTTGAGTTAGACACCTCCTCTTCACTGAGCCGTGGGTGTTCCAGCAAAGTGAGGTGTTTTGCCCTGTGAAACAACCCCTCAGCAGCTTTGCGGAGGTGATGCAATCTGCTGCAAGACCCTGCTGCCCCAGAAGGGTCCTTCTGCCTCCTAGGACTCCCTCTCTGAGCTATTGCTTCCTTACATAGCTTCATAAGCACTAGTCACAAGACGATTGGAGCGGTGGAGAACCACTCGCTTTGGTGAAAGTACAATCCTAAATTGGTTTATGAGACCACACCCTTTGTTAAATTGCAGTTCTGCCTGCACTGTTGACAAAGTACACCTCCACTTTCAGTAAAGCAATGGATTGTTTGCCAGGAGTAAAGCAATGAAGGCAATAGCTAAAATGGCAGCAAGACTGATAGAGTAAAAGCAAAAGCATAATTTGGTTAGCAGAATTCTTATGCTTGTGCCAGAAGGTGCCTCGCTGGCTTGAAGACCACAGCTAGAATTGTGAAAATTAGTTGGTTTTACTCATGTTCTTGCTGTGCTGCAAATTCCAGTCAAAAAGTATGAAAGCACTTTCCTGGTTTATAAATATATTGTTTTAATAAGTGCAAAATATCCTCTGTTACCTGTTTTTCCTGCTGCCTAATTGAAGGAGTCAGTATTGTTTTCCATGGTGGGTTTTTGTTTTCCAGAGTTTAGTTTTGTGTAGGCTTATGTCAGACCTACAGAGCATGTAGGTTTGCAAGGAAGTAAAGGTAAATGTGCTGCGTTTATTTGATAATATCTGAAGTGTTAGATGCAGTAACATGTAAATCCCACCACAGTGAGTCTTCTCTCTTATAAAAATAAGTGGCGAACTGTTTCATTGATCCAGCTGCTATTACTTGCTTGATATTTGATCTCTAGAATCATGTCATTAGGAAGAAAAGAGTTAGAGAACACACTGCATGGAAGCAGGCAGCATTAGAATACAAGGAGTGTTGACCTGGCTCATTGAAGCTAGGTACAAGCATGTTTGATTGCAAAGAATTTCTGCATGCTTTTTTTTTTTTCTCTGATTTTTTTTTTTTCCTCTTTAGCACAGTTTTGTTTAGTTTCTGCCATGCCCTCTTAAATACCTTTTTCAAGAGAAGTCCTTCTTAACGTTGTATCGTCTGCGTATTTTCAGAGTTCAGCAATATGCTGGTGGCTTTGAGGATTGGGTAAAACATGAACCTCCAGAGAAAAAATGAAGATGACTATGCCAACCATTGCCCCATCAAGACTTAAAGAAGGTTTGTAGGTTTTGGCATTCAAACTAGGTGCATTCCACTTCCAGAATACAGCCTGCTCCTGCTTTCTTGTGTAAATGGACAATCACCTTTATGTTTTTTTGGTGAAAGTATGTGAAGAGAACCTAAGTGCTTATCAAGTTTACTAAGATTTTTGTGTGATTTAGTCATAAACTAATGATGATAGGGCAAATAAAATTATCCTTTCCTAAATAAGTGTGTTGGGTGGTTTGTTTAGAATAGTTACACTGCAGATACTTCAATGGAATTGGAGCAGCTGCCCCAAACACACATTTATTGTACTTCATGTGTAGCTGGAGTTTTAAAATAGTTGCTCTGTTGTCAGTGCACGTAGAGTACAACTTTTTAGGTTCACACTATGTGATTTAAGGCCAAAACTTCACTACTGGTCAGAAAATACAATGGGAAACTAACCTGATGCTAGAATACTCACTGTTCATAACGTTGTGCGATTATTTTAAGAGTATATCTGGTTTTTGTAAACATATCTGCTGCTGAGCACAAACTGCTATTGCATTCAGTCAACAACTTCTCCCTCAACAGCTCGGTATCAAGTGAGAACTCACCTGTATTTGAAGTTAGTACAGAGATGTAATCATTTTAAGCTGGACGATTTGAAGTGTCTAAGGAAGTTACTAAACACCTTTCCTTCTTCTAGGTACATTAATTTGTGTGTCTTAAAACTTAAAAAAACAATGCCTACCTACAAATATGCATAGTTATTATTTTAAGGCATTTTTTGTTTGTTTTTTAACACTGTTAGCAGTTATGGGGAACTAACAAAGGTGAATTGCTTTGGCCTCTAGAAAAATCTTAAGTCCTAGGACAGAAGTTCAGCACTCTGCAGGATGTCTGGAAAAAGGAACTGAAATTTCTGGTTCTGCTGTAATGAGTACTGCAGGCAACGTGCACTTACCCTACAGCTCTTCTGTTCTGGCAGTGCGTCTGCATGGTGAGAAGGCGGCCTAAAAAACATACCCTCTCAGGTTTAGAGAACAAAAATGAACTAATCTTACTGGAATTCTATTTCTAACACATCCTGCAGTCTCCCTGCAGGGATTTGTTTCTACGGGAGAACTCTCATAGCTGGCACAGCCAGTGGTATCAGCTGTGCTGCCCTGACCTGTATCTTACAGGAGCCTCTGCTCTCTCCTCTTTGCTAGTAATTAGAGACCCTGTAGCATCGTCATCACAGCAAGTACTGAGTGCCTTTTCTTCAAAGTATCATTGACTTTTTAGCAGTCATTGCTATACTCCTTATTAATAATCCTTTCTGTTGATCCTCTGTAACTTTCTGAGGTGGATGTAACTTTCTTTTCAGATGATGCTTTTTTAAATAACTCTTCTGATCCAGTTCACTTTGCTTCCAGTTAGAATTTTTCTTTAAGTCTTTTTGGCACAGATGGCCTGTGTTTGCTTTGACGCTCCACTGTCCCCTATAACCATATAATCTGTGAAGAGTTTCAGGCACTTCTCTTTTAATAAGGTAATAATACATTTTTATGTATTTCTCTCCGTTGAAATGAAGCACGGTAAAGGTTTTGGGTTTTTTTCTGCCAGGTTGGTAGCAAAGCTGTTGAATTCACACCATGTGCCTTTTCCTGCTGTTCCAGTTTACAGATATCTTCCTCTAACTGTCATCACTGAATCCAGTTCCTTTGACTGTACTTCACTGCCTCTCACTCTGTACTGGAATCAGAGCTGGTAAAACTGTCCTCACCTCTCCAGTAGAGAAATGACTTGAGACACTTCTATTTACCAGCAAGAAGTGCCTGATATTTTAGCTCTGAGGTTTAAGTCACGTAGGTAATTTGGGTGTGAAATAAAGTCTGCAAAAGGCTCTTGAGCAGCAAGAAAACTTTTAATCACTCCAGCCAGAGTTCTTCACTAATGGTGTGAAACTCCCAATTTCAAAACATGAACTTTCGTAGCAGATCTGCATGGTATACATGAGAAGACTGTTTACCT
This sequence comes from Nycticryphes semicollaris, assembly GCA_013400055.1. Lineage (NCBI taxonomy): Eukaryota > Metazoa > Chordata > Aves > Charadriiformes > Rostratulidae > Nycticryphes > Nycticryphes semicollaris. Next base: position 137,385 of record VXBJ01004157.1, read on the forward strand.
AAAGAGCAGTTCCTGTTGAAGAACTACACACGGTGGTCAAGTTGCATTGATTTATTTCTAGTCCCCAAGTCCACATTACAAATAGCACATTTTAGACTTCAAGAAACAAAGGTAAATAGCCAAATTCCACTTCATCAATCGAGTGTCTATAAAAGGTATGGATCAAATGGCAACAAAAGTAGCAAAGACCAAACTGTGTATGTTTTCTATCTCACCAGTGTGGTTTGGGCTTGTTTACCTAATGTTTTACAAAAAGAACCTGCACAGAAATAAATGGTAGTAGCCTAATGGGCTACATACAAACACAGTTCAGTTGTATTTCATTGAATAACCAGCCAATTAGAAAGACAGGTATTTGCAAAACCAGATTTGAGGTTTTTTTGGTTTTGTTTTTGTTTTTTTAAAGGGCTAGTTTTTTGAACCAAGACTCATCATACAGCAAGGGCTTTCAGAATTTCCCTCCAATATCCCAGACCAGTGAAATGTGTTGCTTCGGGGGAAAAAACAAAAAAAAGGAGAGCGATGTTACTGCACTTTATTTTCTCATTCAATTCTTATACTTGGGCAAATCAGCATTATCATTCCAAATGAAGTTTTACAGAACTCAATTAAAAACAAAAGTTACCTAAAAATCAAGAAATTCGATTTAGGCCAATTCCCGACTTCAGTGGGATATCTGCCTGAGGAAGGAACACAGGATATGGCCTTCTGTTCGAAGGAATCTCATTTTCTCCAGCACATAGTTAACCAAGGAATCCCATTTCAGTTATTATAAGGAGTTGTTCCTAACATCACAATTAAAATTAGCCAGTATGATGTTCACCAAAAACTTGATCCTCTTAAATAAACTCTCTAACGAACCACACAAATTCACGCTAACAGTGAAGACAGACTAACAGTGTAGATCTTTTGTACAAATAAAATCCACCATAAAAAATAGCAATCGTATCCAGATTTGTACTTGATTGTGAAATATTCTAATTGTACTATACAGCACGTTGACTTGTGAAAAAAAAAAATCATAGTACATTGGGTTTTTTTCATTCCTAACACTTTGAAATGTTTAAGAAAACTGCAGAATCACTATACATATTGCACTTCTCTGGTAAGCTGGGCTACTATGCTTCATGGCAAAAACATCCAAGTACATCTACTAAGTAAAACAGCATTTTTCTAATTAAAAAAAAAAAAAAAAGAGGAATTTAATTTCTTTCCCTCAGCTTTCATTAAAACTATAACAATATTCTTTGCAGACTCTTCTAGGCTTTGCTTCTGAGGGGTTGCTGTGCTGTTACTTGTTGCAGGATTGATTCGTTGTTTGGTTTGGTTTGTTTTAAATCAACAAAACTCAAGGTAATGAATAGATTTAACACGCAGTGCACTACCTTCCTTCAGTCACAAAAAAAAATGAAGACAACACAAGTCATTAACACAGATACACTTAGGCTTCAGGTTACTGTCGCTTTAAAAATATTTCACTTCAATGGCAAGTTACAATTTTTTTTCCAAAGCAAACAAAACCAATAATGAACTATTTGTTTTGAGTGGATAGTGTTAATCTGTTGCAGCTTGGTTTAACGTTTGATTCCTTACACTGAAAAATCTTAGTACATTTGCTCCAGCGCCAGAGAAAATGATGCAGTTTTAGAGAAAAAGCTTTCAAAATGCTTGACACAAACAAGCTATTTATTCTTCAAGTTCTTTGTCAAAGATGTTGCTAAAACCTGTCCATTTCATGAACACAGGAGAGATCCCAGGATGTCTTGAGTCAAAGTGGTCCATAAAGAAATTCTTTGGAATGTCTTAGGATTGGCTATAACTAGAATTCTGGCTACCATTTGGACCCTGTTCTCCTTCACTGTTTGGAAGAAAAAGAAAAACATGTATCTTCAAAAAGAAGCATCGTTATTACATTTTTGTCTTTTTTTTTTTTTTTTAGGATTAAAATATAGAGTATTCTAAAACTAGTAAAAACATTCTGAAGGAAAATACTTCGCCATATACCCAAATAGGTTAAGATATTCTGCTCAGTTTCATTAGAAATGCAAAGGTTATTCTCAGCATGTGCAACTCCAGTGTATTTATTTGAATAATAATTTCAATACATCCCATGCAACTGGCTGCTGAATGTACTTCTGAAGTCAGCATTTCATAGTTCACAGTACAACACAAGCATGTGCACAGGCATTTGCATGTGCAGGTTCCCAACAGTGATATTTAATCATAGTCATTAAATACGACATCAAGCCGGCCTACTTCCAAGGAATCTGGCCCCTCACACTGCGGGTTCTTGCATTTGCTAAGTGGTATTGATCACCTTCTAATGACATTAACGCTCTCCATAAAACAATGAAGATTCTGTTTCTCACTAGCTCCTGAACAATCAGACTGGCTATTTATAATAGAAAGGTCTGCAATGTAAAAAACACACGCTATACCTCAAATTAAACATTTACTCATAGATAGCAGCCCCGTTTTTCCATATGAAAGGTATCTTAAAGTACAGTACCTGTTTGGAGGTGGTTTTGGTTTAGGCATTTTACTAAGAATAGTAGCCATCTCTTTCCTCTCATCAAAGTTCTTCCACTGCTCATACAGCTTCAGAATAACCCTGATTATTTCTAAAATCTGATTAGAAAGAAAATAGATCCTAAGGTCAGACACAATAGTGATTTTATCTGTCACAGTCGGTTTAAGTGTGTAATTGATTAAACATGCCCCAAACTGAAATTAAGTAGCACAATTTTCATAATATAAACAGAGATATCTCACATTTAATCTGGTCTGGCAATCAACCATTTCTATAATTAGTTTTTTGATTTAATTGTGAATGGAAGCCTGAACAGTACAGTTTCCCTCCCATTCAACTGTATATACCACTTCTCGGCCCCTGCAAGCTGAAGAGCTTCCAATTAATTTACTTGCAGTGGCTGTCACACCTTATAACGATGCTGCTGGGAAAATACAGACACCTGGCAGCAGGATTGCAGCTGATGACCAATGCAGTAATTGATGGTTATCAAAGTTCAATACACATCAGAGGAACAGTGCAGGCAAAAAAAGCCCCGAACCACAAAACTATGGTCTGAATTCCTTCCTTCCAAGAAGTAAAGAGCCAAGAAGCATCTAAATACTTCTTATTAGTTGTATTATTACTATCATAATTATTATTACTATAATTATATGCATATAATAATAATTGTTGACCTTTCATAGTCCTCTTCTGAAGCGTAACCATTCTTTACCAGTTTGGACATCTACTGCACCTCAACCACCTAAATTTCCTATTAAATTTCTCCTACCTAAACTTCTATATAAAGGTGGATAATGTTTGGTTCACAATTTGTTTCATCATTCTCTAAATTAATAAAGTAGACTTCTTTCTTCTCTTTAATACACGGACTTTGATTAAATGCTAGAACAACACGTGTCCCTGAAACAGAAGTCATAGCTGGCTAATAGGTCCATGGCATTAACATGAAAAAGAAAAATCAAGCTTAGGTTGTATCACTGGCACAAGAACCAGGACATTCAAACATGTTCAGTATCAAGCTTATGGTAACCTTATCTGTCAAACACAGGTTGGTTCTCCTCTGCTGCCAATTTATTATCACCCTGCTTTTACACGCATGACAACGTAATTCAGAGCTCTTCAGGCAGCACAACATCCACACTGTGCTTAAATTTGAAGATAAATCCTGGAATACAAATACAATGCCAGGATACCACCAGTGGGGTAAAGGGCAATGGTATGTCTCATCTATAATATCCTATTTCATTCCAGACACTCAGTTTCAAAAAAGATGGACTGAAAAATACATGCAGAGTTGAAACAGTGTGATAAGGAAGTTTGTGTAGTAGTTTGGCTTGCTTTGCTGGGGCTAAACAAAGGTTAAAGAAGTCAACTTAAAAAGTAAAAAGAACTAGAAAAGATGAAGAACATGACTAGTTTGAGAACAACTGTGCCCTGGAACCTGGTAAGTTTATGAAGGGGATTATTTGACAGAATTTGCAGTAGCAGGAAACTCAGACCTGAATGATCTCAGTGTCCCCTTGTTTAACATTAACTTCAGTCACAGCCCTGGTCATCCTGAAAGTGTCAGGAACGTTTTCCGCTCCACTATCCTATGGACATTTACAGGGAGAAAACGAGGACAGCCTGGAGACACAGTGCTGAAAGGGGAATCAGAAAGTCACACGCCCTAGAATTTAAAAGTCAATCTTGAATGATGAAAAACACCGGGAATACTTTTTCTGGCAAAAAATGCAAAGGTTCTACATTTCCATCTGAAAAGTGGCCCCAACCAGCAGCGCTTTGGCACTATGCAACGGCTCTGCCTTAACTTTCAGAGCAGCGTGATAACCGAATGCCCTGACATTGTCTCCTTTCCCACGAGATCTGCCTCAATGGTGCCTAACACATGATCACTGAATGATCTTCAAATCACTACCATGGACAGGGAAGAAAGCAGTTTTACAACCATGACTACCATTTCTGGCCAGTCCGTAACAGGTGGCGGGAGGGGAAAATAAATAAATAAATAAATAAATAGATAAATGAATAAAAATCAAGAGTACCTTTTCCATATCCACAGACAGCTCAGCAAACCATTGCCTTGCATCCTTCTGCTGGACAACACAGGCCACATGTAGGCAAGCTGCAAAGATCAGGCAACATGGATATTGAACAAAGATCCTCTCTCAATACAGTGAAAAATGTTCTGGGGTTTGGTTGGTTTGTTTGGTTTTTTATGTCAGACAAAACACTACAGGGTTCAGCAGAGCAACCTCGGGATTAATGATCTGGTTTTTCTTCACGACTTGCCAAATCGCAAGGCTATGCTGGCAGTGCTGTATGAAACACAAACTGAAGCGCCTTCTGAGAGCACTCTAAGAAATGCTCGTCGATGGGACAGCACCCAGAATCTATCCATTTAACCAGGACAAGGGAGATGACTTGTGTTACTTACCTAGAGCTATCATGAAAGGAGGGTACAGCAGACAAAGATCAGTTCTATATGTGTCATTCACTATCCTCCTGTGCAAAAAACAACTTGTAAGTATCCTCCTGTTCACCTTTTAGACTATATGACTTCAGAAACTGCTGTCTGATTTATAAATATGTTGTCAGTTTCCCAGATGGCAGAAACAGTAAGGCTGCAGGGGGAAATGACAATGGAAGAGATCTCTTCCCTTGTAAAAAATAAAAATCTCTTAAAGCCTTTCATTTTTTTCCTTGTAGTCACAGCAGAAGTTTCTTTGGAAGCACTGTATTATAAGCATCGTAAGTGTCACTCTACAGAGGGCATTGACACATACCATAAATAATTATCCCTGGTTCACAAGTAAGTCAGGGCAAGCATAAAGGTAGTACTTTCACTGTCTTTCCGTGTTTGACAAACAGTTTAAGAGTTCTGCTTCTGCTAAACACAACTAAAACCCCCTGCGTATTGCTTCTACATCCTGTAACGAGACACAACAGAAACCTGACATGAATAGAAAAGGATTACCTCTACTCAAAGTCATCATTCAGTAGTGTAAAAACCTGTGCAATTAGAGCTACTCTAAAAATAAAAATTGTATTGCTGCAAAGTGAAGTCATTACAGGGTTAAAGACAGAACAAGCTAAGTCAGGGACGTATACCCACACAGGTTAACTAGGGCACCCTCTGTATTTAAATATAGCTAAGGCTGCTTTTGCTTAACCACCTTTCAAGCTAACTGTTAAAACACTTGCTTTCCTGCTGAAAGGAGGCACTAGGGTTAATCGTTGTCTTCATTACCATGCAAGAGGTAGCAGCATGTCTTCTTGGCCCATATCTTGCACATACTGGAGCAAAGGTCTATAAGGATGATACACTATCAAACAGCAGTCCTAGGAAAAACATCCAGGGGATAAAAGTTAGATTACAATGCAAAATGCGCTGTCTGTCAGTTCAGATATAAAAAAAAAGAATAAATTTGGTTTACAAGTCAATTACTGATGTATTTCTTTTTTTCAGTAGCATTCTGACACCTAACCCTGCTCTAATGAGGGCAGTGCTCTCTCTAGAATACCATTACGTGGCATGGTTGCCAGGCTGTCAATGTCCTTCCCCTAAGAGACAGAGAGAGCCACATCTGCAGCACACTGAAACCTCATTTGCTTACAAACCCGTAATTCCCACTTGGAAATATAAAACACTGCCAGAAAACAGTCTGTCACTAAATACCATACATGGAAAGCATGCCAAAATAATTGACACTGGTTTGGAAAGAAAGAAAAAAATTCCCTTGCTCTCAAATCCCCTTTTTTTCAGGCCCGGGTTGGTGTAAACAAGAAGGAATAATCCTCTTGCTGAAAGTGGCCAACTGTATGGATACTACAGGGAAAAGCCACATTAAGTTACATGTGCTGAACACAGAAGCGAGACCCAGTTATCATACCAAGTATACATTGCATAGCGTACTGGAAAAATAAGATAATTCCTAAAAAATAACTTCTTGCAGATGCAGTTACTTGTGATAAAACTCCTGTCTAAAAAACTCAAGAGCTACTGCCACGTATAGCAGCGGTATCAGCAGAGGTCTACAAAGATGATGGGAGCCCTGGGGTATCTCTTTTATGAGGAACAGGGGGGGGAAGACGGCAAACTACCAAAAAACCCCACTTACCATTAATTCTAAGAGATAGAATTCACATTCTAGTATCTGCAAGGAAGTAGAATCACAGTTAAAGAGCAGTGTGTTTCAGACAACAGAAGGAATTAACTGGCATCCAGTTTAACATCATGAACCCACAGGAATTCTCAACACGTACTTCCAACGGTCCTAAATGCATTTCATCTGAAACTACAAAACCAAACAAACCTCAAGCTATTATTAGCCATTGCCTTATCACCATTATAACTAACTCCAGTCACAAGAACAAAGTTTAAATATTTTGGATGAAGTTTACTACAGACTACTTCATTGGCAGTACTTGTCTGATTTGCTTCAATGCTCGGCAGCAGCAAATTGTTCCCAGTGTATAAATAAATAATTAACAGCAATAGAGAAGTCCTTTTCGTAGAATTAGAGCCACCTTCATCAGGCCACTAACAAGCCAAATGGCCTTTTAAAGCATTTGCAGATTTAATTTCATATTAAAAATATTCTATCCAACTGTAGCAATGGAATCAGCTCTCATCTTCCAGAGAGAGAGTCATGCATAAGTGATAGCAAGGAAAAGACTAGACTGCTATTAGAAAGCAGTACTCTGAAATACATTTCCATCTGCCTTTATCTCCAAAATAGTGGCTTTATTGCAAGGTCTTAGATATTTTATATTCTGATACATTATTTGGCTTTCTAGATTGGGTGAAAAGCAAACCAACAACAACAAAAAAAAGTAGTATTTACTACAGCTGATCTAAAAGTAATTAGATCTGTTTAACTTTCAAAATACTACAGCACAGGTCAAAGCTGGTTTTGAGAAAAACTACAGTATTTCTCAGGATTGTGACTGAGAAAGCCACTAGTAAATCTAAATTTTAAATAATAAATAAAAACAATATATCAAAAGCCGTTACATCTTACATGCAAAAATAAAACCTCTTTCCATAAGCTAAACTGTGTGCAAGTCTGGAAGCATCCCAGGTGTGAAGGTTATTTACCTTCCCTGGAGCAATGCATTTGTAAACAAGAACACTCAAAAAAAGCTAAAGCTCTTTTATCATCATACTAAATTAAAAATTACTATTCCAGTCACATCACTTCTCTTTATACCATTCCCATCAACAATTTAAGGAGAGGAGGCTGTATGAGATTTATTACTGTTAAAAGTAACTTTCCCAATAATCTATCCAAAATTAGTTATAAGCACCCTGTCATAAGAGTATGAAAATATTTCTTTCTTAGAATTTAAAAGACAGGATTTCCTGCTAACAATTATGTGTTGTATATACAGCAAGTTGTATTTCAAACAGGATACTTACATGGTTCATCCTATAAGGAAACTCCTTTGGGAAGGCATATGAAAACCTAGTTTTCACTACAGTAAAGAGAAATGAGTAAAAATTAATTAAAAATTAATTTAAAATTACATAATTAATACTTTTACTTCTTTCCCTTTCTATTAACCCATTGTATTACAGCCCTTTGGATCCACTTTGGCAGCACAACTGCTTGCAGCACAAAAGGTCTGTATTTGAAAGGGAGAAGCAATAAGATTGAAGATCCTGAAAGGCAAAGAAAAACACACCTGAATCCCAGATTCTCACAGGTACTCAGTCAGACACTTGCCTCTTGCTTTGGGCACCATTAAATCTTCTGGTTAACTGCCAACTAGCTTATAGGCACTTCCCACAAGTTATTGCTCACAGAGCCATCTACCTACCGATGTCACTCCCAATACGGTGATCCTTTCAGGATCTCAGTCCCAACACTAAATCCAAATGGAATTTTCAGACTGGATTTTTTTATATGTGCTTGATCCTTCAACATGCAAGACTTTAAACCATGTAATAAAGTTTTAGAAAAGCAAAACCAAAGGCAGGGCGAAAGAGCTCAGCCAAGAGATCCTGTATGCCCACGATGCAAAGATTTTGGATTTGCAAAAAGACAGGCTCAAATTCAAAGCAAGAAGTCAATTCACCACACTGCAGATAGATGTCCCAAGCACTGGATTATCACGGATTTCAAGGGTGATTCTCTCCTTGAAAGAGACACCCAAGCATCTGCTTAGGCATACGGTATCATTCAAGACACTTGCCTCCAAGAGAATGTTCAAATATATCCTCCCTTTTCTAGCTTATGATGATCCCCAGTTTAGGTACCTAATTATCCTCATGCATTTTACAAGGAGAACAGGTACAAAGAGTGCACTGTTAAGAATTCTGTTACGTTGCAAACCAGAGTGATCTCATATTAGAATGCTGAGCAAAGAAAAAACTAAGTACACATCCAGATGTGGATTTGAGGTTTGCACCAGTGAAACATTTTAAAGATCTCTTTTAAGCCCTTGCCCTCCAAGGAAAACAGGTAACATTTAAACATCCTGGAAGTGGACAATATTCCTTATATTAATGATGGACAGTACAGTATCAATCAAGGCTACTTCCAGAAAATCTGTACGCCATTCACTTTGATGAAAAGATAGTGCCAATCATCTGGACTAAAGAATTCAAAATTTAAACCTATGGTGGCCTTTGCTAGAAAATTTGCAGTAGGACAATACGACTAGTCTACTGCTTGGAAAGTTTAATTATTCCAAGAAAGTGAAGAATGAATAAAACAGATTTCTCAAGAAGTATGCAAACTGAAGAGATACATATAGTAAAAAAAAAAAAAATAAAAAACCAAAAACCAAACTGCTTTGAGGGGGAAGACAGGGAAACAAAACATTTTCCCCACAAAACAAGCTGCAGACACAACCATATGGAGCTGTGCTTTTAGTAAGCTTTTGAAGAGGTTGCCAGAAACCAGTCTGAGTTTATCTTCCTTACAAAGGAAGCACATGTTACTAACTTAATGTTTCTACCTAACTAAAAGCAAACAAACCTTTTCAACTGACCAATACTACGCTAGTCATCCCTTTTGCCAGTTTTCTTTTAACTGTCTTGCCTCATCATTTTTCACCTTTTCTACAAAGATCTCCAAAAAAAATTGCTGTGTGCTACCGAAGGAAGACCAGGTAGAATAAAAGACACTAAAGCCAGGAGAAAACCTGTTATCCCTGCTTCCATAAAATGCAGGGTATTTATCAGGACAGGCAGGGCTTCCAGGTCTGAAGGAAGAGTCGGGGGGTGGGGGAAGGGAAGTCTGCAGGATTCTGAGATTTGGGAATTCCAGAAACAGCACAGCTCAGGACAAGGCGTCCACTTAAAACCAGCTGCTGTGTATTTACCAAAATCCATCCAACTTTCTCACTGAGGCATCAAAACTGCTACACAGATCAGTGCTTTTCAGTTGTTACTGCTGTAAAAATAGCAACTCTTGCTGCTAAATCCAGTACTGGTCTTGGTCACGCTGGCACCAAAGACGCGTTTCAGTTCCTGGTGGTGGAACTGTCATTCAGCCAGCCCCATGGACTGATACACTTACTGCACATGGAGGCTACAGCAACAGCCAGTCACCTGTCCCCTCAACAGCTAAGAGGGGCTTTAAAAGCACTGACCTACATTTTGAAGAATACAGCCAGAAACTGCCTGTGGAGAACAGCTGGACCTTCTGGGTCAAATCATAGCATTCAGTTATGGAAGCCACCACTGAGACCTTGAAGGATGAAATGCAATTTACAGGAACTGGGAAGTACAAGGCAGGTGTGAAAGACAGAGAATGAAGTTAACTACAGTGTGATTTTATTGCATTTATTTGTGAGCAGTATGTAGGTTACAAGACGTCTTTTTAGCAATAAATACCACAGGCAGAGACTATATTATGATAGGAAAAAAGGATTAAAACCTACTAAAGCCTACCAAAAATTCTGAGAACAGGTACTTCCTTCAAGACATACCTGCTATAAACTAGACAAAGCCCTAAGTTTCCAATTCTATCAATTTACTACTCAAAACTGTTTATAAACCTCAATTTTTTAATTTTCTTTGTTTTTATTCATGCTTGGCGTAAGTTCAAATGAGAATCAACCAAAACTAATACAGAAAGGACCCTTCTCTTTCTGTGTTTAAAACCAGAATTTATTTATTCTGTGTATCTTTAATTGGCTCCTAGCAGTCAATATGCAAGCCCCCCAATGAATTGATAAAAGGCTACCTTTTAAAAACAAAACAACAAAAAGCCACAAAGAAAATGTCTAATCTCCCTACAGAGGTACCTAACTACAGTATAATGAAAATTTCTAATACTTACATACAGAAGTAGCAGCAGAAATCAACCTTGTATTTGAAACAACACCAAATTCCTAAAGAAAAAGAACGGTAAGTGAGGTGAACCACCTGAAATACCATATACTCAGTGTCATCAAATTAAAGTAATGGCTTCTTAATAAAATGGGTTTCTTTAGACAGAATTTCTTTCTTTTTTTTTCTTCCCCACCCCTTTTTCATTTTTTTTTTTCCTTAAGGTGAACAGAGTAAATTAAAGAATCTTAGGTAAAGAGTTTTTCCATTTATTAGTTAATCTGCTGTTTGAGTTATGATGGACAGGAAACATTTATGAAAGGTACTAAAGCCACAGAAGCTTAGTTGGCTAACCTCTATCTTATCTGATAGACAAAGAGGGCTTCAAGAAGGTACATTGTTTTTCCTTAACCCGCTTGGAGAGAAAACTGCCCTTAGAAACTTTTGTCATTAACTACCTTTGTTTATTATATTTCCATGAAGCCTTAGATTCTCTGCTGAGACAGCCCACAAGCTGAAAAATTTCTATAGACCACACACTTCCAGAGAAGTGCACAGCAGTATCATAACCACTATAGCTGCCCTCTAAAGTTGCAGAAGCCACAGGATAAAGAAGACTGGCACTGACTTCTAGCAATTGTTCTATAATATAAGGTAAATCTGTCTATGTATGCTCTACGTCTGCGCTTTCTTAAGGGCTTAGTTAACAGGCTAATAAAAAATAGTCTTTGCAGTATTCTGCGTCTTTCTCCTTTCCTTCATCTCTTCCAAACACTGGAAGGCGTCACACTATTTGTACAGAAAACAGTACCACGTGCAAACACTGGTTTAGAACGACTGGTTCTACCATCCACTAAGTATTTGAGTCCCCCCTGTAAAATTAATTGGTGCTGACATATCAAAAGTTGGCCAATTTGGGTTCTTTCCACTGCACAGACACTTCTCAAACACCTAAAAAACTTCTTGTGTTATAGAGGACTGAGAGCAGCGTCCAGCTGATGCTAACTCTTGGCCACATTCAAAGTGGACTTCTGATGAGGGAGGCATTGGAGCCTTCTCACCACTACCCCTTGAGTGTCAATTCCCTACGGTAATATCTCAAAGACACCATATGAGCTACAATGTACTTTTAATTCAAGGAATGAAAGTGTGGTAAACTCTGAGGACCCCTTACTATATGAAAGCGAAAAGGGTAAATAGGAAAAAATTTCAAATTATGTTTTGAAGTTTGAGTAAACATAAATAAGGAAAAAAACACCAAGAAAGGCAACGCTGCACGATTTGAGAGATAGTGTATGTAAATACGTAAACACTGTATAAAAGTGAAATAGCCATCTACAATACTCTCCAATATTCAGAGGCCCTTCATGGTTAGTAATTCAGACAACACTGTGAAAGATCAAATACTAAATGACACGTCTGAAGACCTTCTCCGTCTCCTTTTCTTAAATCGCTACAGAAATCCACAGAAAAAAAAAAAAAGAGAAGGTTTCAACCCCCAAAGCATGAAGAACAATAAAAAGTTTAAAAGTCCTAAACGTTTTCTCTTGCTCATACATGACATAATTTTACATTAAAAAATTGTAATACTTCATACCTCTACTTTGGATGCCAAAAACACACACGTAGGAGCCATTAATACTGGATCTATACTTTTTAGGGAATATCTGAAATGTTATAACAAAATTATAATATGTTGTTTCATACACGTAGAACGATTAATCTATTAAGAGCACCACACTTGCTTTTGAAAAAGCAAAGCTTAAGTTAACTTTATTAGCATAAAAGCTTTACACCATCCAGAAAACAAAAGTGGCACTGTTTTTAATACAGAACTGCATTTTAAAAGGGCTACCAAAATGTGCCTAGCAAATGTTTTATTCTCGTACCATCATAGTAAACAGTCCTACCTGGCATAGAACCTCTTGAAGTAGACAGTAGCAGTGGCAATAACTTGTTGTCTTAATTTAAGATGTTCACCTAAAGCCTGGATAACTTAAAAAAAAAAAAATTAACAAAAGCTTGAATTGAGTTTTTACAACAACTTGACACCAAAATAGCAAAGGATCTCAAAAGTGAACTGGTGCTGGGGATTCTAAGGAGCAGCAGCACTGGCTTCTCCCTCAATTCAGATACGTCCATTCTGGTGACACAACTTGTTGCTGTAAACCTACGGACCTGCAGGTGAAGAAGCAGCACTGCATCCTGAAGCTCGTGGACACCTTTAGAAAGGGAAAGGTAACTTAACTCCAATGTGTACAAAAGCAAGTATGACCTTTAAGAAGGTGACAACACAAATCTCAGAAGGGTAAAAACTTGGGTATTCCATTTGAGAGCAAAACAAATTCAAATACTTACAATACAAGTCTCTGGCTTTTCGGCGCCATGCAAAATAGATGTGTGGGTTGTTTTTTTTTCAAACAACTAACTCTGCCAACACAAACACGGTCATTAAATTTGGCAGAGGCAGCAGGTGTTAAAAAAATGACATATTTAGTCTTAGGAGAGGGGGTGGGAGACCAGAGGATGCAGTCAGCTGCTCCATCACAGTGGTCCTCTGCCAGTTGGCCAAGAAACAACCCTGGTGTCATCTGTGCAGGTAGCTCTTGTTTGGCCTCCCAGGCAAAGGAAAGGTGCCAAGCAAATTAGATGCATCAAGCTGGGATTAAGAGCAGGGGTCAGATACAGAGAACAGCAGAGCGAAACAGAAGGTTGCTACTTGTTATTTTTCCCATACTTCTTCACGGTCATTATCCTGAGCGAGGCGAGGCTGTGTTAACACTCCCTCTTGTTTTTCTCCTTCCTCATCAGAAATGTCCAAAACAATCATTTAAAATGCACTTAAATATACATTTAAAACATGTACAGCAAGATCAAGACAGCGACCACCGATGGGAAAAGCAAACAATTCTGTCAATCATCGCTGAATTCTTAAGTCTCTACTCAAGCACACAAGGTCCAGATTTTTTTATCCATGCTCTTATGCCGTATTACTTGGGAATAGCCAGGGTGTACCCTACTCTCACTTTTAATGAGCAGCACAGCATTTTAAAACACACAAAATATCAAGGACATTGTGGGCTAAAAGGGGCTGAACACAGAAGACCATCCTGAATAGCACTGATAATGAGCAACTTCTTTTTTTTTTTTCTCCTACAGGAGACGGTAACTAATTTGTCACCCACTACAATCACCCAAAGCATCATTTAGTCCCTGTCCATGTCATACCACTCTTTTCCTAAAAACATGAATGCCAAAGTGCGACTAGCTTGCCAGTGACAGTAGGAGAAGCAATACTGCCAGAAAGGAGGTTAAGCTCAGTATGGAACATCTGTACAAATACTAAAATACTTATCAACGTAACTTAGAAGGTTTGAAAGGATTTTTACCTTTGATTTGACCAGGGGCTAACAAAGCTGTCTTACTATTAAGGCATCAGAAAAATCCAAATACTAAGCTAAACAGAATTCTCCAAATATGTTTCTCACTCCCATGGGATGTTCAGGAACGGTTAGGCCATCTGCTGTCAGAGAAATATCAAGCATGGTTTAGGGAAAAAAATGGACAAGAGCCTAGAGAGACTTAATGAAATGGAAGCTTGTATATGCTGGGAAAAAGTCCAATGCTTGTAATTATTTTTTTAAATATTTTAAAAGAAACTACTGGATTATTTATTCCCTTACGTTTACAAAATACGTGGGTCCAGTGAGTTTTTAAAATCAAAATCTGGTTTAAATCTGATGGTCTTTGTAGCCTGTGACACAAACATTAAGCTTTCGCCCGAAGCCAGAAAGGGAAATCAATTAATGTCCTTTTCAACCAAAATCCCTATTAAGACTTGGTGATCCAAAGAGAGAAATCAACATCATTTTCCTTTTCTGAACTATATTAGAAGACAATAGTTTCCCTTCTCTACTGTACTAACATTGTGAGTAGCTGCACACGGCCATACAATCAGTTGGTGATCGGTTGGCACTTGGTTTCCAACAAGGAGGCAGCTGGAAACAGCCTCTCTCCAGGCAACTTCTTGGTTGCTTTAGGGAACAACCATCTCCTGGGCAAACACACACTGAACGTGACAAGCCATGGCCAAGATTTATCTCCCTGCCCAGGTAAGGCAGGAGGTAGGAGCAAAGAGGGGGAGGCTCGATAACCCCAAAACAGTGTCCCTACGCAGAGGCAGGCGATGATACACCACATATCAAGGGCTTGAAGAGGGCCAGCTCTGCCTGAGCTGCCACCAGCACAGTGTCCTCCCCGCGACGGTGCCTCTCTCTGCTAGAGAAGGGGTGAAAGCCCAGCGCCACTCTCTCCTCCAGGGCAGGCTGTGCTCATACACACGCAAGGGAGATGCTGGCAGAGCCGTTCCCCAGCTGCCACAGGTCACACACTGAACATTCAGGGGAGGCAATGAGTGCCAAGGAAAAGGAAAGGTGCCTGAAAACCACAAACTGCAACCACCTTGTCTACTTTGTAAACCTTTGTTTACTCCAGAAAAATGCTGAAGTGAAACATTTTAAAAAGCTCATCACGGAACTCAAATTAATACTAGTGAAAATTAGCAGAGACATACAGTTTTAGAAATACTGGTACCCTGTTTTCTCTTTTTGCGTTATGAAGCTACACCACTTTGTTTTAACCTCAAGGAATTTCAGGAATTGACCAAATCAGTAAATCATCACTAGCTTGATTTCCTGGTGCCACATAAGCAACAAGTCAGATACATTCCACAGCAATCAGATTTGCAGCATATGCCATTATCATAAAAATAGCTAAGAGAGAAGCTGGGATAAGTATCTTGCACAGATACAATTCCAGCACTGACATAAGATCTTCCAGTGCCTTGGGAAAGTCACTGAACTTCTCTGTCTCAAGTATGCCTGGCCAGACAGCTGAAAAAATAAGCATTCTGTATGCTAAAGGACTGCTGTGAAAAATATTTTAAAGAGCTGCCTGCAAACAAACTACTACTTAGCAATATCCTTTGCTTAGGGAGATTTATTTTTTAAACACTGAACAATTGCATGGAAAAGAGTTTAAGTGCCTGTGTAATCTGATATGCTCCAGTGTGGCCATTCCTAGGTTTAAAGGCTCTGCAGGATAAAATAAGTCTCAGGAAACTTCACAGACAAGCCCCAAACTCTTTGGGAGAAGAGGCTGCCTGCCAACAGCTCTCAGAAACTTGTAGTCAATTTAAGAGCCACCCTGTGCCAGGAAATCAGTCACAAGGCAAGACACGGCCTGCTCTGCGGGCTTCAAAGAAAATAACTGATCACAAATAACAAGTTTCCAAGTTTTGGTTTTTTAACAGGACTGCACTGATCAGCTAAAACACTTACCACAGCCTAAGAGACCACCAAAAGCCCAGTTTGAGCATAAATGCTTGAGACTGAGCCTTTTCATAAGCTATCTTAGCAGTTCCTGCTTGCTTCTCTTCCTTGCATGTTTTTAGCAAGAACCTCTCGAATATAAGAAAATGTACAGAGTTTGGTCCCATCACAGGTTAAAATGTTACATATGCAGCCAACTTGCCTGTAAGTTCTCCTAAAACTGTGTTAATACAGTTAACAAATCACAACGGCATTGACACTCCAGTTCCTTGTTAAAATAGGTTGTGAAAGTATATGAAACATCACAATGAAAACATTACACTCTCCAAGCAATTCAAACTTGCTTTTAGACACGGCGAGATGCTGTGCAGATTTTATGGCAGAGATGAAAAATAAAACAGTTTTACCATTGGTAAAAAAAATCTGTAGTTTCCAATACTCTTCTTCGGTCAGAAATTTCAAGTCTTTCTGGCGTTCCTTCAACAGATCTTGTTTATCCAAAATCCATTGTAAACTAAAAGAAGGGAAAATAATTTCAGCAACTCTTTGTCAATGAGTTTGACAAAGTTATTGAGTGTCCCCCATGCAAACCAGCTATGGATTGAAGCCAGGGGCTGAAGGGCTAGTGGCCTTTAAGGTAGCCACACACAGCCTTCACAAGGAAAGGTTCACTGGGGTTTTCAAAGTTAAGATATCAAAAAACCCAAACCCCACTGATTAACAGGGATTAAGATCAGCCTTTACCTGTAGGAAACTAAACAGGCTTTCAAGACGTCGGGCGCTGGGGGTAAGGAGCAGGGTTTATATTATATTTAGCACCCATTTAGACCCGGTCGCGCCCAGCACGGGGTGTTTTTAAGGCAGCTCAGCCCCGGCTGAGCACCCGGGTGACCGCAGCCACCCCTCACCCCATGGCCGGACACCGCGGCAGCGACCGGAGGCACCGGGAGGCGGCTTCCCTCACGGAGAGCCCCCGCACCTTCCAAGTCGGGGTGGCTCCGGCCGTTCTCGCAACTCCAGCCCGCCTCCCGCCAGGGCTCCACCGGCGAGCAGGCCCCGCCGTCTCCGCCAGACCGAAGCCCAGCGCCGCGGCGCTCCCCTCGCCCCCGCCGGGCCTCCCCACCGAGCCGCGCCCCGGCAATGAATGGACAAAGCCCGGTAGCGGCGCCCCGCAGCCTCTT
>VXBJ01004160.1:7322-20590 GCA_013400055.1 Nycticryphes semicollaris
TTTCGGTAATTAAAAAAAAAAAAAAAAAAGGATGTTGCTGGTGTGTTTGCAAGCTTGCTAACACCAGAAGGGGAGAAAGACAGTCTCCCTTTCCATGTGGATACCTCAGTACAGACACTGTCACACTGCTACCACTAAGGATCTGCTAATTCAGCTGTTTTGCCAGTTCCTCCAATGCTCTGCACCCGCATTAACCTTGTTCCAGGAATTTGAAAGGGAGGCATCTAGTTTTTAACCCACCTGGAAACGAGCCAAATGAGTGAGCATTAATCTCTTTGAGATGTGAAAGCTGCAGTGCTGGTAGAAGCTGAAGCAAATGGTGGCAAAGCAACATGGTGGGGGATGGACAGATGGACGGACGTGGTCAGAGCCGGAAAGGTCCCAGCTGGGACTCACCAGGCAAGGGGCAGCCTGTCTTTATTTTCAAGCTCTCTGCAAGACACCTGCAGTTCATGGACACCAATGTGGGGAAAGTACCTGGTTTCTTCCTTTTTTCATTTCTGTCTAGCAGCTTCTGCTCCTCAAAACCTGGGTGCCCCCAAAAGAGAGGACTGTCACCTCGCTCTGAATGCCCTGCCCCACTGGAAGGTTGTGCCTCAGTTGGCTTATTAAACAGAAGTGCTGAACCTCAGAAAGATATAAGCACTTTTAGGAAGACCCTTCCTGAATCTCAGAAGAGAAAAGACCACTCAGAGTAGTTTTGCCATTGAGAACCGTGAAGAGGGTTTCACAAATCTGAGCTCCCCATGATGATTTCTCACAGCGACCACTCTGTGGATGCAAAGCCGTAAGGTTGCACAACCCCATGTCCACACTCTGCCCCAGTCTTCAGGCAGAGGTGGTCTCAGTCTGCTCTGTGCAAACACCTTCCTCCTCTCTGCAGCTATCTGCCTTGCTTCCAGGCAGGAAAGGACAGCTCGTATCATTATTTAGGAGCGCTTACAGCCTGACAAAACAAGCTCTCCTGAGAACAAAGACTGCAACACCAGGCTGCAGACCCAAGCATGTTCCGTTGAGCTAGGGTAGGTGGGTCAAGGTCTTCTCTACCCCACCACGTGCCTTGAATCCCCAGTGCTGGGACACCCAGAAGGCACACTGCTCCAACCTGTGCTCCGGTATGGAAGCTTGGGAGGCTGTGCAGCAAGCAAGTGATGCCTGTGTGGGTACAGAGGCATTTTTCCAGCTAGACCCTCTCCCCAGCACACCTTGGGAGCCGTGAAAGGGGATGCCAGCACTCAGTGGGAACATGCTTTTGCTGACCCAGCAGGTTGCCCAGGCACCACCTCTGCCCCCTACCCAGAGGGGAGGCTCCAGCGGGCGGCTGGAGGGAGAGGATGCCCCATGTCCCCCCCCAACATGCGAGTTGCAGCACGTCCACGCTCATCCCCACCCCCAAGGCACTCTGAGTGCCAAGGGAGCGACTTACTTACCTGTTATAAATGTCATCATCTTCGCCACCCCAGCCCCAGTAATTGTTTGGGAACCCATTGATCTTTGTGAACTGCTCTTTGCTTAAAGCAGACACGCCTCCGAAATACTGATTGTAAGGCAACCTGGAAGCAGGGAGAAAAAGCCATTAGAGGAGCAGAGGCACTAACCAAGAAGCAGCCTGCCCACCCGAAGCGGGCTTGCTGCTGCCCTCCATCCCTATTCCACAATGAGCCAGCATCCTCCACGAGGTGCTTCCATGCAGCAGGGAACAGTTTTGGTGCTCTGGGCTCACCCAAAGCAGAGGGAGCTGGTGGGCTCAATCCCAAATACAGCCAGGAAGAACTTTGCCACTGGCAATGGCTGCAGTGCACTAAGAAGTGCACTGTCCTCAAAGGACAGGCCAGATGCACATCACCTCACCCAAGGACAGATGGGTGCCATGCATGCCTTGGGGGCAGGAAGAGCTTGGCAAGGCACCCAAAGTGCTGCAAAGCCTTCTCTTTCTGCAGCTCCACTGTTCACGTCCATGCTTCCCCAGAGCACAAAGTAAAGATTGCAGCCCAAAACTGAACCAGCAGCATGACCTTGTATGCACAAAGCCAACCAGCTCTCACTTGAAAACAGGGGGTGATACGCTGAGGGATTGGGAACAGACCAAATTCAGATCCATAGCATCAGGAGAGGGCCCACACAGGGATCACCACGACCTAACACAGACCTTATCTCTGCCTCAGCAAGCAGAAGAATCCCCATGGGCCTACATTTCTGCTCTAAGCTTTATCAAACTGCAAGAAAAAAACCCAAACAACTGTTGCTACTGGGGTGCTGGTGACAGTCCTGCTTTGAGCAGTGGAGACCTGCAGGGGACTGGCCACCACCACCACTGATATATCTCTAGTACTACTCGCTACCGTGGGGTCATGACCAGTTTTCACTGATGAGCTGTCATAGATGAGCTTTCAAACTCCCCCTTAGGTATTTGGGATAGAAGAAAGAAAGAAAGGAGGAAAGGAGGAGGAAAGAAGGAAAGGTGGAGGAAAGGAGGAAAAGTGGAGGAAAGGAGGAAAGAAAAAGCGAGGCATTTTTGTTTGAAGCAGCTTGCTGAACCCAAATGTATGCTGAAAGGTATTTCGTGTTGCTCTCAGATACCCGGGCAGGCCTGAAATCAAATAGCCAAAAATATTTCATTTTGCTCTTAAAATAGCATCTGATGTAGTCTTTTTAAGACTGCCCATAATTCTTGCTGTGTGAGAGTGTCTCACTTGTCAGACTGGGTGGAAACACTAGCTGTCTTCCAGCTTCCAGCCTGAAACACAAGAAGGCAAGAAGGGAAACGCGGGCATCTGCGCTCTTAGTGATTCCTTGCCCGACGTTCCACTTTTCAGAAGCTGCGAATTTTAATAACCCGCTCAGCTGTGCTTCTCCCCCTTCCTCCCCTCCAGCCGATCCTGCTCACAGCCACCCACTCCCTGCAGGGGACGCGCACGCCAAGACAGGCTTCTGCCAGAGACATTTTCCCAGGCTTTCAATGCTGGGTGGGGATGTGCAATGCTGCGTCTGGCCTGCTAGGCTAATGGCAGTATTAGGAACAAAACTCCCCCCCAAAAGACATTTCTCACCGAAATCCAAATTTATCCATGGAAACAGAGAGGTGCCGTGGCTGGCTGTAACATTTGTAGGTGTTCCTGTCATCCATTGGGATGAGGTCTACGTCACTAAACACAAAGCAATCATACTCATACTCTTTCAAAGCCTCTGCGAATCCTATATTCAGCAGTTTAGCACGGTTAAATTCTTCTTCTCCATCCTAGTTTAAAAACAAATAAAAAAACAGTTAAGTGACTTAAATTTAACAGCTGACACCAGCAGTTTCTTACCTGTTGCTGGACTCCGGTGTCACCGTGCTGGGCTGGCACATCTATGATGGACTAAGCTCGAGTCTGAGTGCTCCCCACCAGCTGCACCCATGGGACATCTGCAGCAAGCCTGCTCCCTCCTAACCCTCCCCCCGCTCCCCATGAGAACAACCCCCCATGGGACAATGACATCTGAGCCAGCTGCAAACCCTGGGGGCAGCTGAAATGGCTGAGGAAAGGCTGGACTCAGCTCAGCTTCCCCTCTTCTCATGGGAGGCTCCAAGAGGGCAGGTGTGATTCTGAGTGGTCCCCCTCATCTCACCCCACGCACAGGCATTTCAGGATTCAATTTTGTGATACAATTTACAGATTGTTGGGGCAAGCAGCTGGGGCTTCCTGGAGCAGCAGAGAAAAGCAAGAAGAGATGAGCTCCTCTGGAAGAAGGAACCTTTGCTACAGAGAGACACCTCAGTGGTGCTTTAGCTTACAGCCAGGACAAGGACCACAGAGCAAAACCTTTCTGTGGCCAGGATTTTGGCACCTTCTTCCTAAGCTCTGCCACACCACAGCTGCAGGACCCTGAACTCACACCTGACCTGACTTGCAAAGCACAGGGTGGAACCAGGAGCTAAGGTCTGCTGCTAGGTCTGCTGCTCTGCCACCTGCTCCAACTCCCATACCAAGCCCTGGCAGGATGCTCCTGGGACCCTGGGGCTGGTCTGGCTCATGACTGACATACACAGCCTTGTTCATGGATGGCTGGATGGTGAGAGATGCTTCCTGCAAGGCCTATGGCTTGCCTGCTGTGCTGAACATCTGCGTTGCACAGCCCCTCATTTGCTGTTCCCCTGCCAGCTGGAGCATGGGCAGGACTCACCATCTGTCCTGGGGGGCTCATCAGGAAAATGAAACCTTCCCATCATGACTGTGATGGGAAGGACCTGAAAAGAGCCAACACCACAGCTGGGCAGGTTTATCCCAGGTCAGGCACAGTTAACGACAGAAACTCTCCACTCTCCTCCCCAAGCAATGAGGTGCCCGAGGAGAAATCAGTTTGGTCTCTCTCAGGCAGAAACGCTTCAAAAGCCCACGTGGATTTGAGCACAAGCATGGGCTTGCAAGTTGCTCAAGTACTTTGAAAAACAACAGAATCACGCCCACAAACCCAGGAATACCAGCGATTTTTAAGTAAGGATTTCCAATCCAGGAGCCAACTTTGCAGCAGCAGCAGATTCAAACCCAAACCCTATGCAGGGGAACAAAGCAAGGGAACTGATAGGACATCACTGAAGGAGGCTGAAGGTTTTTTTGCCAGCCTGGAAACCAAGGCTGCTAAATCCGTTCTCTTCTACCTTTCCCCCTCCACACCTTTGGAGCACTGTTGAGCCAAAGGATTCCCACACAGTGCAAGCCATACCCCCTACCCTGTGGTACCTGCACCCAGTGTGGGACACGTATCAAAGATGGGTGAAATACTGTGCCCAAGGAGCAGCAGTCTAAAACATCACCTCCTCCCACACAGCTTTGCCTGATTAATAAACAATCAATCCAGAAAATGCTTAATCCAGACTGGTTAATGGACCTGGGGCTGGAGAGCTACGCAGGTTCTTGAAACATCCACAGATATCTTTCAAGTGAAGGTTTTAACATGCAAGTGTCAAACCAAGATTTTCGAAAGCGTTTATCAGCTGCCTCGGGCATAAATTACTTCACAGGGAGGAGTGAGCTTTTGTGGAGGAGGATCTGAGCAAATTCTCAGCATCCTCACCCGAAACAAAAGGGTTCACACAATAACTAAGGTGGTGGGAAGATGATCACCATCATGCAAAAGCAAGAGCAGTCAAAATCTGAGTGCAGAAAATGAAGGCAAGTCAAACAAAGAGGTTGGGGAGAGGGAGTGGCTGAGGCTGTGAGATCAGAGGGTTTTCTTCCCCAGACGAGGAAGGCTGCCCAGCCCCAGCTGCTCCTCAAGTTCCACAGCACCAAACTCAGTCCCAAGAGGGACTATGCTGGTGCAAGAGGGTCCTCAAGAGGGGGACTACCCCGCCAAGAGGGACTTTGCTGGTGCAAAGTGCAATGGGCTCTCATCTCAGAGCCCCTGCTGGGTCCAGTCGAGGAGAGTGTCTTCATTTCACACCCTTTGGCTGCTCTTTTCATAGTGAAATTTCAAGGCAAAGGGCATTTCACACCGGAGGCTCAGCTGTAATTAATCCACACCTTTAGGTAACCTCTAACTCCTCTGGGTGACACTTAAGGATTAACAGATCTTCTAGGAGCTGTTTTTAAACCTCTCCCCACAAAAAGCAATGGACCAAGAGTGCACAGTGGACCAAGAGTACACAGGACCCTTCCTGCTGCTTCACCCACCAGCAGACCCCGGCAGAGCCTACTTTGGGGTCCCACACTTGGAGAGGGACCAGAGACAAGGCAAACCCTTCACATGGGTGCTGCTGCTCTCCTCCTGAATGGCCACACAGCTTCACCCTGCGGGATCCAAAAGACTTGGGGAGCACGGGGGAATCACAGCCAAAAAAAACCCAAAAACCCTTCTCCAAGACATTTTTTAGTAACTTTACAATAACCAGGTAACTCATGCAGCAAACCTTGCAACACCATTATCATTTGCAGCTCCTTTGAGAACAGAAGGCTGGTTTTCTGTCCCAGGATTTATGCAGGGCTTTACAGTGTGTATTGGAGCAAAAAAAGACTGACAAGAGGTTTTGCTTTTTTCAGAAATCTCTGTTTCTTTACCTAAGGCAATGTGAAAGCCCTAGCGTGCTTGCAGCATCTGAGATTCAAATCTCTCAAAACTCAGAATGTGCTGCAGGCTTCCATTTTTGACTGATTCCCAACTTTTTGAAAGGAAAAAAAAAACAACAACCAAAAAAGCAGAATTGGGAAATCTTTATGCTGCTGTCCCTTCCAGGTCAGCAGAGGGCACAGTACTAGAGGTGACCCTCAAGAGAGTAGATAAAGCAGAACTGAAGGAAGCCCCAGTCCTTGCCTTTGCTTGGCAGCTCCTCATCCCATGGAGGGTCCCTGTTATATTATATCCACAAGGAAATGGATCAGTTTGGACTTTCTTGGGAGACGAGCATCAGCCTGAAGAGCTAGGCAGCACACACAGAACTGCTGTTTTGACGATGCAGCCAAGCTCTAGATATAGCCTTCACACTTATCTTGTAGGCTTTCAATCATACAAGATGTATTCCAAGCCCATTTTTGCTATTTTTTTCCCTGACTATTTTTCCCACTATGTTCTATTGTCCTGAAACTTAACCCATGTCTGAGTTCAGTGCCAGTGCCTAGCACCTGCTTCTGGCTCCTGATTTTACTCCCTGTGTCCCTCCCAGCCCATCCAAGTCTACTCCCATTCACTGGTCCATGAGAGACTGGCTGAAGGGGGACAACCTGCTGCCTCAGTCCTGCAGGATCTGATGCTGACTACTTCTCACACAAGGAGATGATCACCCCAAGCAAAAGGACATTCAGGCTTTTTTACTTCCCATCCCTTATCTTTGCTGAATCTAGTTCATGCAGCCAGAACTACTAAAGGATGCTACTTTTTTTTTAGTGCTGAACAGATAAAATGGAGAGTTTTGGAACTGTCACTCAAGCCAGCAAGCCAGCAAGAACCCATCTGTCCCAATTTTGTCCTGGCTTCCACTTCCATCCAGGAGGCAGCTTTGTGATGGCTCCTGCAGACAGCACACCAGAGCAGAGGACCCATGGCAGCATCTCTCTCACCTGGATCCTAAATTCACGGGGTCTCAGGGTGGTAATGGTGAGGATACATGTTTCTGGCTGGTTAGGAGAAAGCCACCACCTCCAATGGGAAGTTGCTAGCTAAATCATGGATCCCCCAAGACTCTCCTCCTGCACCACTGCAAGGGTAAGCAGGAACCAAGCACAATTCCCTCCTTTGCCTCCGGGGCACACCTGGGGGGTCCCGACACCCTCTGCAAAATAACATGAATACGTGTGATGCCCCAAGCACTCCACACTCACTCGCACACACTAACACTGGAAAAACTGCTACCGAGGACACTGAAGGTAACACCAGGGGCCAGTGGAAAAGTGTTGCACAACTGCACCATTTTCAGGGAGTTTGCTAAGTCTCCCCTTTCCCAAACTTCAGTCTGGCTGCATGAGCATTTGGCACAGGCTGAACTGCAGGGAGAAAACAAATTTCCATTCCTGAGCTTTGAGGTGGCAATGGCTGAAGGTGCCAGAGAGCACAAGGGCAGCAGCAGGAGCAGGACCAAGGAAGATGCCACACACTCACCGCTACCTTCTCATTTGTTGAAGTCAAGCGTGCAAGGCATTGAATGGGTGCTACAAAAGGCACACTCAGCCACGTGTCCTCATCTCCGATTTATCTGAAAGCTCCTACAACTGCTACTCCATGCATTGTGTTTGGGGTTTGCTGGTGGTGGGGTGCTGCGAGTGAAGCATAACACGTATTTTCCACTGGCTCCTGTTACACACCAGACATTTTATGAACATCATCCCCCTGACTCCAACCAAGTCCTGCTCTGAGGCATTCAGGCACGCAAGAATAGCATGGTGGAGACACAAGGGACTTGTGATGGAAACACATTGCGCTGAAAGGAAGAAGTTTGACATTACCAGTGCAGCAGTAGCAGGGCTCAGCGCTCCTCTTTCTTTCTATGAGATGCAGAGCACAGAAGAGCACGAAGGCAGCGTGTAAGAACCAGATCACACAGTAATTCTCCTTGCTTCAGTGATTGCTTTGCTATAGACAGGATTAACAAGTAAAGGTAATATTTCCCCACTAGAAGGAAAAATAAAATAAAAAAAAAGGAGGGCAGATGCAAAGGGAAGGACAGACAAGAAAAAGAGAAAAGCAATTGTCAAGACAGCAGAGAAATAAGACCATTTTCCTACTCTACTTCTGGCAGAATTAATACATTTTCTGCAATTGTGTCTAATCGATGTTCCCACTCACCCTTAAGAGATGCATCCAGGGGGTTTACTACTACCACTGACCACTTTGTCTCTTTGTCACTCAACTTGTTAGAGGCATGCAGAAGGAGTGTATTTATTTTACTGACCAAGTAGCCTTATGTTGCTAACCTACATCTGACCACTGGATGTGTCCAGGACATGTATACCCTGTGTACTGGATGTCACTCCCACTCCAGCTTTGCTCAAGGGATGCATTTTGAGAAACGCATTTACTTATTAATCATTTTTGTGAGGGTTAGCTCGACAGCACACAGGGAGCCCCACAGCCCTAGCACTGGAGGACAGGACCAGAGAGGAGAAGGAGCCAGCAATGCAGGGCAATGCAAAGCCAGCATGCACCATCGCAGCAGCAGCAGCAGGAACTCCATCCGGGCTTTGTACACTGACTGCCTTTATGGGGGCTGGCACAGCTCCACTTGGCCGGGCCCCTCACTCTCCTTACCCTTGAACACCACTGATGAGGAAGCACCAGCCCCAGCTGCACTACCAGCTCTTTGCAATGGAGATGGCTGCTATCCCACAAGTGGTACCCCCAGATTGTGGGCAGGCATCTCTCCAGAGCTGGCCAGTGAGCTATGCCTGGCCAGGAAAGCAGCATCCCCCACCACAGGATCACTCCTGGAGCTGCACCGTATCCTCTCTTCCGAGCCACACTCAAAACAGGGGAGGCATGCTCTTTGGCCACTTTCACCCACCTGCAGCCCAGTGACTGGTAAGGACCGTGGCTCAAGCAACCCTGTGTTACCGGTAACTTGCCTAGACAAACGCTGCATGTGCAAGGAAATGCAGCTGGGAGGACGAAGGGTTGGGGCTGGCCCCCACGCTGCTGAACTACAGCGGCACCATCTGCTTTCTGCATTACATGGGAAGGGTCTTGTGACAGGGCTCCACCTTAGGGCACAGCATGACAGTCCACACGCTGCAGACATGTCTTGTGCCCTCAGGAACGCAGCCACAGACACTGGAGCATCTAGGCTGCAGAGCTTGGGAGCTACTCCTAATTCCCCACAAATCA
This sequence comes from Nycticryphes semicollaris, assembly GCA_013400055.1. Classification (NCBI taxonomy): domain Eukaryota; kingdom Metazoa; phylum Chordata; class Aves; order Charadriiformes; family Rostratulidae; genus Nycticryphes; species Nycticryphes semicollaris. The sequence goes on from VXBJ01004160.1 coordinate 16,614, forward strand.
CTTTTGTCCAGTTCTCTGGCACCCTGGAAATGAGCAAAGTAAGAGGAATAGTACTAACAGAGTATTGGTTTTCTCTCTAGAAAAAGGTCTCCCCTTTACTTTCAGTTCTGTGAGGAAATTTATTGCTTGGGCAACTGCTTTAAATATTAATGGTCTTTGATGTGCCCAAACACATCAGCTGATCCACAAACTTAAGGAGCTGCACTTAAAGAAGTGTGCTATTTCATCTCAGTTTTCAAAGAGCTGAGTAAACAGGATATAAATACATATCCGAGAAAGAAACTGCACTGTGAGACTGTCCAGCCATCGGTCTCTGCTGGGGCTCTCAGGACTGTATCTGCCCTCTCACATACAGCCCGCGCAAATGCCCACGCATTTTAAGTTTTTACAAGTGTGTACAACACCCACTTATTTAACCACAATTATGGTATAAATTAAGACAGCTCATTTGGAGTGAAACCTGCCTTTTTTTTTCTTTTTTAAAGACAGGTCTACGGCTATCAGATATCGAGGAAAAAACCCAATAAAACCCCCCGTCACTACTTGTTTCTTTTCTGTTCTATTCACCTGAAGAGAATGACTCACCTGCTCCACTGCCACAGCTTTGCTTTCTCCATCCTGACACTTTGTGCACTATTACTAGCATAAACAGAACCTGCATGAAAAAGTAAGTGAAGTCCCACAACTTTATGGCACAGCCAGTGCTAGATTAGGCAGTAATTTTACCTTGTCACCTTAAAAGATCTCTGTATGCAATTGCTGGAGCAGCTGGGAAAAAGGAACACTTGGAAAGAGAAAATAGATGGGGTAGTGCTATAAGGGATTTTTTTTTCCTCCTCACCAAGTGGTTTCGTTAAACAGAACTTTTTAGAGTGAATTGTGCCTGACTGGTTTTCCATCCAAATCATTGAAGCAAAATTGCTCATGTTAATTTTCATTTTTTAGGGGTGTTACAGCCTTCTTTTTGTTGTTGTTTTTGCTTCTGTCCTCAAAAGCAGCATTATCCTGACCCTTTATCCCAACAGCAGCCCACTGCTGTTCAGGATAAAGCAGTCACTCATCTGTTTTAGGGGGCATGGGCACTGCTGTGAGAGCATTATAAAGCCCTGTGTCTTTAGCATCTTACCTGGTTGATAACATACACGCCATAATCTAGTTGCTGTCTTTGAAGAATTGGGTGCAGGTAATAAAGCCAGTACTTCAGGTGCTCCTCTCGGTTCCTGAACGGTATGATTATTGCTACTTTCTGAAGCGCTATACAGTCCTTTGGAGCAAAACGACCTCCTGTTTTGACCTCTGGATTTATTCTCGCCACTTCTTCCAGGTTCACTGGCTGGGAAAACTCCACACGTAGTGCACCAACTGGAAGAGAGGCACAGAGCCAGTTAGCACACACATCCTATTTTCTCTGAGCACACATCCTTTACACACTTTTTCATTTTTGTTTTTGTTTTTTTAAAAAATGAGGTTTGTGTCCAAACAAAATCCCAGCGGTGGGTGGAGGTGTTGAAGCTCGGACCAGCTGTACCCAAAGCAACTGCATACCACCATTCAGAACAACCCTGCCAACGCTCTACACTCTCGGTATCAGACCCCAACCCAGCTGCTGAGGCCAAACCTGCCTTGAAAATCCTCCTATCTGCATGGCAAACCAACAGCTGTGCTCCCACCGGCACGTGTGCCACAAAACCAGCCTGGAGAAAAGCATTGCCCTCTGCGCTCTCACCCACCTTGCACAGTGTAGTCAAGGTCTTAAAAATAGACCTGATCTCCTACTGATATGATTACGTACGCCAAGCCACATGCAAAGTGAACAAAGCCCTCTTTCTTGCTTTCTTTTTTTCCTTATAGGTACTTTCAGTGTTCTGTAGGTATGCCCACTATTTATTAAAAGTCCTGTATAAGAATTGCTAAAAAACCCAACATACCCAGATTTGCATACACGTTGGCAATTCCTGCACATGGTTTCAATAGCAGCTGGTTTTGAAACCACCAAAATAATCTGTTCCTAAAGCGGTGTGTAAAACTGAGAAGCCCCCCAGGCCCCACAGAAAGCTGCTCAGTGCCGTGCCAGGGGAGAGAGCGCAGTGACAGTCCCCTGGCACCGAGATGGCCAACGAGACCGACCGTGCACGACTCCTGCTCACACACTTGTCTGCACAAGTCCCCCTTGCTCGCCAGGGCTCCCTTGGCTCTGCCACGCTGGCTCCAAAGACGTCCCTCCCATACAGCTGTAAATGGGTCCAGGGCTAAACATGGCTGGCCACAGCCCTTTTGTGGATGCCCTCTCTTAAGATCCAGGCTCCTCTTAACATACCTTCCTGCAGTATTTGCTTCCAGCTGCGCCAGCCTCAAGGAACAGACTTGCTGCAAAAACCTGACAAGCATGGTAGCTGCCCGCAGAAGGACCTCTCTTGCTGCCATGTCCTGCTCCCAACCACGGCAAGCTAATAAACTGGGCTTTGCATGGATGCTCAACTCCCCCAGAAAACCTCTGCAGGGGATGGGGATCCTGAGGCCCCCCGGGCTTAAAGCAGAAGGTTTTCACTGTAAGCACTAGGCTGGGGATCACTCCTTCAAGATTTGGTCACTGTGCTCTCCTCCTCCCCTCCATCCAGGTGTGAACACATGCACATGTGTACATGCACATACTTGCACATGTGTTTTTGAGCTACTGTCTCCTCTTTGCAGTTGCTGACAAGACCCATAACCCCTCAGAGGGCATGTAGAGCATGCACAACTTCTGTGTGGGTACTGCACCCATAGAGCCCCTTGCAAAGGGGGCACCAGTGATTTTCAGAGCTCTAAAAGACAGTGGCCATCACAATTAACCTTGTGCATACCCCGACAGCAACTACTGAAAGAGCAGAAATTCTGCTCCAGGCTCACACCCCAGTAATTTCTCAAGAAGAAGCTACTTCAGTTCAGCTGTGCTGCTCCACAGACCTGTGCTCACTCAGGTTGGAGATGGCAAGAATGAGACTGGGCAGATGGGCAGAGGTGCTCACTCTACCCCCAGAGGCAGTGAGGAAGCTTTGCTGCTGGATTCTCTGCCTGCACAGTGGAGGCAGGACCTTGCAATAAACCAGCATCACAGGCAGGATGCAGAGGAGTCTCACGATCTCTGCATTAATACAGGGCAAGTTTTCCTCTCACACAAGGAGAGCACAGTGGTGTCTCAGTGCCCAGGCACTGCGACCAGTCTTCCCATGCTCCCAGCATGCCCACAGTTCCCAGCTGCAGCCCCAGCATGCCTTCCTGGATCCCCACCACCCATGCCCCATGGAGAATGTTTGTCCTGCAGCTGCATGGGTGGGAATGAAGCCTATCAAGCCAAAAAGCAGCTTGCAGGGAGAGCTGGAAGGGTGCTCTGCACCAGGAGGAAGAGGCAAGAATGGGAGGAACCGGGGCAGGAAGGAACATGCAGCAGCATGACCGGGACTGTGGCTTGGTGGTGGCAGACTCAGGACAGGCACAAGCACCCTGGTGCTGGTGGGACACACGAGACATGCAGGGAGGGGACAGGCACCAGAGCAGTAAGGACAGTGGGGACAGGAGAGGGTGCATCGTTTCCTCCAAATTTGGTTATCTCTTCTGTGCAGTGGTGGTGAGCGCTCTTCCAGAACAGCTTCTGGACTAAACCCACCTCCATGCCAGCTTCACAGAATGGCAGGGGTTGGAAGGGATTTTCAGAGATCATCTAGTCCAAGCCCCTGCCAAAGTAGGTTTACCTAGAAATGGTTGAACAGGTATGTGTGCAGGCAGGTTCTGAATAGGAATAATACTTAAATGTGGAATAATAATAAAAGCCAAAGGTTATTGAACTGTGTAAACTCTGTGAAGAGGGAATATAAAACATGTGCACAGCCACCTCAGCAGAAGGGAGGAATGGTTCTACAAGGGAAACACTTAATTGGTCACCTTCCCCCTTCTCAAAACCCAGTCACAACTCTGCTGAGTTGGGGGGAAGGACCACC
>VXBJ01004160.1:32004-51972 GCA_013400055.1 Nycticryphes semicollaris
GAGGAGGGCTGCGAGCGACCCGATACCTTCAAAATCTCGACGGGTCGGTACTCACCGAGCAGCGGGGAGGGCTCGGGGCAGGATCCCGGCGGCGACGGGGAAGCCGGGGGTGGCCCGGGCCGGACAGCGGGCGGCGGCGGGCGGGAGAACGTCAGCGAGAGGTTGGCGGGCAGCGGGCGGCGCNGGCATCCCGGCATCCCTCCCCAGCATCCGCCACCGGCGGCTGAGCAGCGTCTCCCCCTGTACCGGAGCGGGATGGCCCCTGGGAGCGCACCCCTCTTCTCCAGCACAGTACGCGGTGCTACCACCTCGTCACCGAGGCTGCAGGCAGCTTCGTGCGGGTCACTGTGGCATCACGCAAAAAGGCTGGGCTTTAGTAGAGGGCGTAAAAGGCAGTTGGGAAGTGCTGCTGCGTAGGACTGACTGTATTTTGGGTCCCTGCCCCGTGGAGGGTTGCAGGTAGTCTTCACTTGGTGTGGCTAGGTGTAAACTGCAGTTTTCTGTCAGCCCAGCGGAGCTTGTTTCAATACATTTTCTACAAAGCGAAAAAGGCCAGGAGCACAAATCACAGAACAAATCACAATCTGTTGAACAAATCACAGAAGCCCAGCAGTGCCAGCAGCAAGGCCTTCTGGAGATCTCCCGCCAAATGTCCTTATCAGAACAAGCCTATTGCCAGCAGTAGGTGAGGTCAGCTGTGGTTTTGTCCCACTGACCCGTAAAAGCTGCCCAGCATGGGGCTCTCTACCTCACTGGTGCCCTGTCCCAGAGCTGTCTGACATTCCTGCGGTAGGAGTCACCTTGTGTCCATTGGTAATCCAGCAGAAGTGCCTAGACAAGCAGGTCTGGGCACCATCCAACATCCCATATAGTTTGATGTGTTTCTTATGAGTGGCAAGTTCATGAGACTGGAAAAATACCTCCTTGGAGCTGCCCTGTAACCCTGTCTCAGCCAGCAGCAGTGATGGTGGGAGGGTTTAGCATCTTTTGGTAAGAGCAGTGACAATCAGGAAGTCAGTACTGACCGTGCTGTTCACTTGGGCATTGCACGTACCTTCCTCATGGATGACTGGAGACGAGTCAGTGGGCATCAACGACTCGGGGTGTGAAGCTGACTGCTGACCGGCCAAAATCCCGCTGGCAGTCTGGCAGACTTGCCTGTATCTGGTTAGCCCAGAGTGCTTCATGGACACTGGGTAACACTCAAGTGGTTTTCAAGTGCAGTAAATAACTCCTGCCAGTAGTCCTTAATGCTACTATTTAATGTTACTGTTTACTGTGTCTCATGAAGGCAAAGTCACTGCAAGGAGAAGTGAATCTACATTCTTCTTATTGGGTAAAACTACTTCCCAACACAGGCAGCCTGCACTCCCACTTCCCTCAATGCTCATGGTCTGCTGATTTCAGCAACCTCCCGTGCTGCTTGGTGGGCTGCCAAACTGCTGGTCTGTGGAGCTGGGCTCCCGTCCAATGTGTTTGGGTGCTCCTTCGATGCTCATTCAATGACTGCTCACAGGTACTCTCCCAGATTAAGATGCCATCTGTGGTCTTTGAAGAAGCGTACTGTTTCCCATCCTTTGACCTCTGACAGCTCTGCGGTTTCCTAGTCTTAAGACTTCTCTGAGATCAGATGCTGTATGTGGCTGTTCCTCTTGGTTTCTACTGAAGTGTGGACCAGCTGGACCCTTGGACTGGTATTTTGTCATCTGATCACACAGACTATAGCTGGTCAATGCACAAGGAAGCATGCATGCTTTTTTTTTTTATTACTGGCTGTGGTGAAAACCAGTTAGGTGTAGTGTTGGTTCATGATGCTGTGCTGAAAGAGCAGAAACAGGAAGAGAATGCCCAGGAAATATGTCTGTTGCCATCAGTGAGGATCTGCACTCATCTGTAAAAACTGAAATGGTGAGTGATCTACGGGAGAAATCCTGAATCTGTAAAAATCTAACTCATTGTGGGATAAAGGAGTATCCTTTTTCTGGCAGGACAAGGAGTTGACTTAAGATCTCTTTGCCCTTCCAAAGAAGCTTCCACCTGAAAGCTAACCACCTGAAAGCTCCTTTGGAAGATGGACACCACTTCTGCTGTGGGGAAGATCAAGGAGAAAGAGTTATTCTGTGGTCAAGTTGCATGACCAGAGATGTTTGCTTCCTCTTTTCTGTTCACTTACGTATTTCTCAGTTCTTTCTGACACCTGAGTTGAATGATCACCTTGTGCTTTGTTTAAACCTGATGTTGTGAGCATCACAATGACTATGGTGGTGTCCGTGATGCTAATGCTGATATACTCAGTCAACATTGAACTAAAGAATAGCTCATAATTACCTTATTTAATGAGTAAACCTAGCTTTCAAAGCTTCCAGCCTCTCCAGACATCTTTTTACAGATCAGTTAGTAAAAGGCAAGCCAGCAACGTGACTCTCAGCAGACAACCCATCCTTCAGAATTTTCATGTCAGTCCAGAGTTCCCATGTTTCACTGCTGTCAGCAAACACCTGGACTTATGCTAGCAATATTTGTCTTTCCTTTCTTTCAGCTTTGAATTGGGCACTTGTAGAGAAAGTTGCCTATAATAAATTGAGGGTCAGACCTCGATTGTGACTCAAGATAGAGTCAGTTTGATTTCCCATGACACTATTATGTATGTTATATCTTAAATTTAACAACTAGCAACAAAAGAAGCTACAGCACAGTGTTCAGTACAAACATCGGAGGGTTAGGGAGTGTCTCACACATTTTTCCAGGTCTGTTGTAGCACCCTGCCAGGAATGCCTGCTATGTTTTGCCTGAGTGATATAAAAATATTGTCATTTTCTTCTGTGGGACCACTGTCTTGCTTGCACTCAACATGGCCCTGGAAGCAGAGCAGGGCTTTGTGACAAAAGAAGCCTCTTACGCAGCCAGGGATTGTTTGCACTCTGCGCACACGCAAGTGTGCAATCATGTGTGCATGGGTAAATACAAGTAGAAATCTAAGTATGTTAGGGCACACCTATTCTCGATATAGAGGTAAGATGTCCTTCTGAGCCTATGAATGAGGAAATAGAAATACAGACCTTAGAGGAAAAATGCATACATGCATGTCCTTAGGCAAGGTCGGGCTGTGCACACTGCATGTCAGCCCTCTCCAGATTTTCATCGTCGCGGTCTCCACCCCAGCCCAGCCTGTGAAGAGTCCTTGGAGATCTCGCTTTACCAGTCATACCTGAACCAACTTCTAGATCCCTGGCCTCATTGTGGTGGTGATGTTCTTTTTTTCATGAAGCTAACTTTTAGCCTTTTTTCCCCTACAAAAAAAACCTGCTGTGCAACGATACTGCTTTTCTGCACATGAATACATCTCTCCATCCACCATGTCTAATGACTTGTAAGTTTGATTTTAATTAAACTTGGCAGTTGGAAGAGATCATAAACATCCAAAATACTTACTGAAACATGCCATCGTGGTGCAACAGAGTGAAAGTTCACTGGTAATGTGGCAAGGCATGTGTAGCTGGGCATCAAAGCATGAGGGGAAAGAGGGGGATTATAAACTCACAGAACAAACGCAAAGTTCTCAAGGAACATAGCAGAATCCAGGAAAGGATGTGAATATGTGCCAAATGGGGGTTTATGAATCCTGCAGCTCACAGAAGGATTTGTTTCAGTGTGATCTAGCTTTCCAAGTCCATGCTGAGGTCAGTGTTATAGCCATGGGGGTAGCACCAACTGCTGCCACAGGGCAACCACTCCTCTCCTGAAGAGAGGCGTGTGGTCATCATCAGCACTGCAGGGTTGTATCCACATGGAAGTTCCCTGGTCCACAGCAAAGTGTGACCCTTCTGAGCATGTGGTCTTATGGAGCTGAAGGTGGCTGGCACAAATTGGGATGCAGGGGCTGGTCAAGACCTCTCTGTCAAGCCTCACAATCCCTTCTCTGGTCAGGAAGGGCACAGAGAAGCACAGCCTCTGCAGCAGCTCTCCTACCAGCTCACCCCAAGCTCAGCCTGCATTAGATTGTTGGCTTCTCTAGGGTGAGTGGGAGTTCAGGCTTGTGAGTCTGCTCATCGGTGTGATTGTGGCAGCCCTGAGCGTCCCTGGGAACAGAGGTGGGCTCCACATGTGTGAGCAGCCTTGGATTGCGCTGGGGTGAAGTCCCCAGGCCTGCATTGCTCACAAGAATAAAAAACATGCGGTGCATCTTCCCAGGGCAAGAAAGTGGTGCCTGGGATGAGCATAGCTTGGGCAAGAAGTAGGCAAGATGTCAGTTAAGAAGTCAAGGTTGGGATTTGGGGAAGGGCCAGGTGAAGAGGGCTGGTGGACAGTGGTGGGTGGCAGTGGGGCTGTGCACCCCAGGCTGAGTCAGGTGCCCAGGCTCATAAGTCATCACCCTGAGTGCTGGTGATGGACCCTGCTTGTGCGTGCATGTTCTGGACTTCACCCCCTGCACTGTGCTGTGCAGCTCCCTTAATAGAAATGCTGCTTCCTACAGAGCCATCAGGATGGACATACGCTCTCTCTCCAGTGGCATGGGATGGGGGTGGGGGTAACTCTTTGAAGTTATTGCTCCCTTCAAGGTATGCAAAACACCAGGGATATCCCTAGTGTCTGTCTCTCTCTCCCCAGCTCTGGGGCACGCTGAGCGGGCGGGTGGCTGAGCATCACTGCTGCACACCACCACACCAGACAGATGCTTTCTTCTGGATTTTCCAGAGCCATTGTGGCAGCAACAAGGAGAAGTGCATTTCTGCAGGGCAGAGGCCAGGAGGCAAGGACATGTCTCTGTGCTGCCTACAGGTCACCCTGCCACAGAGCCACCAGTCTGAGTGTCCCAGCATGGCCCTGCATCCTGCTCTGCGAGGCCACTGCTTGCCACTGTGTGGGCTGCAGAGCTCCTCTGCCAAGGCACTTGTTTAGGAGGATGGATGTGAAGGGCTGGCTTAAGCTGGAAGGACAGGTAGCAGGCAAGAGAGGCAGACAACAAAGGGACAAGTGAAGAGAGGCAGAAAGCTCTGGAGATCCAATAGCAACATCCAGATGCCCTTTGCTGAAAGCCCAGAAGACTCAAATCAGGGACAGCACTGTCTCCATGGAAAAAAGCCTCATGAAAGACCAGACAACAAACTTTGTCCACAATCTGCAATGCTGGTTACTTGAAATAAAGACATGAAATTGGTCCAGCTTGGCAGAGTGCAATACTCACATTTGACATAATTTTACAAACTTGGAAGACTTTTTGCACAGTTCCTCTTTAATTTCTGCTGCCAGCCATGAATCAGTTTTGTGGGGTGGTTTTGCACAGTGCAGCCATTTGGGAAGGGTGCCATCAGCCCTGAAATCGTGAGTGCTGCCATAGACCAGCTCCTTGCCTCTTGCATGGTACTGTCAGGTCCTGCTACACGCTGATGGTCTCCCATACTTGCAGCAAGAAAAGTGCAGGAGCCTGTCCTTCCTTACCAGCCCTGCAGGCCTGAATCACCTTTATATTTCAGTTGTAGCCAATCCTGTGACAAATGCACGTGAGTATCTTTTTAACTGGATGCTGCTAAGCTGTCTCGTGTCTCAGGTCCCATTTTGTGTGCTCACCTTGGCAGAGAAGTGAGGATTATCCTCTGCAAGAGGCACACAGTCAGGCCTGCCAGAGTTCAGGGAGGAGCCTGCAAAACTCTGGTTGTATATGGGTTGAGAACTACAAGAAGAGAAAAAAATAAATTTATCTGCAAACTCCTTGCCAGGCAAGAAGCTGTATTCTACCTGCAGCTACATTCATCAAAGTGAAGAGAAACTTACACCATTTCTTAGTTACAGTCTTTGGCTTTTTTAACCTGAATGGTTCCATACACATCCCACTCTAGCCACCAAAATAAAGTTAAATGGGCCTTGCCAAGATCTGGCTCCGAAGCCAGTTCAGGTTGGGTCACTGCTTGCACTTGCCCAGTTCCTTGTGAGGCTCATCCCCTGTTGTTTTGGGTGGCTCCTGCTGTAGTAGTTCCTATAACATACAGCCCAAATTGGGTGTTACAGCAGTTTAAACACAAATCCATTACAAGGGGTGTTCAGGCTCTGTGCTTGTCATTGTCAGCAGTACATTTCTACTTTATGCACTGCTTTGCCTCCTGGGACAGGCCGCAGCAAGAACAGCATCTGTCCAGAGGTGCCAGAACGCCGTTGGGTCCATGTATAGTGTATTTTCCAGAGCACAATCTGGGTTGATGTTTAGGCACAAAGATGAAGCTTGGTGTCACTGTTAAGCTCATTTTTCCTCACAGGTTCATGAAGGAGAAACTTTGCATTAGCATGCGTGGCTACTGAAAAGAAAGCTGCTTGCAACGCTTCTAGTTCTGCTCTGATCTGCCAGGGCAGATGTAGATGGTCATAGTGTGAGAGTAAAAAATTAAGCAAAGATGTGAGTTAACTGAGGATATTGCTATCTCAACATAAATGAGATGCCTCAGAGAGAACTTTGCTCTGCAAACTGCAAAGTTCATTCTGCAGCTTTTAAGAATAGAAACCCAAAGCTGAACGAATGTGCTGGAAGAAACAGGATGGGTTTCGCTGGGGATGGTGGTGCTCTTCTGTTTCATGGTATTTGTTGTGGCTCCCTGGTGTTAATTTTCACATACCCACGCAGTTAATATATAATTTTGAAAAAATGATACATGCACAATAGGTCTCTGATGTCAGAAGTAGCAGGCAACCACAGGGACACACAGTTCTGTGTTTAGTATCTACATATAAGACCTGCTTCTTCCTTCTCTGGCAATTTAGCTAAAGGGAAAGTGCTGAGCACTGTATAAACAGCATACTGGAGATCATTTCACTCCTTGAATTTTCTTCAGATGGATGCTGAAGAAAATTTCTTCTATACCCCTGGATGTGTAGAAGAAAGTGGAGACAGGCGTGAATGTTTTGAGCAGCAATGTGGAAATCTGGCCAGGCACAACTAGGGGACCCTGCTGCCAAAGATCCATGCAAATGCAGTGTCACTGAACAACATCCCCTCAATGCACAGAGAACTAAAAATACTTCCCTGATTCTCTTACATTGCATCCCTCTTTCCATTAATTCATCCTGGGGTAGCTTCAGGGGCCTAGGAACTGGTAGACTGGGAAGACCAAGCCTTTCCTGCAAAAGCCAAGGAACCTCCTCCACAAATGCTTGCCAAGAGCAATTGTCACCTTCAATATGTGGCATATGTCCAGCATGGTGCTAAATGCAGGATGATGACAGCATTTAGTCCTGCACAAGCTGAGAAAGGAGAAGGTATGAAAGGCTGAGGCCTGGTACAGGTTTGCTCATCTAGAAACAAACTCCAGGGAGAAAGAGATGCCAAAATCTGAGGGTTTTTTTTGGTAAATTACTGTGGGTGCAAGTTCCCAGATAAGCGAGAGTGAACATTGGTATGCTTTGGACAGTCATATACCTACCCCTGCTGCCAGCATAGAGGTTAACATACAAGTCAGCTCAGAGTAAGAGGCCACAGTCCCACAGTGGTCCGAGCCCAGCTAGCTCAGGACTCTGCCCATCCAGACCAGGCACACAGTGTCACCCCCTTCCTTATGGTGGCTTGGTTTAGCCCATGCTGAGCATTTACTGGAGAAAAAAGTAAATTCATGCTTTTTTTTTTCTATCTGCTGCACAGAGTATCTGGACACCTGTCCCTCATGTGGGAGCACATGGGAAAAGGAAGATCAACACCATCCTTAAGCTGCCAAAGAATTGCAGGGCATGTGCAGACTGCAAGTGCATTCAGGGCATGTCTTGCAGTCCACGGGCCTGAATGGGCAGAGGCAAACCCAAGGCAGAGGAGAGATAGGTGTCCTTGGACTGGGGCGAGCAGCAGCAACATCTGCCCAGCTCCAGTGACTCCAGCTGGCAGCTGAAGCAAGGGAAAATGGTGTGCAATGCATGCTGGCCCTAGCCTGCTGCACCGCAAAGATCCAGCCTGACTTGGTGGGAAGCTCTGGTCTTTTCCAGGTCAGTGCCACTGTGGCACTTTCTCCTCTGCTGGTGGGAGTGCCAGCAGGCAGGAGGACCTGGTCATGTACTCACCCTGTCTTGTGTTCTTGCAGCTGAAGGTGTCACTGTGAAATTTTTGAATCATCAAAGAAATAACAAGTGTCACTGCCTGCCACGTGGGAGTATTTACCCACAGTAATAAAGACAGGAAGGTGGCAGCCAAAGGTGTGGTCTGGATCCATAAAGTCTGGTGAAACTGCTGGGAAGCGGTGACAGCTGATCCCTGCCCCAGTTACAAAGGGAGAACTGCTCAGGTGTGAGGTTTTGGCTGCCCTGTATATCCAAAGGAAAACCTCTGGTCACCTACACCTCTGTGTGTTTGTGTATGCAAAGGAGAAGAACAAATTGGCTTTCTCCCTCCTACTCATGGGGAGAACACAGGGTGAGCAGACAGGCAGAATGGAGATTATCACCATCTCTGTAAAACCTATCTGGAGGCAGGGAGGTAGCTAAGGTTGAAAACGAGCATGGTACTTTTGACTTGCCTACTCATGCAATGAGAGGTCAGACTACAGGCTCTAGGCTTGGTCTGCTCGAGCAAGGCAGCACTCTATTCCTGGGGTTCCATGGTGTCTGTGGGTCCCTGGCGTATGCAGATATGCAAAAGCCCTGGGAGGAGCAGCAGAAGAGGATTTAAAAATATTGGTGTGAATGCAGCGAGCCAGGACGCCAAGAACAGCTGTGAAATCCAGGAAAGGCACCAGATAACAACAAGGAATGGGCAGGTGCTGGGTGGAGCAGTGACGACACCAAGGCCACACCACAGATAAGGCCATCAGGCCAACACATGGAGCAAGAGTGATGTGATGCAATCTGGCTTGGTCTCCTGCCATCGGTGCCCAGGCAGATGGAAGGCCTGCAAACAGCACCATGGTCACCCAGAAGGCAAAGGTGTGATAAAGGTTCCAATGTGATGAGTGATCCCAGGTGGGTACTGTGGACACAGATGTCTGTGTTTGTGTGTGTGTGGACAAGCACAAGGGCAGGGGCAATGCCACAAGGGAACAAGCTTGAGATCAGTTTTGGAAGTAGAAGTCTCTTTCCTTGTCTTTGCCACCTACAGCAGAGTTTCTCTGCCCTGCTTGCAGAGAGACTGATCTCCAGCTCTGCAGATGAACGCAAGGACCTTCATACTTGCCCTTCCTGCCCTCCTTGGTGGGGTGGGGAAAGAAGGGGAAAGGGGTATGGTGAGAAGACAGCAGAGTGAGGACCCTCATTCCTGGCCCAGGAGAAGCTGGAGGGGAGTCCAAAGGCAGCCTCAGATTCAGGAGCTGGGGAGCAGCTCCCCCTTGTGCTGCTGTACCTCTAGGAGCTCATAACCCACCGGGGACAGCAGAAAGATGCCCTTCTTTGTGGTACCTGCAAAAACACAGAGGTGGGAAAAAAAAAAAAGCCATGCTCAAATTCGTGAGCTGGAGCTGCATGGCCAGCATAAGGGCAAGCAGCCATCAGAACACCTCCTGTCCCATATGAGGAAGAATTTCCCCACCTCTTATTTGAGGGTGAGAGTAGACATAACTTTTGTCAAGGGTTGCAAGCCTGTGCTTGAGAGAAAAGCAGGAAAAGGCAGAACTAGTTTGCAAGAGGTGATTTCCCCTTTGTCATCCCTTGATGTGTAATTTTAATTTGCTCTGTGAAGGCAGTAGCATTTGAATACCACTGAGGCACCAGCTGGAGGGAGATCAAGCCTCATATTGGCCAACAGCTTCTCCCGAGCACCACATGACTTGCTGTCTTCACCACTAGGGGGTTGCAGATGTTTTCTGCTCCCTTCCATCAAAGGAGAGTGATCTGGAAGACACAGGGTGGCCCAGCTGTACAACCTCAGCCCATTGCTCCTGCACTGCTACCAGGATGACCCAAGGAGACAGGCCACACTCAGGACTGGTGGTACAGCATGGTTCTCTGCACCAGTGGCACCAGAGGCATTATGATCAGAAACCTGGTGGGGATTTTGGTATTAAAAACATTGAAGAAGACTGTAAAGGCCCATGACAGTCCTCACCCAGGACTATGGTGACTGTTGGTGTTGCAGCAGCTTGCAAGAGGAGGCCCCATGATTTCCATGCAGTTGAGTCTTGGCTGGGATCAGATTTGCAAGGTGAGCACCCAAAGAAATACATCCATGTGTGCCAGAGAGTGAAAGCTGCTGTGTTGCCAAGACCCACCAAAGCTCGTGCACAGCAGGGCTTGGTCAGGGCATTTGAGGTTTTGTATGTGACTCATTGAGGATGGAGATCTCCCATCTCCCTGCTGGTCTGAGTTGCTCATCCTCTGGGGTAAGATTTCTGTCCGAATTCCCATCCTGAATATCTCAGGGCTGTGGTTTGTGCCTGTTGCTTTTATTCCGTCATCTGTCATTGCAAAGGGATTGGCTCCATCAACTGCCCTTCCAGCAGTTGCAAGCTGCGATCAAATCCCCCTTGGCCTCCCCTGTGCTAGACTAAACAAGCCCAACAGGCCCCCATGTACCTCAGGAGCAACTGCTAATGCAGTTAAATATTTACTTTAGTTGAGGGATTTCCAAAGTGGAATAATAATAAAAGCCAAAGGTTATTGAACTGTGTAAACTCTGTGAAGAGGGAATATAAAACATGTGCACAGCCACCTCAGCAGAAGGGAGGAATGGTTCTACAAGGGAAACACTTAATTGGTCACCTTCCCCCTTCTCAAAACCCAGTCACAACTCTGCTGAGTTGGGGGGAAGGACCACCTCAGGGCAAGGACAGAAGCAGCCCCATGCAGGGCCCATATGCCTCTGGCCATGGGGGATGATCACCAAGCTGCTCCCTCTTGTCTCAGCCAGTTGGGGCCAGCATGTACCTTCCTAAGCCTCAGGCAAGGCTTGAGGCTCGAAGTGTCCTGAGCATGGTCATGGTCACGGACAGCTCCTCAGCAAGTGCAAATGTGTACTCTGAGGGTGTCTGGAGCTCTCCCAGCCTGCTGGTGGCTCCTGTAGGACATCCACCTGCCCCTTGTGCATCTCCTGCCTGCTCCCAGGATGAAGAGGGCCAGCATCATTTTGGGCCAAGACTTCATCTCAGCAAGCCTGTCCCAAAGGAGTTTTTGGTCAGCACCAGTCTTCAGCTACCTCTCCAGCTTTCCACCCAGCAGTCCTCTTTGCCATCCTTCACCAACTGATTTTGATTCACCTGATGAAGGTGGAATGGATGTGGGAAACTCACCTTCCCCAAAAGAGGAGATGAGGATGTCACACAGTGACCAGGACAAACCAGGTGTTGAGCATCCAGTCTTGTAGGTGAAGGAGCTGGCTTCTTCTGGGATGGTGGTGCTTGCTGAGAAGTCCTTAACTGAAGAGTGGGTCTCTCTTACCACTGAGGATCCTCTCTGTCCCCTCCCTGATGTACATGCCAGCTCTGTGCTTTTAAAATGGGTATCCACACCCACAGCCTCCTCCTGCCCCCACCTTTCTATCACACTGAATCTTATCATAAAGATCATCTTGCTCTGCTGATCCCAGGTGCAACTGTTTATGTGACCAAGCTGGTGAGTGGAGCAAGGTATTGAAACGTCCATGAAGATGGGCAGCAGAGCACAGGCAGCAGCTGCAGCTCCTTGCTCCCACTCAGCTGAATTCCCTTCCCTCCAGCCCCTCTGTGCACCCACCCAACCCAGTCCTGTCCCACTCAGCAACGGGGTGGGCTTGCCAGAGCGTGACAGCAGGCCTCCTGTGTGTTTGACATCTCCCTCTGGGGGTCCTGCCCAGTGCACCAGGCAGCTGAGCATCTGACTTGCTGGGTCTCAGGTGGGTAACATGGAGGCCACAGTGCAGCTGTCCAAAGCAGCCTGAATCTCCTGCTTCTTCTTGTGAAGTCACAGAATCAGAGAATCACAGACTGGCAGGGGTTGGGAGGGACCTCTGGAGATCATCTAGTCCAGACCCCC
Organism: Nycticryphes semicollaris; assembly: GCA_013400055.1. Taxonomy (NCBI): domain Eukaryota; kingdom Metazoa; phylum Chordata; class Aves; order Charadriiformes; family Rostratulidae; genus Nycticryphes; species Nycticryphes semicollaris. The sequence goes on from VXBJ01004160.1 coordinate 43,912, forward strand.
TGTCAAAAGTGCACATTCACCTAGAGCAGATTGGATGGGATTGCATCCAGGTAGGTTTTGGATCTCTCCAGAGCAGGAGAATCCACAACTTCTCTGGGCAGCCTGTTCCAGCGCTCTGCCACCCTCAAACTAAAGAAATTTTGTCTCATGTTGAGATGGAATTTCACTTTGTAAAATTGTGTTCCACTTTGTGCTTGTTGGCCCTTGTCCTGTTACTGGCCACCATTGAAAAGAGTCTGCCCCATCTTCTTGACAGGTGCCCTATAGATATTTACAAGCATTGGTGACATCCCCTCTCAGTCTATTCTTCTGAAGGCTGAACAGACCTTTCTTCACAAGAGAGAAGCACCAGCCCCCTAATCATCTTCTGGACTCTTCCCAGTAGTTAGTCATCTTTCTCAAACCAGGGAGCCCAGAACTGGACAGAGGACTCCAGATGTGGCTTCACTAGGACAGAATAGGGGGAGAGGATGACCTCCCTCAACATGCTGGGCACACTCTTTTTAATGCAGCTCAGTAGAAGTCTTCCAACTCAAATGGAGATACCTGCCATGAATGAAGAACAGCAGCTGCAAAGCTGGAGGGCTGGTTCAGGCGGGATAGAGCCAGAGTAAACTGTCTGGCTGAAGCACAGAAGGACTGTGTTGCCCAACCCAGACAATGGTGCGAAGGGATTATAAAGCAGCCTTCCATGCCAGCACCTGGAGCTGTCAGGTGGCACTGCGGTGGCTTATCAATTGCATGAGAGTGCCCAAGTAATTCCAGTAGTTGTGAGCCCAGCTGTTCCCAGCTCCAATCAGACACTGCTCAAAGTGCTGCTTTTCCCAGTGCCACTGAGATAAGCCAGTGCCCTTCCCTATAAAGGCAGCCATGAGTGGAGCGAGGTGCCTGAGAGCATGTGCTTGTGCTGACCATGCCTGTGAGGGAGCTGGTAGTGGTGGCGGCGGTGGCAGCACTGGTGACTCTTGTCACTGCCAGTGGTAAGTCTGCTCTGCTGCTGGCAGCTGGCTCTTCAGTGGTGGGTTGGGAACCATAGATGGAGCAAAAATGGGTCAGAGGGAAGAAAGACCCAGAAATTCTGGAGAGGAGGTGAGGAGGGCAGGCAAACACAGTGGCAGCATGGTGGGGGAGAAGGACTGGAGCAAACACACCATGCCTTCTCAGCAGTTCAGGGCACGAGTTACTGGCTGGTTCACCGTGTTCCACTCATGAGAGTGGTGGGATGGCGGACAGCCCACAATGTGAATGGGAACCAGGATCTGGAAGGCCAGCATGTACACTGAGGTGGCAGCTACTGTCATTCCTGCCTCTGTGAAGGCTTTGCAGCATATTCATGTGGGAAGAGGCAGCTTGGCAAACCAGTGCTACGTGTGGTGGTCCTGCAGGGGCTTGTGTGTGCACCCTCATGCTCCCAGTACATGTGTGCACCACACAGATGGGCTGTGAACTGTTGCTACTGCTCTGCCTGACTGCAGAAAATTAAAACAACTGAATGCAGCTCTTCCTGGGCACTGCTGTTTTCAGGCTGTGGAGCATCACCCAGCCTCAGCCCTCCAAAGGCACCCCATGTCCCCATGCAGCACAGCACTGTATGGATTCACATTTCCTGGGATGTGTTGGGTGCTCTGTAGAGCTTCTGGTCCAGAAACTGGAAGCTGGAAAAGGTCTTAGTGGGTGGGAACAGGCATTCCCAGCTTTGTTCCAACCACTTGGGGAGGGGGGGCAGGGGGAGGCAGGAGGGGCACGTTTTGGAAGGGGTTGAGGGGCATGCAGCAAACTGCCCCCCCCTCACAAAACCCACACAGCTGATCTGGGTCCTGAGTGGGCCCTGCACAGCCCTGCCTTCCCTTTGGATTATATCTGACTGTCTGTCAATGCCTCGTGCTCCTGCCGCCAGTCACAGATGTGCTACTCTCACAGGTCTTTGGTCTGTTTCAGGGGCAGAGCTGAATGAAGGGAATGGCCTGAGAAGGGTAAGAGGTTTCTGTTTCTTCCTTGCTCATGGCTTGAGATGGGATTTAGTGCCTGGCATGCCTGGGAGAAAGGCTGTTACCAGGAGTCATCCCCGGCCTCACAAGTACCAGTGCTCCAGAATCAAACTGGTATCAAAGCCCAGGGTGGGAGTCCCACTGAGGGATGTGGTGTGCTTTCCCTCTGTCCCAGCCAGAGGGAACTATGTGACCAGTGGCACTTGCTCCTGCCTGGGTGCTGTGGGGGGAAGAGGTGGGTGCTACTGGCACTGAAATGTGTGCTGTGGTTTCTCCTTTTCAGCCGGTGTGTGGTGACATGGTCGAGCTGCAGGCCTGCCCCCTCCTGCACTTGCCTGTCTGTGGAACTGATGGGAACACCTACGCCAATGAATGCCAGCTCTGTGTGCAGCAAATGTAAGCTCATGCCCCTTGCAGAGACCAAGAGGCATTTAATTTTGGCCATCTGAAACTGGGCACTTGTGAAATATTGGCATTCAGGCTCCCCCATCTCTGAGGAAAGCCATGGCAGATGGGAAGCTCATGTGTTCCTGCTAGCAAAGTGGGAGAGGACTTTTTCACATCAGCTGAGCCAGGCTGTGGGCTGTGAAGCCTGTGAGCTTTACCCTCCTGAGCTGGCAGTGTCTGCAGATAGATGCAGGCATGTCCCCAGCCCTTCCCTGCAGGTTCCTGCATCCTCGGCACCATGCTTAGTGACTACTGTGCAGCTGCAGGCTGAGGGATTTAGCTCTTTGTGTTGACAGAGGACTAATCCCACAGAAGAGCTGAACACTCATCTATGGGATCAGCTTGCTAAGTCAGACTACCCTGTGGCTTCATGATCAGCAGATCCAAAAGGTGAGGTCAGGAGTCCATGGTAAAAGACCCCCCAGCACAAGTGCCCTGCAGCAAACCATACACTGTAGAGGATGGTCTCATTGTCTGTGCTGCCTGCAATTAGAGAAGGGATGGTGGGACTTAATGGGAAAAATGGTCTACTAGGCATCTAGTCTGGACAGTCAAATGGGACCACTAATTTCTTCAAAGGGACCTCTGCAAATGCAGATGCCCCCTTACATGACTCACAGCTCTTTTGGCAGAACTTCATACCAAAGGTACCACCATAAACTTGAGAAGCACAAGGGTTCCTTAGGGACAGTGTTTTTATTTTTATTCAGGTTGGGAAGTGACAGTCTGAGCAGGGGTTCCTGCTAGAAAGGGACCAAGGGTGAAGTTCAGGTTGAACACAGCAGTGCACTTGCATGGCAAATAAGACAAACTGTGTGCTGGGCTGCAGGAGGAGAGGGATGACCAGCTTGTCAAGACGAAGATGCAAGGAGGTGTGGAGGAGCAGTGTCCAGCTAGTCTGGTGAAGGGGAGGCTGGGGAGGTCTAGCAGTGGGCTGTAGTTGCAAACAGGATGGAGCCACGCCCTTCTTGGTGGTAGTAGGTGATGCAACACAAAGCAAGAACTACAAGCAGCAGCCCCAGAGGGTACAGGCTGGACACAGGGGAACCCCCCTCCCCAAGAGTGCTGTGCACTAGGGAGGTAAGAGGTGGGTGTGGTTAGGGCTTTGGCAGAACCATGGCCACCATCACCTCACTTTGTGGACAGTCCTGCTGTGAGCAGGTTGGACTGGAGACCCACATCCGGTGAGGGGACACCTGTGGGCCAGGATGGCTTGCAGTCACCTCAGCTTTTTAGACAGGAAAATGAGCAAGTCAATTTTTATAATAGTCAGCTCCATTCCGTGGGCTGGATGGGAGCCGAAGTATGGCTCAGGAAGTATTTTTTCTGAGCTCTTACTCTTTTTTCTTACATTATTCTAGGAAAACCAGGCAAGACTTACGGATTTTGAAAGATGGGGAGTGTCAAGATATCTGAGCTTTCTGGTAGCTTTCCTGAGCCTAGAAGCAGGTGACTAATTGATCCTGTGTTCTCTGTGCTGATTGCACATTTAAGTTAGCGATGGTGAATAATAAAATGACATGCACAATCTTATTTCAACAGCACTTCTTTATGCAAGGCTGAGGGAAACCAGTTCCCACAAAGGGCTACTAAAAGCATACAGTCAAAACAGTCATTTCAAATCCACATCACATACCAGGGCTCTGCACTGTGAGTATTATTTCACCCATGTTCCTATGAGAAAGGCAATGTGGGATTAGCAAGAAAACACACAGATCCTGGTGAAGAAGGAGTTAACAAGTGCAGGCCTTTTTTTTTTTTGTTTGTTTGTTTTTTTCTGTTGGAGCCAATTTAGCAAGGGGAAAGCAGTTTCTTCAGCCTTGGAGAAGAGACTCCTTGGCTCTGTCAACACCACCACTTCCAGAGATTATGTAAATTGAAAATAGTGAGATTTGCGCTTCTCACATTCAGCCTTTTATCTAAGAGCCTTTCACAACAAAAAGCAGCTCAGATAACACATGGGAGCACGGAAAGAGCCTGAGCAGAGACCTTGAATGCAAGGGACCCTGGATGTCTGCTCCAGCACTTCAGAGCAAGCCCCAAACTGGATTAATTACCCAGCAATGCTCTCTGGGAACTGCAGGTTCACATCCAGTTGCCAAATTTCAGGTATAGGTTGCTTCTGGTGTCAGGGCCATCTTTGAGACTGTGGCAGGGCACAGTCCCACCAAAGCAACAGGATAAGTGCGTGTCAGCATTCCTTGGTGCTCCCTCTGCTTTTTCATCTCCCACATCTACCAGATGGGATACAGTTCACCTTTCATGACATATCTGGAATGAGGCTGTGCAGTTTCAGTATGTAAGGGGCTCCCTTTTCTCACAGTGGCAGAGATCAGAGGGCACTGGTTGATCCAGGACTTGCCTCCTGAATTCAGTTCAGTTCTGCACCAGATGTTGTCTTTCTACAAAATGACTGGTTGAGATTCCTGATCAGCTTTAGCAAATCGCTGGGATGCTTTGAAAAGTGCTTCAGTGTGAACTGAAGCCCTCCAAGGACAGATCTGTGCTCACTCACGAGGATCACACTGGTCTGACTTGCTACTGTACTCACGCAACTCATTTCCAGCCATTAGGGAAGGGTCCAGGGTGCATCACACGGTCAAGTCAGTGACCACCCTGTGAGTCTGGGAGGGTGCTTGGCCTGTGCCTGGCCGGCTGGTCATGTAATCTATCCCCATACACCTCTTCCAGTCCTGCATCTTCCTGGAACCACCAAGTGGGACACCACAGCACTGTAATGCACAAGCAAAGTGACCACTCATGGACATACTCTTTGTTCTGATTTCAACTGGAAAAGAGTTAATTTTCTTTCTAGTGACTGCTGTGAAAGAAATATCAATAATTCCTGTTGGTTTCCTTTTTGCTAAATGAAATTTGTGCTTTTCAAGGGCTCTTTTTGGCTTCCCATAGAAGTTGAGGATGAGTATAGACACAACAATGGAATGGCCAATGGAATATTCTGCACCATAGCTGTCATGCTCAGTATATTAATAAGGGTTGGTGGGGGGTGTGGGCACAGAATCCAATCAGTGCCAATTCACCAGACAGTGAGTGTGATATCTCATTATTATTGTTGTTATTGTTATTTTCACTTTCTGTTATTAAACAGTCTTTATGTCACCCCAAAAGTTTTTTTTTCACCTTTCCTTTCCCCTCTTTTTCCTTCTTTTCTCCCTGTTCTTTATGGGATGAAAGAGGGAGAACTGCACAAGTGGCTGGGTGGTCCTAGCTGATGGCTGGGATTAAACCATGACAGTGCTGCTGGAAATGGTATTGAGGAGCATCAAACAGCCATGCTTGGACAGATGGGAAGATCCATCTGGCCCAGCATCCATTTTTCTGGCCCAGAGGCAGCTGCTGTCGTTAAAAGCTTTTCTCCCATTAAAAGCTGTTCCTGTTCCCCAGAGCTGTTCCCCAGTCATCCAGAGCTTTGATTGTCCCTGTTCTCCTTCCCTGGACAATTTCTGAGGAAGGGGAGACACAGCTTGCCCAGCTGATCATGGCTGCTGCTATTACACCATCTACGTATTTGTCCTGGACTCTACAGGAAGGGCTTTGGTGGGGTTATCACAATTATGCCTTGCTCTTCTCTCTCCTGGGTCTTTCTTCCCTTGCTGCTGCTAACCCAGCAGCAGGCAGGATGTCTTCAGGTAGCTCTGTCCCAGCTCTCTGGAAGCTAGCTGGGAGGAAGGTCATGCCCAGTGATAGCATGGTGTATAACTGTGGGGGACACCAGTATCTCAACCCCATGCAGTGCTTTCAGATGTACAGACAGACTGGCTGCCGCCAGTCATTGCGGTTCCCTTGGGAGCCATGTCTATCTATTTGCAGAGGCCAGGAAAAAACAACACAGACAATTCTGGGGTGCTACTGAAGAGGGAAACTGTACATCTCTGGTACAATGTGGAGTGTTTATTCAGGAACTGCAGAGATAAAGCACACATTTGCAGGCCACACCTGCAAGGTCAGAGCATGGGCAGCCCTGGGACAGGATCAGTGGTGATTCTCCACACAACAAATTCAGAGATATCCATCCTCCCCAGGGACCAGTGGATTTGCCTGTTTATTCCACATGGCTCAAAAGCAAGCAACAGACCGAGGGGAGAAAAAGGAGAGTGATTTAACACCACCACAGACCTCAGGGGTTGGTGCAGGAGGGCTGGATCCCACCTGATGCAAAGATCCTGACTCTAAAGCCTGGCAAATCCATGTCTAGCAAGGTCAGGCAAGACCCAGAAGGTAGCTGGTGGACAGCAAGGAACCTGTAAGACACTGGTCTGTGGCAGGGTGTATGCACACTGTGGCAGGGTGTATGCACACATTTGCACCTTAGCATATAGTTTTGCCTGTAGAATTTATCCATTTCACATCTTTTTGTTTCAGTCAAGACAGGTGGAAGAAGGGATTATCTGCTTTCACGGACACTACAGTTTGTCACACAGAGCTACTGGTAGTCCTGCTCCCAGAGAAGGACAAGCATGAAAATTCCTTCTCTGCCATTGTTTTACAAGACAAAACTGGCAGAAGCGTCCCCATATCCTGCTGGAGTGATAGTGGCATAGTTCCTACAGCTGCCCTAGAAGATCCCCCACCTAACCTTGTGTTCAGGGCCTTTTGATATTGCCTTGCAGTAGCAATGCCAGACAGTGGTAAACAAAGATGTTATTGAGGCTTGTAAAGGCCTTTGACTTAGATATAGATCCCAAGCCTATCGTTGCTGTGTCTGCAGTGCCAGCAGTCCCAGCAGTGCCAGGAGACAGGTCCAGTAACAGAATCCATCCCTAGGTCCAGCTGTCCCTTGGACAAAGCATTCCTAGGGCTTTTGAGTAGTGAAAGCTGTGTAGGTGACAGGCACAGTGAAATGTACCCAAGGTTGGGGTGTTCCCCTACCAAGCAGCTCCAGTGACACTTGAGGAGACTGTGACACTGAAGCTGATGAGGTTGCTAGTCACTTGGCTGATCTCCTCCAAGCCCTCATTTAGGAATCTGGATGTGTCAGTGGAGGTGGCCCAGGGCTAGCTGAAATGAAATGTGGAAAGAAAAGGGAGAAAAGCAGCACCTGGTACACTGTAAAATGTCCAGCTGTAATGGTTCATGCAACCAAGACTGGTTTAACCTACTTTCAAAAATTCACCCATAGCAAAGGGGATTCAGCTTTGCTCACATCTGCTACAGAGCTCTGCTGGAGAAGAGTCTGATGTGTTGCTGCTCCTGTTAGAAGACAGGGAGATGACACGGGGCTCTAAAATGAACCCAATGTCCCCATGGCATTGTGGGCAAGTCTCTGCCTCTCAGTCTCTCCACTTCAGAACAGCGACAGTCTGTGTCTGAGTGCTAGGTGCCCGAGTCTATAATTTCCACTCTGTTACCCCTCACCAAAGGCTTCCCAGGAAGTAATAAAATCACTTCCTTGGGATTTAAAATACTTCACACACAAGACCCAAATCTCTACAGAGATTTTGGTCCTGAGAGATGCAAGTGCAGGCTTTGCAAGATTTTAAACACCATCAATTCCATTAAGCACCTCTAAAGACTCTGAGTCCACAGTGACTCCTTTTACAAATGTTCTTTACAAATCTATCAGTTTCTACCCAGCCAGGAGATGGCTGGAATGAAGAAACATCCA
>VXBJ01004161.1:26470-62795 GCA_013400055.1 Nycticryphes semicollaris
CCCCCAGCCCTTGCTGATCTGCATTTGTTTTAAGGTCTCTTTCATGTACTCTTTGAGGCTCGTTTCCTGTTCTTTGTAGAAAACAATGCTCCCCCCCCACTCCCCGCCCATCCCAGGGTGGCTTTATCTCCCCTACCCTGGGCCGCGCTCTCTCGGGAGCCGAGCTTTATGTTTGCCTTAAAACACAAAACCCTGCTCTGATGGAACCGAATTGATTTTAAAGCTGAGTCTGGTATTTGCTGGTCTGGTAGATGCATTGAAACTGGTCTGGATTTTCTGTGTTGGGGCCGATTAGCGTCGAAGCTGGTAATTTCCCGCGCAAGTGACAGCGGCTGGAAGGCTGGACCGTGAACGGTGACGCGAGTTGAAATTCAGGGCTGAAGCTTTTCACGCAAGCTGGGGCACAGATGCTCGGAATAACGTTATTATCGGTCTATTATACACCACAATATCATCTGCCTGCGTTTTGCACGGCTTTTAACTGCTTCTCCTCCTGAGGGTGCCGTTGCTGCCCTCTGCACCACCAGGACCTTCTCCCCACGCTTGTCCTCTCCCGTCCTCAAAACAAGGACAAGATTCCCCCGGGTCTCCAGGTGGCTGTGGATCCCCAGAACCCAGTCCTGCTGGGACATACTGGGACCCAGCTGCAGGAGAGCAATGGGTACATCAAACCAGCTGCCACAGCTTCTTCTGTGGGAGCCAGGAGCTGCACAACTCCCCCAAGGAGAGCCGGACCCTAATGTCGCTGGGCTGTTTTACCAGGGTGACTCACCCCAGAGAGACTTTTGGGGCAATTTCGGGATATTCAGTGATCCCCTGTAGCTGGAAGAGGTGATGGGGTGATTCCACTGAAGATTTACAAGCCAGTAAAGCATTTACTGGGAGACCGAAAAACCAGTGACCACGTGCACCCCAACAACCCCCCAAGGAGGAGGCAAAAAAGGTTAACACAGTCCTCGGGAGCCGTTAGAAGAGATTCCTACGATGTTTGTCTGATCGATTGATTTTTTTTGTTTGATTGATTGATTGATTGGCCAGTGGAAATGGGGGATGTAAAACTTGCAGGGCCTGTTGGGTGCTGATTCTCGGGTCTCCGCCTCTCCCTCCGGTTCCCTTCCCCGCTGCAGAGCCGCCCCGGTACCGGCAGAGGGAAGCATCCCCCCGGCCGTGGGGGCGCGGTGGCCCCGCAGCTCGGCCGGAGCCCCTCGGGGGCTGGAGCTCGGCCCTTTCGGGGGTATCAGGGAGGACCCGGGGGGAAGGAGTGGGAGCAGAGGAAACACCTGAGCAGAAGGGGAACCCCCTTCGTGATTGGAGTCCTCGAGGGGCAGCCGGGGAAAGTGGTCCTGGTCTGAGGGTAAAGCCAGTGCTGGTGCCTCCCACTTGGGCTCTGTGACCCTTCTGCACAGGATATGTGATGGCCAGGCAGATTTCTCACGTCTTGGGGTAAGGAGGAGGCACCCAGAGTTTGTTATCCTGGGGCTCCCAAAAGGCAACAGGGAGGAGGAGGCACTTCCAGACAGGGAGATGCCTGGGTTTGCCCCTGACCTCAACACTTTCTGAGAGTGTGCAGGAGGGAGGGAGACACGGGGCTGGCACTCCAGTTTACACACAACATTTCCCCAGCGTAGGATAAAGCCACAATTCTCTCATATTTGCAGTGTTTCTCCTTTACTGGTGATTCTCTTAATGGTGCAGTGGGGATATGAGGCAGGATATGAGATTCCTGAACAGCAAGGGCCTTGCGAGCTGTGTATTTTGTGCCTTAATATTTTATTAGCCAGACAGCAACTGAAAAAGAAAATCCAAGCATTCCCCTGCAATTTAGCTGCCGTGTCCTGTCCCCAGGACCATCCTGTCCCCGTCTGTACCTGGCTCGAAACACCCAGATGGCAGGCAGGGACCTTTGGTCTCTCTGAAGATGGCATTTGTTATCCCAGTCCAGGGGCTCCTCAGCCCTGGACGGTTTGTTCTCTCTGCTCTGCAGTAATTAACTTTGCCCTGCAGTAATTAGCTGTGGATACTGGCATCTTTATGCAGCATAACCATATAACAACACCCCGCTCCTATCTCAAAGCAGATCTGGACCCACCTTGCAGATCGCTATTCGAATTTTCCGATAGGGAAGCTGAGCCATGTAGCGGGGAAGGTATTTATCCACCATCACCCTGCAGAGAGCCAGTGCCCTTCAGACCAGCTTCTCCCAGCAAATCACTCAGCAGCAGTGCCTTGGAAATGCAGGCTGGGAATGGATCCGGCTACAGCCCCAGGGAGAACAGAGATATCATAGAATGGTAAAATCGCAGAATTGCCTGGGTTGGAAGGGACCTTTCAGATCATCAAGTCCAACTATTAACCCAACACTGACAAAACCTGTCACTAACCCATGTCTCCAAGCGCTATGTCAACCCATCTTTCAAATACCTCTAGGGATGGTGACTCCATCCCTGTCCTGGGCATCCTCTTCCAAGGCTTAATAACTCTTTCAGTGGAAAAATTTTTCCTAATATCCATCCTAAACCTCCCCTGGCACAACTTGAGGCCATTTCCTCCTGTTCTATTGCCTGTTCCTTGGGAGAAGAGACTGACCCCCACCACTCTAGACATACCTGGGGTGGGATGTGGGGAGATGGGGCTGCCTTTGACCAGGTAGGCACTGTCCCCTCCTCTCCCCACATGAGGAATTTTCATAGAATCATAGAATCATTGAGTTTGGAAAATTCCCTTGGGATCATCGAGTCCAACCATCAGCCCCACTCTACAAATTCCTCCCCTACAACAGATCCCCCAACACCACATCTCAACCACTCTGAAACACATTCAGGGATGAGGACTCAACCCCCTCCCTGGGCAGCCCATTCCAGGGTCTGACCACTCTTGCTGGGAAAAATTCTTTCCTAATGTCCAGCCTAAACCTACCCTGGTGCAGCTTGAAGCCATTCCCTCTCCTTCTATCGCTAATTCCCTGTGAGAAGAGACCAGCACCAACCTCTCTACAATGTCCTTTCAAGTAGTTGTAGAGAGCGATGAGGTCTCCCCTCAGCCTCCTCTTCCTCCAACTCAACAGTCCCAGCTCCTTCATGAGATTTATTCTCCAGGCCCTTCCCCAGCTCCGTTGCCCTCCTCTGCACTCGCTCCAGCCCCTCCAGATCTCTCTGGTGTTGAGGTGCCCAGATCTGGACACAACACTCAAGGGGTGGCCTCACCAGTGCTGAGTACAGGGGGACAATCACCTCCAAGCTGTTGTCATTCCCCAGGCTGTTTGCAATATCTGGTAAAAAACGGAAGGAGGCTAGTGGATAATTACTGTTTTTACCAACTCTGCAATGTCTCCCAGCTCAGCTGGATCAAGCAACAACAGCACCAGGAACTGTCGTCATGGCTGTTACTGCTTTGTGCCACCGCAGGATCCTGCATCCCCTGTAAAGGAGCCAACACCCAGGGAGACCACAGAAAAAACCTGTCCCAAAGGGTTTGCAAAAGGCATGTGACATGGTCGGGAAATGGACTTCAGGTGCCTCAGGCCCCAAGATGCAGCCTTGATGTGAGGGTTAAGCAACGCTGCATCTGCTGGGATGGACACCTGTGGGGAACCTCACAAAACACACCTCATCCCCTGCAAAAAGCTGCAGCAGATACTTCAGAAGAACTCTGTGTGTAGGATTCTCAGATGCCACCACTTTTTGGTTTATAGCTCAAAAATACACGGTTGAAACAACACCCACCTCCTCCTTTGGAATGTCACCAAGGCCATGTCCTGTCCCTGCACCATTTTCCTGCCACCTTGATTAACCTTCATCCTCGTCAGGTCTCAGCCAGCTCCTGACACTTCCGTGCAGAGCGGGGATCGATGGGGGAACCCTGAGGTCTTCCCTTTCTCTGGCACGGACTTACACACCTCGCTACCTCCCAGCTGCAAAACTTTCTGCTCCCAGGCTTACAAACACCGCCGCCTCTTTGCCCGGTTTGGAGAATTTCTGTGGACAGGTAGGACAAATCAGGATTTCTCAATTTCTTGTCACACTGCTGCTCAGTCAGAGCTGCACTCGCCCCCGATTTGCAAAATATGCGCTAATATTCTGGTTATTTGCAGGAGTGACATCACAAGAAGAGCATCCCCAGATGAACTAGAGTTTATCCTCGTCTCCTCCACAATGCCCAGAGCGTGAGTGGAGCCGCTGTGCTCCGTTCACAGGCTGCGGAGAGATTTCAGGATACGAAAACTGGATTTGGGAAACTGCTCTTTGGAAAACAGTCCCGCAGGTGCCATGGGGAGAGGCGCGCTGCAGGTGGGATGGTTCCATCTCCCAGTTCCCATCCCAGTTTCCCAGTCTCAACAACGGGGGCCGTGCTGGGGAGATAGGCAAGGACCTAGCCTGGAGGCTGGGTTCCCAGAGCAGCCTCCTCCTCTGACACCGGCCCTTGTGCAACCCTCTCGCCCTCCCTGCGAAGGGTGTGGGCAGAAACCCTCGTGTGTGGGTGCTGCTCAGGGTGCAGCCCAGCTTGGGAAACATCCCCGCACCAGCACCCAGGCACGGGAGAGCCCCACGGGCTCCCTCCTGCGCCCCACGCCGGGTGCCACACGCTCCAGCCCCACACACCCCCGGCAGCGGTGCTGATCCCTCATGTGTCCCCCTAATCCAAGGGATGGGATGGCCAGAGCAAGCCAGAGGCAGGTAGCACAGGTTTTACACTTCAGAGCTATTTTGGAGTCAAACTCACAGCCCTGAAGCAAGCAGGAAGGGAAGGGAATTGCACCAACCTGGGCTTATTTTGGGCCCTCTGGATATAGCTCTGCGTGGCCTGCAGATTCTTAAAGTCTCCAAACTTGTTGGTTTTATTACTCAGAGATGGTTTTCAGTCCCTCTGTGTTCCCAGGGAAAGCTGGAAATCAAAGTGAACAGCATAGTCAAGAAATGAGCAATTATGAAATGAATAAAGGAAATGTCTGTGCTGGAGAGGGCCAGTGGTGGGAAAAGAAGGCTGCTCGATGGAAGGCGCATTCCCAACCAGCTTCCCCCCAGAATCTGGCCCTTTGTTTGCCCATGTTTGGTGGCTGCCAGCAGTGTCCCTCAGGCAGTCACTGGGAGAAGGGCACACACTTACCACCAGATCAGTACTGGCACAACCCGGCAAGTGGCATCAGGAGCTTCCTACGGAGTGAGCACAGAGGGACAGCCATCTTCAGGGATGCACCCCGCTCTGTGGGATCTGCAGGAGAGTGGTGTGGTCTTGATGTGAACGTGGTTTATTGAGCAGGGAGCTGCGCTCAGACCTCTGCCTGGGCACAGGCACACAGACAGAGGACGTTAAATAGCTTGCAGAAGGACACAGGCATCGGTTGTTATATGTCAGGGTCAAGTTTGAACATCAAGGGATGCTCCCTGCCATGAGGGCATCTCATCTGCTTTCGGAAACAAGAGGGAGGTTTGTGCCAGGTGGTGGCTGCAGGAGGATGGAGAGGGTTTTCCTCCTGGTCTCAGAGCCCAGGCACCAGCCCAGGAGTGAAGAGAGGGGGACACAGCCCCTGCCCACACTCCGTCCGGCTCTGCACTAGGGGCATTTCTCTGCCCTTCTCAGGCTTTGCAGGTGACAAACTCTCCAAGGTTTTTTTTTTTTCTAGTGGTTCTTCTAAATGTCACGGTGCCCTTGTTATAACAACCCCTCTTGTCTGCCCATGAGGCAGTCGCACCAAATTTCTGCTTTCAAAATAAGGCACAAAGCGAGACTGTTTTAAATATCAGCCTCCTTTTATTTTGTGGGCAGACAGAGGATTCAAAGCATCTGGGATGGGATGTGCTTCTTTGAACAGAGATGGGAAATCAGACACAGCACAGGGTTGTGCACCGGGAGCAATGGGGGTGGAATGGGGAGGCTGCTGGGAGATGCAGCGAAAGGGCCCAGAGGACAGGAGCAGAGCAGGGAACATCTTGCATGTGATTTCCCACTCCAGCAGTGACCTGGCTGGAGGGCACCCAACACAGCCACCAGGCAGCAAAGAGACAAAAGCAGGTACTTTTTTTTTCACCCAGAGCCTAATTAAACAGGACCTTGTTGCCATAGGATATGACCTCAAAAAGTAACCTTTAAAAGCTCGAGATAAATGTGTGCAGGACTGGTCTGTTCTGACTGGTTAAACATGATGGTCCAGGACCTCTGGCTAAGGAAGCATTAAGTCACTGACCACTAGAAGATGGGGCAGGATTATTTCCTGCTTGTCTTCCTTCTTATGTTCCTTCCAACACACCAATACTGCCCCTGACAGGGTGAGAGGCAAACCTCTGAGTCGCCTTCTTCAGCGCTTACGGAGTTTTAACGAAGGCAGGACATGCCCGTGCTTTACCCCATCCTTCACCATGAACTGAGATGCAGCTTCTCCCTTCCTGAAACAGAGAAATCAGCTCCTGCTTTCTGCCCCAGGGGTGGGGGTGGTGGGGGGGAGCAGAGAGTAAAGAGGAGCTGGGGGGGAATCTCCCCCTTGAGTTACTCAGAGTCAGCCCTGGAGGATGAAGAAGCCTCTGGTTCCCAGGGCCTGTTGCAGACTCTGCTATTGAGTCTCTCGCAGACCTTGCACAAACCAGCGCCCTCTCCTCCTGCCAAAGCTTTGCGCCACTCCGAGAAAGGATTGCGACCTTAGATAAACACATCTACCTGGGTGCCAAGCGCTGCCAAGCTCCTGCCAGCTGTGATGTAAAGCTGCTGGCTCAGCCCAAGAGCAGAAAAGGAACTTTCTCTTCGTCCCCTTCCATTTTCACATCTCTTCAGAGTCAAGATTCCTGCACGTAAGAAAGGGTGAGAAGGTGCTAGATGCAGGGGGTTTGGTTTAGCAAGAGGTGCCCCCCCCCTGCTCTGTGCGTGCTAAATTTGAAGCCTTTGGGGACTCAAGGCCACCCTCGCTGTGTCTGTGGTCCACACCTAACTGGGAGAGCCCTGGTTGTGCTGTTGCAGCCAAGAATAAGGTGATTTTTTTTTCTCTCCTGATTTAGTTTCTATTTTCATCTCTGAGAAGGGGAGAATGGGAGAAGTCCCTGCTTAGCCCCTGCACATCCAGCAGCTCCTGCTGAGTTGCATAAGCCCAAGTCTCTGCAGCGTATACACAACCGCACTGAGGAGCGCATGTGACAGATGACAGCACCGGGAGAACTTCCTTTAATTATTGCTGTTATTGTTGTTACTATTAGCAATTAAGGCATTTGTTTTAAACCTGTCTGTATTTCAAAACAAGCACGAGGTGGTCAGATTGGCAAAGACTATGGTATGGCATCCTGCCTGGAGTGAAGATAATAGAGTGCCTGGGTGATTGCTCAATGATGATGGATTGGTGGGGAATTTCTCCTGGACCCCGAGACCAACCCTCTGGGACCTGACAAGGCTTGTGCTCCTCCGGAGGCTGAACTTGCACAAGGACCAGGGCCCTGATGTTGTAAAGAGCAGGTGTTTCAGACTTTCGGGACTTGAAGGCCACACCTGGCGTGGGGTGCAATCTGCCTTTGCTGTTGCTACTGATGCTTTTTGGTCGCCTGGAGCCCCTGCCCTACCTGGTGAGGAAAGATGGATATTTACAGCTCTGCAGACATGAATAAGAGCGGGTACATTGCTCCCGGTGGGCTCTACAGCAGCAATGGAGACAGATGCTTTCATCTGGCTGCATAAAGCACATCCAGCTTTAGCACGTCTCCCGCTGCTGTTATTATTTCTTCCAGACCGCGATTTGCTCAACAGCTTCCAAATCAAGCAAGAGGACACGATTCCTGCCCTGTGGAGCCACGAATGACAGGGATTATCCAACTGTTCAGCCTTAGCAAGGCTCCCAGGTCACCCGCCTGTGTTTTTATAGCTGGAAGCACAAAATTGCAGCCCTGGAGTTAAAGTCATGGTACCAACAGTGCAGGAGCTGGCAGTGGGATGGAGCCTGTCTTGGCTGCTTCAGGGCCTTCCCGGACACAGGCGGAGCGACGCAGCAGGGCATGGCTGAGCCAAAATGCCTGGGTTCCCTTCCCGAGTCGCCTGGCTGTGAGAATGGAGCTAAGTCATCTTTGTCTCCTTCTACCCCAGGGCTCTGACTCACCCTCACTGAGCAAAAGGCAGCGGGGAGGAGGGATGCCAGTGCTCCCACCTCACCCTCCCTGCCCCGGCTCTTTGTTACTTCCCCTCTGCCGACACTCACAGCCCCACGCCAGCCCAGGCAATAAAGAAACACACGTGTCTCTCAGGCACAGCTTGTCCAAATGGGCTTTTTTTAACAAAAAAAATCCCCCATCAGCAGCAGTCCAGGTGGAAACAGCCGTCTGAGGTGCCACAGGACGAAGCAGCCTCAAGTTGAGCAACTGAATTCTCCCAAACTTGCCTGCCAGAGTCCTTACTTCACTGTTTTGGTGGTGCCGGCAGCAGAACTGCTTCCACACTATGGTTTGGGAGTACATGGTCATAAAATGTTTGCAGTTGGGCCCTCAGGCTGCAGTTTTGGCTCCTGCGAAAGTTCTTGCTTCCACTGTTGGCTCTTGGCTGTCCCAGTGCAACACCCTTGGACCCCGCTGCCTGCCAAGGAATGACAGAGGAGCTGGGATGGAGATCTCCAGATTAAAGCACGTCTTATATCACAAAGTCTGGGACATTGCGTGGGACGTGCAGCCTCGTAAGGTGGCATCAGTCTCAGGGAGCAGGGAGGGAACAGCTAGGGGGAGAGGATGAGGGACAAACCTCTTCCATGAGGTTTCCTTGCAGATCCTGGTCCAGAAGAGACACATCTGAACAAGCTGAGATGTCAGATGTTAGAAGAAAGGTGGAGAGGAGGCAGCAAGTCTTAGCAAGGACTCTGGGTGAAGTTTTGCAAGAAAGAGGTCTCCAGTACATGGAGGATTAGGGGAGTGTCTCCGTGTAACTCTCATGTGAGGCCCAGAGAGCATCACCCCTCTGCTCCCTGGGCACCTCTGTCTGCCCAGCCCACTCCCATGTCAGCATCCTCAGCATCTCAGGCCCTTCTGACCACAGGCAGGAGAATGTGACCATTAGGAGGATCTGGGAAGGAGGACTCACCAGAAAACCAGCCTCCCTTTATGACCTGAATGCTACTTATTGATGAATCAGGGAAGATGCGGACTTGTAACATCCTCCCCAATTATTTATACATTGCGTGGCACAGGACACATCAGTGATGCTCAGGAGCTTTGCTCATGCCAAGGATGCCGGAGTTTTTGGGGTGGGAAGGCTCATTCTTTTCAAAGAAGTTCACACAGGCCAGGCATCATGTGTTTGGGCAACAATCTGTCTTATTTTCAAATCCACCTCTGCCACCTTCCCTGGCCAACACCGTGCCTCACCTGCCTCCCTTGGCAGTGGGATGGGCAAGTCACCACTTGCTTCTCCCTGGAATCCCCTGGGGAACTGGGTACCTTCCTTCCACGTGCAAACTCAGTCTCCTACTCACACGGTCCATTCTATCGGAGCTGTAAGTGAATAAGATGTAAATTCATCTCAGGCTTCCTCAATGGTGGAGCCATCCAGGGGGTGAGAGCAGCTCGCTGGGGTTTGCCTCCCGTCTTTCGTCTTCAAGCCGCATCGTCTGTCCTCGAAAGACACGCAGCCTTGACTTAGTTGCGCATAACGGAGGCTCCACCATGTTGTAATATAAGCTGCTTCAGTGGTTAATTACCCTCTCATTTCAAAATGCGTGTGGATTTGCAAGGCTTTTGTAAGGTGTTGCACGGCTCAGCTCTCCCAGGTCCGCTCTTTTTTATAGAAGTATCAAAATAAATGGCTCGGCTTCTCGAAGAACCAACCTTCCCCAGGGCAAACCTGAAGTGTCACAGCAAAATCTGCTCTTTGAGCCCTGCTCTTCGGGGAGTACATGGACAGGGACACCGTGGATCTAGGACTGACCCTGCCCTGTGATGCTGAGCATGGTGTATCCCCTGCTCCAGCAGGAAGAACTGACCAAATAACGAGCTTTTATGTTGAAGAAAGCAACATATTTCCTCTTTTCCGGCCCTACCCAGAGGAAAAAAATGTTGATTTTGGGGCAAAGTTTAATTGCTGCCAATTTTCTTGGCATTCTAGTTGGGATTCTGGAGGAAAACGTTTGCAAAGCCATGTCCTGAGTGTCCTGTTCAACCAATTCTTTAAGTAAATAACAAAATAAGCTAGCTACAAGAAGTGTGATTTATTTGTTCCAATAAAAGTATGGGCAAAAGTTGGGAAGTTGCTCAAAAACGAGGCAGCAGCATCTTGCTGCATTTTTTTTTTTTGGGGGGGGGGCAACTTTTTCATTGGGTTTTAACCAGATCGGTCCCTCCCCTGGGAAGAACAGAGTTAGGGTTGGGGTGTGTGCGGCTGCGCAGGTAACCTGCCTGGGGGCACATTGATGATTTCAGGCTGCATTTCTCCCCGCTCTTCCAACCTTTCCAGCTCACGCTTCTCTGCCCTCCCTCCCAGCCCCTGCCCATTTGGGTGCAGAGATATAAACTCTCCAGCCAATATGTTTCCTTTGGGGGACTGGCAGGTTTGCCTGGAGGGTGCTCATGGCTCTTGTCTCATCCCAAGGCTTTCCCTAGAGACGGAGCAAGGGTATTTCCTGGCGGCTGCTCCCGGTGAGCTCACACCGTGGGCACTCCTTCAGCCCCAGAGCAGCAGGGCAGGTTGCTGCTCCAGCTTTGCTAGAAACCTTGGAGCTCCTGAGGCTTCTCCTCACAGCGTGGAAGTAGCGCTGGTGCGTCCCAAGGGAACACAGGTAAGCCAGGCTGGGATGGGAGGTGAGCGGTAAACCAGCTTTGATCTTTCAGTTCCCTTTTTCTTCTTCTTCTTCTGTTCAGTTTCTCCTCCATCCCTTCACCACCTCCCCATGGAGGTCTGTTCAAATAGGATTTACCATCTTGGGTCCGGTTCTTTCTTTCACCCTACACAACTGCTTGCACGGCTGTAAAAGCGGAATGCAGAGCATCGGGGATGGGGAGAGGGTCCCTGTGGTGCAAATGAGCACATGGAAACCCAAGATCCCAAAGAGTCAGACCTCAAACCAATCTGTCTGCCATCTCTTTTATTTCCCTTCCGTAGCTGTGATCTCACCCGCTGTGTGGAACCAGCCAGCCTGGATTAAAGGGAGGGCATCGTTAACTTGCAATTGTAAAAGAACAGTGGAGGTTTATCCACAAGTCAGTTTATCTGGTTGGAGCAGGAGGTTACAGAAGAGCTTGTTTGTATTAGGTGTTTTCTCCCTTTGAACTTCTCCTTGGGAAGAGCAGCAGAGGAAGCTGTGGTGGCTTCACACCGCTGCACACCTACAGTAACTGCTCAACTCGGTGGTGTTGCTCAGCTGCCACTGGTGTAAACAGGGACTTGACTGTTTCTCCGCAAGAACATGATAAACTGATGAGTGGTTTTAAGATAAACTTCCCTTCCCCGCGCTAGACTCAGAGCTGAAAGGATTTTGAAAGAAAAGCAAGCTCTGTTTTCCACCCCTTGCTACCAGTGCCCGGGGAGCTCAGAGATGCTGCTGAAGGGCTTGGTGGCACCTCGGTACCTGCTCGTTCTGCAGATCCAGAGAAGAACAGCCAGATGGCTTAGTTCAACACCGCACCCAGGGACTTCACTGCTTAGCTCCAGGGAACTCCTGTGGCTCTTGTGTACCTAACGCCCAGCTGCGAGGCTTTGGGTGGTGCTTCCAAACACCTCTAAGGTTGGCTCCCATCCGTAGCTCCAAAACTCAAGGATTTGAAACAGAACATGCCAAACAGAAACTTGACCAGAACTTTTACTTTTTTCAAATGTATAAAAGAGAGCTGCAAAATTGTGCTCACGCTGAGGATGGGAAAGTCTTTAGCGTGGAGAAGAAAAAGAAGCAAAAGTTTAGATTTTTTTTTTAAGAATCCCACTTGTAACTGCATCTTCTGCTACTGCCAGAGGTCAGGCTGGGGGACCTGGTGGTGGAGACCCTACTTGAGGTGTGAAGCTCTGATGCCTTTCACTGGGAAACCAGGAAGGGGCTTGCATGGGAGCGCGTTCAAAGTGAAATCACTGCCTTTGCTCTGCACCTCCGGGACTCCAGAGTCTGGGCTGGTGCTCCAGGGCTGAGCTTGCATAAGGTGAGCTCCAGCCCTCAGGAAGATGCTGAGAAACGTCTAAGGAGAACAGAGCCAATGAGCAATAAACCCTGTGGAGCCATCCACTCCCAAAAGGTAGCTCACAGCCCACAGAGTACAGGGAAGTCCTCTTGGCAGAAAGATCTGAGTCATAAAGAAAGTGAAGGCAGAAGACAGAGCGGCAAGGACAGGGCTGAAATGGGGAAGCATCATGTGGCAGCGACGACCCCTGATGAGAGATGTTAATGCCAGGGCTGGGGCTGTGGCAACCGTTCCCTGGCTCAAGAACACTTCCTGGGGGAATTTATCACTCCTGCATCACGGGGAGAGAGGAGGAAATATTCCATGATAGGATACGTGCTGGGAAGAGGATGCATCTCTCGTAGTGGGGTAAGGATGCTGTGCTTGAGCAGGATGGTGCAAGGGGAGCATGCGTGGGTGCAAGAGGCAGGCAGAGAGCACTTCTCTCCTTCAGGTGTGCAGCACACCCCTTCCCCGGGCACAGAACTAACCCTGCTCCCTCTCCCTTTTCCAAAGGTGGCCCAACGATGCCGAGCATATTTTCCTACCAAAGCGCCGAAGTCGACTGGTGTGAGAGCAACTTTGAGCGCTCGACCGTCATTGCAGAGTACTACAACACCGTGAGTGTGGGCGCATCCGAAGGGCAGGCTGGGGCGCGAAGGCAGCCGTCTCTGGGCACCCAGGAGCTGCTTTTGGGAGACGAGATGGGACAACCTTGTTTTCTTTCCTCCTGCTTGCTCCTTTGAACTTCCTGGTGTTGGAGGGTGCTGGTGTGGGGAACATTTTCTGAGCTTCAGGTAAATCACGGGACTTCTATTGCTTACCACAGCCAGTTGCTCCCAAAATGAGCTGGGGTCAGGGGTACTTCTGGCACGCGTAGGGCCGATTTCCCAGTGAGAAAACTCTGGCGGTGCTCCTTAGCCCAGATTTGTGAGATCCTGTTATACCAGTCCTGCAGCTCTCCTGCCAACTGGGGTAAGTCCCACACGCAGGGCTCATATATTCCAGCTAAAGGTACAGGAGTGGCAAAGCGAGAGACAGAACTTGCGTGAACCGTGTTGGGCAGGTTGGGAATCCAGAACTCCGGAGAGAGGAAAGCTGATGCATGAACCAGTTTCTCCTCCTCCGATCCTTTACAATTCAGGATCCATCCAGTGCCAGTCCCTTGAATGCAGCCTCCTGGCTGAAGCGTGGTTAGAAGCATCCATATCTGTCTCTGCATCCATAACCGGTCCCTGCGAGCATCTCCTGCCTCAACGCAATTACAGGCTGGCAGGGGGGTGAGGCATGTGGATTTACAACCTTCCAAAGGCCCTGTTTACAACTTTTAGCAATTACAGTCTAACACTAGAAGGTCTTGTTCTCATGGAAATGTCTCTTCCTCTTTTTTTTTTTTTTTTTAAAGCATTTCCTGCTTTTAATAAATTGCCTCTAATAAGGATAATTCCCTCACCCGTGTCCCGCAGCTCCCCAGCTCTAATTGCCCAGCCGGGGTCTCAGAG
Organism: Nycticryphes semicollaris; assembly: GCA_013400055.1. Taxonomy (NCBI): domain Eukaryota; kingdom Metazoa; phylum Chordata; class Aves; order Charadriiformes; family Rostratulidae; genus Nycticryphes; species Nycticryphes semicollaris. The sequence goes on from VXBJ01004161.1 coordinate 40,065, forward strand.
GAGGGATGCTCGGGGTGTATGTAGTCATTTTGAGGCAGGTAACAAATAAAGATCTGCCAGTCCAGACCAAATCCTGCTTCCCTCCGGCATCCAACTGGATGTGTTGGTGCTGTTGCCAGTTTCCTGGCACTGCATCCCCGTCGGATGGGCTCAGAGCTGCAGAGCGAGGTGTAACTAGCAAGGAGGCACGGAAATCACTTAGACCCACATCAGCATTTCAATTTAGCTGGAGATGCCAAAGGCCTCTGTGCTTTGGAGTGTCACTGGCAACACTAGAAAAGGGCTGATTTCCACAACCAGCAGGAAATCTGAAAGTTATGTTTTTAATCAGAATTCATCCTGGGAGATAAATTTGCCTCACCTCCTGGGCAGCATTTGTCAAACGTGCCTTTGGAGCTGAAACCCCATTTTCACAAGGATCCTGATTTACACCCAGACTCTCAAAATGGCTCAGGATCCCTAACACACCAAGAAGTACCACCAGAGCTCCCCGAAAGGACTGACTTATGTGTCTGACTTCTCCGCAGCGCACTGCTAGTCACACCACTGGTGTGTCCAGATACATAACTGTCTTTCTTAGGACCCAAAGCCTTCTCATTCCCATTAAATGTTAACTCTTAGCTGCCCAGGTCGCTTTGTGGCACAGGTTCCTAAATTACATAGCTATTCCTGAAAATCTTACTCAGGTGCCTAGTCCTGGACTGGGGTCCCTGCTAGCCACAGCCACCTCCAGTGTTTCCACGCTACACCACCTTTGAGGCACTGGTCTTGTCGGGATGAGTTTCACTGGGCAAGACTCAGACACAGTCTTTTAGGAGAGGAAAACTTCTCCAATGCGTGTTCCTGTGCGGATGCGAAATAGTGTGTTCCTGAGGGATGCAGAGAGATGTGGGCTGAGCTAACCCTGCAGGACTTTTTCCAGGGATTACACTAGGCCTTTTTCCTCTCTATAAGTGAGCACAGGGCACCTCTTTCCCAGTAAAAAAAAAAAAAAAAAGAGCTTTCTTTGGTCCCTGCACTGATCTCCTTCTTGCCAGGCTCAGTTTTACCAGTTCACAGAGCTCAGGAAAATGCCCATGTCAGTGGAAGGATGCGATTCCCATTTGGATGAAGCAGCAGAGATCTAAACCTCCCTCAGCAGCTGCTTGCATCAGGGCTGGCATGTGATCTTCTGCCCAAACCAGGGGAGAAGAAAAAGCCAGCCCTCCCAAAAACTGCTGCTGCCTGAGCATCTGACAACAGCCCCAAAGGCTGCACCGTGCTCAGGGCCTTGTAACTAAGAGCAGGCAGGAGCATCACTTACATGGGCATCAGCCTGCACACTCAGCCTGGCACTGCCCAGCTCTCACCCCTCGCAGCAACACCAGGGAAGCCATGTTCATGCTCTGGGCTCTTTCACAGGATCAGGCTCCTTGTGAAGTGCCCTAAAGGCTAGAGAAATCGGACCAAGCTGAGCTATTCCTGCTGATTTGCAGTATGTTGCAGATCCAGCTGGGGCTCAGGGCACTATCTTAGATGGGATCCTGACAGCCTGGATCTTCTCTTCTCTCTTCTCTTCTCTTCTCTTCTCTTCTCTTCTCTTCTCTTCTCTTCTCTTCTCTTCTCTTCTCTTCTCTTCTCTTCCCTTCTTTTCCCCATATTCAGATTGCATCCTCCCTGCAGCAAGTTTTATGGGCCTTATCTCACTGGCCTGCCCTGAGATAATTATATCAATATTGACTTCAGCATCAGTTTGCCAGAGTTTTAGACTAGCTGGGAATTGTGCCAGCTCGTACTCAAGACTCCTGCACCACTAAATCAGTAGGGCTTCCTAATGGAGCATCATCTTCAACATCTTCTTCCCAGCACTGCCTGGGGCTCAAGCAGGGTAGGTCTGTGCCAGCAGCAGCGATGTGCTGCTGAGAATTGCTCAGTGCCAGCCACGCTCTCTCTCAGGTCTGCTTGGGTTGGATGCTTTTTATTAGAAATAAGTACCAAGGGTATGTGCAAAGCATGTAAACAGTATTGTTAAGTACCTAATAATACATGGTGGCTCATGATTGGATGCGGTTCAGCAGCAAAGCGCTAACTATTTATAGTGACTCAGTGACCCAGAAATTTATTGTCTTCTGGCTGTTCGTAGGAGAACAGTATTGTGCTGCATGAGGGTCATCAGTCAGGGACTTGTCTTTCTACCCTCATTTCTTTCCTGACATGACTGATCCAGGATGCTGGTAACGACACCCGGATCCTCAGCAATCTCTCTGGCAAAGCAGCAGGAGCTCTGACAGTGCTGTATATCCAGAGATCCCAGCTGCTTCATCAAGATTGGTGGAGATAAGCTCAACTGCAGGCGCAAATTACCTAGATACGCCCAGAGGAGCACTCACTTTCAGAGTGTGTCAGAGCCGTGGCCCTCTGCACGGGCTCAGCAACCCTGCAGCATCACAGACGCATCACTTTCTTGCTTTCCCAGCAAGTCCCGAGCAGGAGGACAGCAGTTCTTGCCCAACACTCTGCAAACACTAGACAAATAGCTGTTTCCTGCCCCAAAGCCCTGGCATGACGTTGCAACGCCAGGACACGGAGCTTCATTTTCTGCTACTCAGGTCTGGCTATTAGGAACTTGCCATATGGGTCTGGAGAGTCCCTCTGAGGTATTCACTTCTGCCTTTGGCCCTGTGGGCTCTTCTGTCAGCTAAAGCTGCTTCACTGGCCTTCAAGTGAGTGAACACATTCCAATGAGTCTTGCAGAAATCTTCTTTCACTGCAGAAACTGTCTTGAGTAAGGACCAGCACATGTCTTGGCTGCTGTTGCAGTGCTGCAGAGCTCTACAAACCAGTGTGTCCTGTCCCAGTCCATATCAGAGGCTTCTTCTCACCCTGTCATGGATGGAGATGCAAACAGGTTCTCTGCAGGGCTCTCCCTCCATCTTAGACTGCAAAGTCCAGAACTGCACAAGCCCTGGGGGCTTTCCCATGGTCCTGCTAATGCACCAGGATTAGAGACACATTGCTGATCACAGTCTTGCTTTTCTCCTAGTGAAAGAAGCAAAGGCCAGCATAGACAGGCTTGGCTTAGGCACCCAGACCAGTAACTCACACTTGTTAGGAAGTGGGACATCACTGTGAGCTCGCACAGTGGAAAACCACAGGGCTGAGTCAGCCTCACAGGTCAAATCACACGCGCTCCATCATTATCCTCTTATTTCCCTGGCATCCTGAGCAGAGGGACCTGGAGCCTCCTGCCCAGTACAACCCAGATAGGTACAAGGAGAAGCCGTGCTGGGGAGACTCATCATGAGCAGAGGCTCTGGAAAAAACTTCCTAATGGGAGTATTGGGAGCAAAACCCTCCTAACCACATTTGAGAAGGAGCTTGCCACATCCTAGAGGGAAGATATAAGATAAAATATAAGACAGCACTTACAAATCAGAGCTTGGGTCCAATGAGTGATAAAGACCTTGTCCCCCCAAGATGTGGTTTTGTAGCAGCTCTCCCCTGAGAGCAAGGAACCTCTCTATCTTTTTTGACCCCATTGGCACAGTTCCCTTGACTATCCCTCCCCTCTGGTATCTGATGTTGCGCATCTCGTGCTGAATTAATGAAGTGATAACACTGCTATCACATAATTAATGGCACTGTTGCAATGCCCACTGCAGCAGGGACTCAGACCTCTCTATACGCAATCTCAAAGTCACGAATTTCCTCACTCTGAAGTGCATGCTGGCACTTGCATACTGCTGCCTTTTCTGCCAGCACTTTCTCTTTTCCTGCTTGTCTTCCCAAAGCCTCTTGAACCATTTCACAGGAGAAGAAATATTTGCAACACGGTTGTTACTTTAACACACAGTTTGGCCTCTCAGTCGTTTTCCAAACAGTTTGACCTCAAGGGTGCAAGTGGGACCAGTACTTCTCCTTTCATAGCTGGAGCAGGAACAGGCCTGGATTTGACTCTAAGCACCTATAGAAAACCAACACACTTGGCCTGAGAATTGCTGTTAATGGGAGCTTCAACTTGTTTCATCAAAGCCTTGGTGAAATTCAAGATTAATCTCCAGGTGTTAAAGGGAAGAGAGACCTTACGTGACGTGTGAATTGCGTTTCCCTCTGGGATATGAGAGGGTGTGTTTCATCCATATGACAACATCCCTGTGATTTGCAGCCCTGTTACCATAAACTTGGATCCCATTGGAGCCAAGCCTCGATTTTGCCCTTCACCTGGCGTGTGCAAGGGCTGCCGAGGGGCGAGACTCCAGCTGTAGTTGTCAGATTCCAGGCTTGGGGTCTGGGTCCAGCAGTCCAGCACCTATCTGGGAGATGAAAGGAAAAGGATTTCAGGCTGAGATAAAAGTCACCCTGGTGGCTTGCCAAATGGCATTTGAGCAGATGGTTCTGCCTTGCTCTTTGAAAGCCCTAAAGAGCTGTCTGGAAGGTGAAAGGCAGCACCACAGTCCCAAGCTTTCATGAGTAAGGAAAATTTTCCCCAGGAAGGCTGTGCTTCCCCAGGATATCCCTCCACCGAGCTTGCAAAATCAGGTGAAAAAGCCAAGGTAAGAACCTAGAGAGGGCAAGGATTATTTCAAACCTCATTTCCCTCTAGCTGCAGGGTGGAGTGGGTCTGATCCAGCACCAGGCCCAGGCTTTGGGCACTCACTGCTCCTCCCCAGCTCCCACAATTTGCCCATCAGCATTGGCCATTCCCCGAAGCACTGGCACCTTCAGCCCACCCAGTACCATCCCCTCCTCCCCAGACAAATCAAATCCTGTCCATGAAGCAATTTTGCAGAGCTAGAAATCAGGGCAGAATGATTTTGCTGTGTTCATTTGCTAGGTATGTTTGAAGGAGGTTTATTACTTCATGTAATTACTAGTGTCCAGAACACCTCCCCTCCCCAGGCCAGGTGGCTTTGCACATGATGCTACAGGATGTCACCTCAGTCCTGTTCCCACCTACAAACGTCTTGCTTGTCCTGCTGCTCTCCCCTACACCCACTCCCAGTTAAGGATGATTTACCTGGAGGTGACTTGCTGGTGTGCCCCAGTTCCTCACACACACCCCAGCCCCTCACAGGGGGCTGCCTCCCGGACAAGACAGCCAGAAGCCACCCAGGGAGTCTTTGACAGGAGAGGGAAATGGCTGCAAACAGAAGACCTTTGGCATCTTGCTTGAAGCCACTGGGCAGCAGATCACCCAAAATGGGCACACCAGCTTATCATGGGCTTGCTGCCCCCAGAAGTGCCTGCAGGGAGAGCACAGGTGGCTGCAGCCACTGCTGTCACAGTAAATAGCTGTCCTTCCAGTTCCAGCCTTGCTTCTGGAGAAACGCCTCTGCCCTCTCCCTGTGCCAAGAGTAATACTCGCCTCCGCGCGATGCTCTCCACTAGAGATCAGTATCCTCTTTGCCCATGGAGGAACTGAGGCACATGGTGGGAAGGGGCTTGCCCAAGATCATGCAATAAGCTGAATGCACCTCTTATTTTCCAGATCAGCAATGTAAGCTTCTTTGTCCTTTCTCCTGCCCTGCTCTACCTGAACCGGCAGTACCGTCAGCAGCGCGCCTTGCCCTTGTATTTCGTCTCGGGCCTGCTCTTCTGTGTAGGTGGGTGCCAAGGTTGTGGGAAGACTTGAGAGGTTGCTAAAGTACCTGACTGTTCATTCGTGATACCTTTGGCTTTGGAGGCCGGTCCTTAGTGGCCAAAGCACAGGGGCAAGCTGGGGTGGGAAATCAAACAGCCATGTCTGTTTGAAGCCCTGCAGCTCATGGTTCCTGCTGGCTGTGGATGTACAGCTTCCAGCCCAGTAAATCCCCCTGCTGCTCTGTGGACTGACTCACTCAAGTGTCCTCTAAAGCCATGCCCTGCCCTCTGGGCACAGTGTGTCTTTTAGAAATGACCCCCAAGAAATTCCCAGACCAGATGGGCTTGTGTGAGGACAGAGCTTTGCTGATACAAGCTGTCCTTGCTCCTTGCAGGTATCTTCTCCATGTACTTTCACATGACCCTGAGCTACGTGGGACAACTCTTGGATGAGCTCTCCATCCTCTGGACGCTGGCTGTGGCATATTCCTTTTGGTACCCCAAGGTTTACTTCCCCAGCTTCATCAAGAGCAGGTATGATCCAGAAAGACATTGAGCTGCAAGCTCTGAGGGGAGGGCTGAGACATTGACATTGGTGTGTGTGACCCACAGATTCCCCCACAGCCAGGTCCCCTGCAAGGGGTCAGCGCTGAGGTTACCATAGTTTGCTTTGGGACCAGACCCTCCATCACTCAGTGGTGGATGTGCTGACAGAGGAAGAGTGAGAAACCCTCCCACGGGGAAGAACTGGGCTCCTGCCGACGGGAGCCGCTTGTCTTTGCAAAGCTGCAGAGAAAACTTAGCATGGAGAGTTTCAAAACTAATTGGAAAATTAAATGCTCCTGAGCACTGACCTTCAATTACCCACGCTGTCAAACTGTCATAGCATCCCCTGCCATCTGCAGGGAGCGTTCCCTGAAGGCTAGTGGGGTTTCCCCCATAGGACAAGCTGGTCCAAGTTAACACCCCACATTTCAAAGGCTGTTTGCAGGAGGGCTGGCTGGGCTAGAGGAGCTCAGCAGAAAAGATGGGGAGACTGGGTGAGCAGAGATCAGCAGAAACAGGAACCCAGCAGGGCTTCGCTCAAAGGATGGTCCCACCCTGGCAGGTCTGCTGGAGTCCTCTAAGCCAGCTCAGTTAGAAGCCTTTCGAAGGCCTGCTCCAAGTCTGCTCTTCCCGTGGGGAAGAGGAGGTCACCAGGAGTTCACTGTGGAGACATGGTTGGGGGAGAGGGGAAGGGACTTGGGAAGGGATTTGCATGTGAAAGGCCCTCTGAGCCCTATTGTTGTTCAGTCAGCCCAAATCTTCGGGTTCGAAGGGCTCTAGCCCCTGCCTGCAGCTGCTGGGACTCCTGCTTTGCAGCCCTTCCCTGGGCAAAGCTGATGCTTTTGCCTCTCCATGCTCTGCCATCACTGTGAAAATGCACAAGTTGCATTGCAGGTGGCATTCTCCACTCTGTCATGGACAAACTGGGGAGCTTTTGGCAAAGCACAGATATAAACAGACCTCAGCCTTCCTGCCAGGCCTACTGCAGAGGCTGAGATCAGCCACCTGCAAACAGGTTGAAGTCCTAGAGAAGGGTTTCCTCTCTCAGGCAATGAGCAGGACCTCTCCCATCCTTATCCTTCCTCACCGTGAACCTTGGGGGCACTAACACTCACTCCCAACTCTCTTTAGGAAGCATTTCTTCTGGTTGAGCGGTGTCACCACCGTGATCAGTACCTTGATGTCCTTCATCAAACCAGCTTTCAATGCCTACGTGCTCAACTGCATCGCCTTCCACCTGTTGTACCTGACATGGCGTGAGCTGAAAAAGTAAGGAGGGGGCCGAGAGGGGTTCTCTGCAGGTCTGTTGCATGCTCCTGGCAGGCTCACATGTGGCAGTGACTCTTTGCCCAACAGTGAATGGAGGCCAAGACTTCATCAGCTCCATGTTGGACCATCAGCTCTGTGAAGAATTGGGATGGCCTGGGAGGGACCCAGGAAGAGGGACAGGCAGGAGTGTGGGCAGTGGGCTGTGGGCAGTGGGCTACAATCTGACCCAGGTGCCATGCAGAAGGGGGATTGTCCATGGGACGAGTGCATCTTTTCCTCCTCAATGACCACCTCTGCAGCTCTTTGCCCTTTGTGAGGGATGTAGGAACCAGTGAGGGGTTAGGAGAACTCCCCAGGGTCTGGGGAGAAAGGTGGGAGTGCCCTGGCATCTCCTAGCATCGTTCTCACCCACAAAGTCAAAAACCCTCTCTGCAGAGCCCCACTTCTGCAGTTCTTGTGGTTCTCCAGTTCTTGTGGTCTGATGAATAACCTCCAGAAAAAAAACTTGCTGGGTTTTGCTCTGTTGCATCAGCACTTACAGGCAGGAACCATCTCTCTTTAAAAGTCTTTCTTTCGAACACGATACTCTTCTCCCTCTCTCTCGCCTTTCAGGTGCAACGACAAAAGGGTTCACCGGATGGCCGCTGTCATGGTTGTGTGGTGGGTACTGGCCATCAGCAGCTGGATAAGCGACAGATGGCTCTGCGGGCTCTGGCAGGCCATCAACTTCCCCTACTTCCACAGCTTCTGGTAAGGGCTCCAGTGCAGGGGCAGGAACCCAAACACTTCAGCAGCTGAAGGCCCACAGTTAAGGAGAGATGGCAGCAGGGATGTTATACTCCACCAGGGAGCCTCTGTGGCTCTGCCAGCCCTCTCCCCTTTTCCTCTGTCATTATTGATGCTGCTCCTCACCCTGGCCCCAGCCCAAAGATTTGGCCCTAATCACTGCTTAATATCCCTTACCTCCTCCGCACCAGCCAAATGGTGTTTTGCAAGTGAAATTGTGCTAAAAGTCCCTCCAGGTAACAGCTTGCTTTCAAAGAGCTGCATCTGCTTCCAGGAAGCTGCATGAAGTGCAATGTTCTTTGAGTTATTATAATAGACAGTGATTTGCTTGGGCAAGACATTTCAGTGCCCGGCCAAGTGTAGCTGTAAGTGCCACACACTGGCTGCATTTTCGGATTCATCCTCACAAATCACTGGGATGACTGGGACAGACACCCAGCGCTGCTGGACTAGGCCGGGCAAGCTGGAATGGGTGGTTTGGTTTGGGGCTTACATCCTCTGTATCACCCCATCCTCTCTGACCCAGCCCTGGCTCACAGAGCTCTTCTAGGATTTCCCCACAGGCACAAATCCCGCAGGACCCATGCTCCCTGCAGCTTTTGTGCATGACACTTGGGACCTTTTCTTGCCATTGCCGTATCCCTTGGCGTTAGCCACACAGTGGCAATGCCAGCCACACACTGCTACAAGGAGCAGATGGAGTTACCCCTGTCCAACACTTGGGGTTTTTTTGTTTCCATGCCAGGCATGTGCTGATAGCCATGTCTCTCCTGTATTGCTGCCCACTGGTCATCTACTTTGACGTCAACTACGAGATGCCATCGTTCAAGCCGAAGCTCGGATACTGGCCCAGTGACTCTTGGCCTGTCGTGGTGCCTTACGTTACCCTGGAGCAGCCCCACAAGCAGTGCTAGAGCTGGTTGCCCTCAGGCATCCCTCGGGCACGGGGTGCGGGATGCGCATGTGTGCATCTGCATGGGGAACCCCTCGGCTGTGCTCCTGTTCCTCGGACAAGGGCAATGTGGCTAGTGGATGGGGCAGGGAGCAGCTGAGGCCTCGTGATGCCGGGCATGAAGCAGGGTGGGAGCCCACAGGTGCCTCGGAAGGCTCTGCCCAGACTGGTGTCCGGGGAACCGAAGATCTCCTCCTCCAGCAGATCCCCGCTGAGAAGGGGAGGGAGATGGTGCTTCTTCAGTGTCTTCTGCATCAGTCAAGCAGCGGCACCCCTTGCTGACCAGGGCACAGCGGAGAACACAGTAGCCAAACTGGTGACAACTGGCTTTGTTGGGGCTGCTCTAACTATTATTAATAATTTTATTTATTGATGTATGTGGTCTTGCTCAGGAGAGCTGTGCATTAAAGCTATGGACACTGACTAGCACTGAGCCCCGTTTTTTTCCCCCCGACTGCACCACATCCCCTGCTATCTGCTGGTCACTCCCACAGACAGGGTGGCCAAAGCTCCCTCTGATCTAGGGAGGGCTGTTTATAAAAAGGAATATGCTCCTGGGTGGGAGAGCTGATATAAAGAGAAATCCTCCTGGGTGACAACCCTAAAGAGGCTCTGCTGGCCCAGGTCCTGGGGTGCTCTACCCCAGGCTCTACCCTTTCTTCAGTCCCCAGTGGCCCTTGTTCTCCCCAGGTCTGACAGTCTCCAATGGCCATGTGTCACTTGAAGAGTCCTCTGTTTGCTGCAAGGGCTGGCTAGTGGCAGAGTGAGGGTAAAGAGCCAATACATTAGATAAACATGTTGGTACCTTTGGAAGAAGAATAAAGAGAAGACGTAAAGCCTCAGAGAAGACCACTCCTGTGCCTTGGGTGCAGAGTGATGCTTTCCAGGCTCACCCTACAGCGTAACAGTGAAGAAGCTTCTCTCATGGCCATGGGAGATGTTGCTGTTCTCCAAGCCTTGCTGCATCACAGTGAGGAGTTCAACGCTGTCGTGGGTCTGGATCCTCACACAACCGGTGGGGAGGCTGGCTCCCTGCAACACAGCCAGGACAAGGTAATGTCACCCCAGGGACCACTGACTTTCTGGGCTTCCGTGAGTAAACGCACCCCGGGCTCAGCCTCCAAGGCAGCCACCAGACAGCCCTCCTGTGGTCACTGCTGCCTTGTGGGTCCCTCTGCAATGGTCCCCAGAGCCACTAGATGGCAAATCTGGCTCATGAACCCCGAGCAATATTTCATCTTAGGAAACGGATGCCCTGTGCAAGGACTGAACCCTCAGGCCTAGTACCCCTGCCTTCTCTGTCCCCTGGAACCAGGGTCAGACACCTCTCCACGAGCACCGCCACTGATGAGACACCTGCACAGGGTGCAGGACAAGGGGAACTCAAAGCCTCAGCCTTTGTATGCCCATGAGTCACCATGCCAGTGCCCATCTCCTTCTTTCTTGCCCCTTTGTCTCTCCCACATGCCATCAACTCTTGCCTCTCCCTCCACCACACCGTCTCCTTTTTGCTGACCCTCCCCGCTTTGCTCCCTCTTGCTCTTCTCCCCCCTCCTCCTCCTCCTCCTTCTCCTTCTCACCCCTTCCCCGGCCCATCACATTCTTCTACAGCCTATTAATAACTTCTGGGCAATTGCACCGGGTCCCCGCTGGGCTCGGCCCCTCGGCCGCTGCAGCCCCGCGCAGCCACTGAGCACGCCGGCAGCAAGTTCAAAAGTGCAGTGGGGCTTTCACAGCCCCTTTCCCCGTCAGGGGGTGGAGGAGGCCGCTGGAAAAGAAAAGCCGCGTTGCCAGGGAGCCTGGCACAGGAAAAGGGGGTCACCTTCACCTCCGAGGGGACCGCCGGAGATGGACAGGCGCCAGCAGCCCCGCGGGCCGGAGATGCTGGGGGGAGCCACCAAGGGATGGAGGCGGGATGGAGGCAAGGAGGGCTCATCGGCCGCCTCTGGCCAGGGAGCTGGTGTGATGTTGGGCAGAGAAATCCAGCGGCAAAATCCCCCGTGTGGTATGGTAATAAGGGAGGTGTCCCGGGCGCCGCTGCCTTGAGAACAATGTTGCTGCAGTTGAGTGACTGTAACAGGCCCCGATGACAGCCGGGGCCGCGTTAAAAATGCCTATTCAAGCAGATCAAGACATTGAGAGGCCTCGTGGGGATGTGAAACCCTCAGGGATTTCTGGATGAAGCCAGAAGCTGAATCCTCAGCCCTGGGAATCTGAGGGGGGGGGAGAAAAAAAAAAAAAAAAAAAAAAAAGAAAAAGAAAGAGAGAAAAGAAAAGAAACCCACAAAGCAGCTTTAAAAGGACTGCAGAGCCTGAAGTGGGGCCTCCTGCTCCCAGCAGGGCTGTAGCCCAAGAAAGCGAAACAGCCCCGATACCAGTGTGTGACTGTGGTCTGGGCATCCCCAGGGCTGCAGAGGGTTACCTGAGGCTGGGGTCACAGCTCCAAAAGGTCCCTGAGCTGCTGAGGATGCTCTGTCCTTCCTGCCAGGGAGCCCCTGCTCCTCCCTGTTGGGGCAGCACTGACAAACACCCCATAAAAACCGAGCGGGGCTGCCCCAAAGGGATGAGTCAGGGCATTTTTGCCTTGACTTCCATAGCTGACACCCCTTCCGTCGTCCTGCAGAGATGACCAGCACTCTGAACTGGCAAAGCTGGCAGCCTTCAGAAGGTGAAAGACAGCAGTGGCCCCTTCTCAACCCGCCCCCTCAGGACATGGGGAGCTCTGATGGCACCTCCTGCACCGGGACCCTTGGCCATGCGAGTCCCTTCTCCTCGTGTAACCAGAATAACGCTGGCAGGGCAGGAGGAGCTGCAAACCCCACAACTTGGGGATCTGAGTTAAAAAGCGGTCAAAATGAAATCTTTCCTTATTTTTGCCAGATGAGCCCTAACCCGCATCATTTCCCTGATTTGGTTCGCCATGTGGCTGCCTAAACCACAAGAAAAGAGGCAAGGGAAGGAGCAGGAATGAGGAAGAGGATAGAGGCTGCTGCTTTCAACCGATGCCAGATTAAAAAGGTTGTGAAAGGACGGCACCAGTTGAGTCTATTTGGTGCAATTGTAACACAAATGAAATAATAATGTTGATAATGGACCAGTCTGGCGGCATCAAGGAGTAACACTTACCTGTTCTGTGGCACAGAATTGCCTCCTGCTGTTACAGATTTACACTGCAGGATCTGGCTCGCCGGCTGGAAACTTTTCAAGGCAGAGTGATTTATCTGTAAAGGACATTGCACATTCATGGATCTGCATAAATAATGCAAAAGTAATTAATAATAACCCAGGCCCCCGCTCTTAACAATGCCAGGAGAAGAAATTGCTTCACTGGAGTGTCTCTTATGCCTTTTGCAAAAGATCTTTATTTGTTAACTGTCTCAAAGAGAAGGGAAGATAATGGTTTTGAAACACGGGATGGATGACACTAGGTCCTGGGATTTTATTTGCCAGCCTGGCGATTTTTATGATTGATTTAAAGAACCCTCTGCCAGAGTCATGTGAAAACAGCATTGGTTCAGCTTTGATTTTTATTTTTTGTTTTTCCATTTTAATCTTCTAGGTCTTCTAGGTTTGAAACCATGAACGCAAAGGGCTAAGAACCCAGAAGCTCCAGGAATTATTACCTCTAATAGTCTCATCCTTTCAAGTCCAAGTGCTACTTCTGAGGTTTGTCACGGGGTTTCCAACTCAGGAGCTGGGAGTTCTGTTACACCCACCTACAACTGCTAGGAAAACAAGTTTATTTCTTTTTTTGCTGTTGTTGTTTTTTGTTTTTCACTGTTTTACCTGCATCCATACCATTCATTTCTCATATAGACAAAATTAGCCACAGGTGCATAAAAATATGCCAGGATATTCCAGCTACGGATGGTTGTTCTGGACAGATGAAAAGTATCAGGTTCCGATGAGCTGGAAGTCATATTTCAGTGAATAACCATGTTTGCAGCAGGGTCTCGAGGTCCCCTGTCTATGTTTTTCTGTATTCGCTCACAGGGTGGCTGCACACATAATCAGAGCTGGTTTTGACCAGTGATCACAGAAGAGATAAGGGTGAAAGTCGCTTCACGGTGAGAAGCACGGCCGTTACAGGGCCAAAGAAATCAGTTGATTTTCAATCAAAAGACCAACTGATGTCTTCAGCTTTTTCTATAAAACCCCCTGAGTTGGTTCCACTTCGTAAGACACTCTCACTGCTGTTTCCAGAAGGAAAACAAGCAGTGCACATTTGTCTGGCAAAGCGGTTCAAATAACTTCAATTCTCCAGTAATGGCTGCTGTCAAAATACCCAAAATGGAAGGATCAATGTTCCTGTGCCTTCACGTTACAGCAAGGAACGTGGTTTCAATTAGGGCTGTTCTCTACTTTTTATGCATTCACTTTCTCTGAATGTTCAGTCGCTTGGGTCCCGATTCGTGAGCTCACTTAAGCACATGACTTTTTATAAACGTGTTTAAACATAAAGCTCAACGGTGCTGTTCTCCTGAAACCGGGCACTGGGCTTCAGCGTCTTGGCTATTTAACAAAAGGCAAAGATTTATTCCAAACCCTGAAGTGTTCACCAAAAAGCAACCTTCGGTTGTGCATTGGGTTATAAAACCCCACAATCTGCAGTCGATGCTGCATCGATTTAGATAGACCTTCCATAAGAGACCAGCTGCCTCGGTGCACTAAAGTGCTCAAGCATATGTTTAATTTTAAGAATATGCATAATTCCGTTGGTATCAATGGCACTTGCTTACACTTAAGAATATATTTTGCTGGGCTAGAGCCAGAAATAGTGCCACGTCATGCCAATAAAGTGCAAACTGCAATATTTCTCTAAGTGCTTTCTGGGATCAATTTAAAAAAATAATCAATGAAGAACTGTAATGTGAATATGGCAAAATTAATACATGTGAGATTGTGCTGTATATTGCCATGGCTGTAATATTGCCAAGTATTAACATCCACCAGAGCACTGCCAAGTGAAATCAAAACCAAATCTGTGAAACAGAGCAAAAATGGCAACAAGTTGGATTTGTTATTCGTCATGAATCATCCTATCAGACTTAAAGATTTACCCGTGTAACAGTGAATAAGATTTATGATCCTTAAAAAAAGACATAAAGCCGGGGTTTGACCAACCTGTACCACCCTCGACGCGTCGGAACTTCATCCAGCCCAGTTCGAAAAGGATGCTTGAAAGAGAGAAGAGAATTGACTCTGTAACAGCAGAAACATGAACAGGGATGACTTTAAGCGATCAAACAGAGCAAAGGGTCACTAAACCCATGATTTTGCTCCCCTGCTTGCTGTTCCTCACCTTCCCCAAAGCTCCATGAACTGCCCTGTTACGAGGAATGGAGGAAAACTTCCTGGCACCGAACACTCTAACGATTTGTATTTATTCCTACAACTTTATGCAGCCTGACTCCAGCAGTTCTGATGTTGCCAGTGAGCTACGTGGACTCGGGACATTCCCCCTGTTCTCCGACGATGGCATCGTCATAGAAATAGCTTTATATCCATATGCAAATGGTTGCTGTTTTCAAGCTGTTCATGAACGACCTTATACACTGCCCATACGGTAGGGTAATATGTTTTCCACATATGTCAGATGTTTCATGACACATTTCACGCATATATTTAAAATAGATTCCCCAGCATATAAAAAAGCACAGGCAAGGGAAGAAAATGGCCTGCATCTGCAATGTTTACATATAATGCATTTCAAAACGGCACGAAACGCGTCCAAACTGATTGTATTCTTCATCTATCTGAAATATTGATGGCACATAAAACGTGTGTGTAATGGATTCGCTCATGAGCATGTATTACATGCCTTGTTTTGATGCCTGAGTAACAAAGGGAAAGAATTTGTTATGGCTCTGCCTCCATCGGCGCAGCTACAGAGAATTCGCAATTCTCCCTGTGTCGGTCGAAACGGTGTTTGTCGCACGTGTAAGTCACTTTATAATCCAACCTAACTCCCTCGAAACCGCCCTGGCTGGGCCTTTATGCAACAAAATCAAGCCCCGAGGTGTTTGAGATGTGCCACGCTGCTGAGATACGGCTTTTCCTGCAATCAGGTGCACTGTTGTCTCACAGGGAGCGATATCAGCGATAAGGCTGAAGTTTCAGTGGGACAAATTTCAGCGCGGTGGGGCCAGCCAAATTCCCTGAGTCACAGGCAAGTTTGCATAGCCCATGCTGCAGCGTGGGGGATTATCTGCACTGCTATCCTACCTGAGCTAGCTAGATTAGAGGTAGTTTGCATACATTTGCATATGTGGCAACCCCCACCACTGGTTGCTGTATAGACAGGTGAAAGCTCATTTCATATGATTCCAGCAAAACAGCTTAGTTTTCCTGGAGTCTGTCCTGAGAGCACCCAGAACCCTCAAAAATCAGGAAATCATACTAATTTGAATGTTGCAGGCTCTGAAACGCTGCTCCACCAGCTCTGGGACATCTCACATTCAGAGTATAGAGAGGACCAAATCGCCAGGCTGGGTGTCTGCTGATGTTGGAAATGACCAGTTGCTCTGAAAACCACCAAAGCCCATTTACTGGGGGTTGGAAATAGCAGAAACATCAGACCTGAAAGGAAAAGGCACCACGCAATGTTGAGCCAGAGCTCAGGATGCTCAGAAGCATGGCAAGCGTGAGTGTGCAGCCACTGCACTGCTGCGTTAGAGCCCTGGGAAATGCCAAACACTGGGAATGCCTTGGGAGAGGTTATATCTCCGTGTATTCACCTGGGATAGCAACTCCTACTCGCTTTTCGGACTCTTGTCAATCCAGAAAACAATTCAGAACAGGCTTTTTAGTGCTGTTCACACTCTACTGAATTCTTCCTGTCAGGTCTTATTTTTCAAGTTATTTTTTTCCCCCCGTCTAATATTTTTCAGCGGCCTAAAGGTTATCCCATCTAGGGTGGGAGTCACCAGTTCTCTCTGCGCACGTGGATGAGCACGGCTCAGTGACTTTGGCATCCACCAAAAGAAGCCCCATGCAAAGCAGACACAAATTTCACCAGTGAATCTCACTCCCTCCTATTGTACCGTGATTGTGTTCGATCCAGCGGGCGCACAAGGTGCCCAGGCCCATCGTCTCCAGCCTGAGGTTCTGCCAGTGGCTCGTATTCAGCGTTGGACAAATCCAGGCTGTGAAATGCTCGTCGTGGCAGGTCCAGGCTGGCGGGTTTGACACAACATGGACCCTTAAATCACTTGGCCAAAGCTGACCTCTTGTCTGGAGAGCACAAGAGAAAGGTACCGTCATCTGACGGCTGCTCAATAGCCGGGCGAGAGGAATTGATAGGTGTCGATTCAGCCCGCAGCAGACCAGTAGCTACATTATAATGGCAACCTCACCTTTGGTGTTAATGAGGCCCCTTCATTAACAGCCTCGAGCAAGGGGGGGCAAGGACTGAATAGAGACAGACTCCTTTCTCACCCAGAAAGCTGCTCCTTCTCATTCAGAATTGAAGCACGTTGGCGGGGCAGTTTGAGGATGCTTGTGCTGCCCGTGCTGCATCTGCAAGGGCCGTGACGTATTTGTGACTATTCATCTGTCTCTTTTCACCAGCACTAAATGCACAGAAAGAATAAAATAAATTCTTATTGTGTTCCCGCTTACTAAGAAAATTTACTCTCTTCCTTCTGGTTTGGAGGGTTATTGTACGTTAAAAGCCTTTTGCATTTTTCAGTAGCTATACTACGCTATAATTTAGATTTTCCTCAGGCGCAAAAGAACTTAGTTAAGCGAAACTGTATTACAGCATGTGGGGGGTTTCTTCTCCTAAGTCCTTCATTAGTAAGTGAACTAAAGAATTTTCAAGCTGCCTGTAATTTTTACCAGATGCAGCGAGTAGTTGCTAGGAGTATCTTTTTGGCAATCAGAGTTTTTGGCTATCAAAAATCTGGACTTTTGCTATACTACCCTGGTGTTAAGTATGTGCTGTGAATACTGGAGTGTGGAGGGTGAATTGGAGAAGAGGGGGGGGGAAGGCAGAGAAGAGGAGAAGCAAAAATCATTTTGAGAAGAAGAAATATAGCTCGGATTAACGGCTGATTCGAATGAACACACACCCCTGCAGGGATCCCGATGCTGATCAGCAGAGCAGGAGCCCTGCTCTACAGCGGAACGAGCATCGCTGCAGAGAGAACTCCCTCCTCCTCGCTCACAGCTTCTCCCTCTGCCTGCTCTGTTTTCTCCCCGACAGCCAGCACGGACAAACCCTGCGGTGAGTCTGTGCCACAAGCTAAAGTCAACAAAGGCCACAGGCAGCCGTGCCCAAACCAAAGCAACACTTGGGTTCCACCAGAGAAACTGAATCCTCTCTTGACTTCAGGTTCAGGATGTTTTCTGAGTCTGTACGTAAGGGCTGTTGTTGGCAAAGCCATGGCCAGTACCAGGAGAAAGATTTCTGTCCCTTATTACCTAAAATGTCATCATTTCTCTGTTTCAGCTGCAGGTTATGTTGATCTTGGCAGGGCCACAGAGTACACGGCTTGTCAGATGTGCTTCATGAGAGCAGCCGTAGATCTCTAGAATCAGAGAAGGTGGTGAAGCGACTTGTACATGTCCAGGAGAGAACCAAGGGGTCTTTCCCACCCCGCCGTGTTGCATACGGACACCAAGTAGAGGCGTATATTTCCCCTGCTCAAATGCAAGATTTGTGTCATAATCTGCAAGTCTGCAAGGACTATTAGAAGACCATCATCATTTGAGACAGCCTTGCTTGTTGGCTGGCTGGTGTCCAAGCCCCTCAAAGAACAGACCAACCGCAAAACTTGTGGTCTCCAGTTCCAAGTGGGAAAAGGGAACACGCAACTAAATCAGTAATGAGAAAATAATAATGAATGACAGCAAAGAGCGAAACAAACTCATTTCTCTGGGGATAGGAAGGGGAAGCCGCAAAGATACAGACGCACGGATATAAACTGGTGATGGAGCCTTACAGCCAACCATCCCCAAGAGCGATGCCAAGTCAACAGGAAAGTTCTTTTGCTGCAACACGAGAGACGGAGGTTGGAGGCTGGTGACTGAGTAAGCAATTCGGGCACTTTGGGTTGCATGGCAGTTGGGGATGTGTGTGTGCAGGGGGTCTAAGTTGTGTTCTCACAGAGAGGGGGAGCCGAGGAGGAGGAAGGAGAGGTGGCTCCAGAAGCCAGTTTTGACAGCTCTTGCTTGCTTTCCAGGCCGAGCCTTGGAAAAGCTCTAGGGCTCTGTCACTGCTTGGTGCCTCCGACCAGTCCTGTCCAAGGCCACGTCTGTGGACACCCCAGTGTGGGCTGCACTGTCCCAACTCACACTTGACATGACTTTCCCCACTGAAGCACTAGGACTCATCACCTCTTCCCAAACACTCCAGTTGTTGCCACCTTTGCTCATGCTCCCCAACACCAGCAAGGTTTGGCCTGTACAGCAGGAAAGAAAAGGGTGTGTTGCACCTTCCCAGGACTGTAATTAGCCTCTTCTGGGGGAAACACCCCAAAAATCTTCCCCATCCCTGGGTTTGCTTGGCTAAAGAGCAGTGCAAAGTCTTTTTTTCTGCTTTGTTTTCCACCATTCCCAACTCTCAGGGGACAGAACCAGCCCTTGTCGTAGTCCCCTACTATGGGCCAAGCCAGATTAAAGACACACCTTTCAGTCCAAGACAAGGATCTCTGCAGCAAGACTCTGGAAAGAAAAATAAAAAGCTCAAACAAGAATTAGGGAGAGCTGTCGGGTTTCATTTGCATATTTGAATATGCAAATAAGATCTGTTTCTTATCCATTGGCACTGGCCCTACTGTAGATGGCAGCAACACAGCAGATCTCTGCCAGCATAGAGTGCCACAAAGAAAGACGCTAATTGGATTTGCAGACGCTTATTGCAGAACCCAGAAGTTGCTGGAATCGATCTAAAGAAACAGGAGCTCAGCCCACGGCTGCCTTGGGTGCGAAGGCACTCAGCTGACAGCTCGTTAGCTTGAGATGGCCCTGTAAAATTAGAAGTTTGGAGGAGCCTGCATGGCTGCTGGCTACACCTTCCCCAGCACTACCCAGCACCTGAAACTCCCAACACATTCCCATAGAGCCTGGCAAATCTCCTACCCTTGGCTGAGGCTGGGGAGGGGGGAGGTGGGCTTTTTTTGGCACTTGAAAAGCAAATTGAGGCTAAGCTTGATCAGCCTTTAAGGCTGGAAACTGTTCAGAACTGGGAACTACCACTGGAGCAAAAGCTGGTTAAAGGAATTTCTCTCCTTGAGGATTTTTGAGTTCACTCCTTGAAGACTTGGGGGTGTTGGTGGATGAGAAGCTCAACACGAGCCAGCAACATGCGCTGGCAGTCCAGAAATCCCCCTGCATCCTGGCTATATCAAAAGAATTGTGGCCCAGCAGGGCAAGGGGGGGATTTTACCCCTCTGGGAAGACCCCACATGGAGCACTGCATCCAGCTCTGGAGTCTTCAGCACAGAAAGGACATGGAGCTGTTGGAGCGGGGCCAGAGAAGGCCATGGAGATGCTGGGAGGGCTGGAGTCCCTCTGCTGTGAGGACAGGCTGAGAGAGTTGAGGGGGATTCAGCCTGGAGAAGAGAAGGTTCCAGGGAGACCGTGGAGCCTCTTCCAGTCCCTAAAGGGGCTCCAGAAAAGCTGGAGAGGGACTCGTGATGAGGGAGGGGAGCCCTAAGATGAGGGGGAAGGGTTTGACACTGAAAGAGGGGAGATGGAGATGAGATGTGGGGAAGAACTTTTTTGCTGTGAGGGTGGTGAGAGCCTGGCCCAGGTTGCCCCGAGAAGCTGTGGCTGCCCCATCCCTGGAGGGGTTCAAGGCCAGGTTGGAGGGGGCTTGGAGCAACCTGGTGTGGTGGGCAGCGTCCCTGCTCAGAGCAGGGGGTGGCACTGGGTGGGCTTTAAGGTCCTTTCCAACCCAAACCAGTCTATGATTCTATGATTTTGGCAGTTGTATGTGAGGAGCTACCCCAGCACATTTTAAACTAATCCCCTCGCACTACTTGTCCCAGCACAGAGCCCTGGGGTGTTGCCTTGGGGCAGGCATCAATATAATGATGTGCTTACTCTGAATGGGTCTCCCCAACTTCTTCAGAGCAGTCTAATGGCCACAAACTGGACTGCCCGCCTGAGGTGCCACAGAAGCTGAGGTGCCTGACTCGGGGCTTCCCATCCCTGACTGGGAAGTTCTTGCTCAGATCTCACCTCTGGGATCTGGAAGCTGGAGGAACGATTTGTGTCCAAACCTGCAAAGGTACCTACGGGTGTGCTGAAGTGAGAGGACAGGACAGGCCCTGCACTGGGAGAGAAGAAAAACAACCTTTAACACCTGGGTGGGCAAAAAGAAAGGCACAGAAAAGATTGTCATCCATGGGAATTTAAATAAAAAGCAAATTCTAGTGATGTTTTTAGAGGAAGTAACAGATCATTTTTTTCAGGCAAAGTAAAAGTTCAGCGTCTTGTGTGTCTGATCAACAGCTCTTGCACAAGGAGGAAATTCAACAGAGCAAGTGTGGAGGCAAACCTGGAAAAGACGGAGGCATTTCCAGAAAAGATTCAGGCCTGGGAGCTCGTAACCACCAAGGACTGTGATGAAGCTGCAAGTGAATAGCCAAGACTGGGAGTTAGAAAATAAAAATTTAGACCTAAGAGTCACGTGCATGGGAATAATGTTCGCAATTAAAGATATCAATGAGAACTCTCAGAGAAAGAGGCCCTGTCTCAATGGAGAAGAAAAGAGACTGTCCAAGGAGATGTCTCTTGGGACTGCATCAGACAGAAACATGGAAAATTAAAACTGAGGCACTTAAAAGAATCCAAATCAGGCTCTTTTTTGTTGTTGTTGTTGTTAACTGAAGCGATTAAGCATTTTGCTTTACTAATATCCTCTATCAGGTTGATGAGGTAAACTGGCTCTTTAGAATGATTTGGGAACCGATTAATCCTTGCCTGTGGCTATCAGTTAGCAACACACACAGCGTTATTGGCTAACAGGCATTTTTCTGCTGCCTTACAGAGATCAACAAACTATTTGAAACAAGAAAGTTGCACGGAGAGAGAGAGAAAAAAAAATAATTCTGCCTTGCATGGAAAAGAAAATTTGGGCAGAAACAGTCACAAATTGCACTTGTAGCGACAGCCCCGCGGTAATGTAAGGCTGACAAAACTGAGCGCAATAACTTGTCATTTAGAGCTCTAAGGAAAAGGTAAACAAAACCCCACTTTTCAGATGCAAATGTCAGGCTCGGAGCCGGCGGTGCTGAGAAACCCGCGTTTGCGGGGCCGGCGGCCTTTAACGCTGCCCCCGCCGCGGCCGGGACAGTGACCTCCGGGCCCGTCCCCTGCCTGAGCCCGCGGCTGATACCCACCGCTCCACTGAAGGAATCGCCGTCTCCATTTGCATTGCAAATACCCCCCGCTACAGACCAGAAAACGAGATATTGTTCCCCCCACCCCGCCGCCTCCCATCGCGGCCGCGGAAGGCGGCGGGCGGCCCGCGGGGCCCGGGCCCGGGAGCGGCGGCCGCTGGAGGGGGGCTGAGGGGAGAGTGGCGGGGGAGGAAAGGCGGGAACGTGAGAGGAACTGCGAGAGAAGGAGGGAAGGTGGGGGACAAAGAGGAGAAATGACGGAGACCGAGGGGGAAACCTGAGAGAAAATGGGAGAGACCAAGGGGAAAATCGAACCTGAGAGAAAATGAGGGAGACTGAGGGGGGAAATGAGGTACACAAGAGCAAAATGAGGGAGAAACCTGAGAGAAAATGGGGGAGACCAAGGGGGAAATGGAAGAGAATGACGGGGGAAATCGAACCTGAGAGAAAATGAGGGAGACTGACGGGGGGAAATGAGATACACAGGGCAAAATGAGAGAAGAATGAGGGGGGAAATGAGATAAACAGAGAAAAATGAGAAAAACTGAGGGGAAATTGAGGGAGACTGAGGGTGGAATTAAACCTGAGAGAAAATGGGGAAGAATGAGGGGGGAATGAGATAAATAGAGAAAAATGAAAGAAACAGAGAAAAATTAGGGAGACTGAGGGGAAACTGAATCTGAGATAAAATGGGGCAGGCTGAGGAGAAAACTGAACCTCAGAGAAAATGAGTGAGATCGGGGGAAAAATGAGATACACAGAGCAAAATGAGAGAAACTGAGGAAAAACGTGCGAGACTGAGGGGGGAAATCGGGGAGACTTGAGGAGGGAAGGAAACAGAGAAAATGAGGTAAACTGGGGTGAAAATCAAATTGAGAGAAGTGAGGGAGAGCAGGGGGGAAATGACCATTGCTGAAAGGAAATTAGAGAAACTGAGGGAAAAATGAGGGAGCCTGGGAGAAATGTGGACAACTGAGGGAAAAAAAGGAGAGAAATGGAAAGTAAACGAGGGACGCTGAGAGGAAAACGTGGGAGACTGAGGGGAAAACAAGACTAACAGAAAAAATGAGAGATTGAGGGAGAACTGAAGGACGCTGAGGGAAAAATAAAAGAAATGGGGGAAAAAAAAAAAGAAACCACAAACAAAAAACCCGAGGGAGACTGAGGGCAATTAAGAGGAAATGAGGGACAGCAATGAAAAAACAAGGGAATGAAGGAGAGTGAGGAGAAACAAGGGAGAATGGGAGAAAATGAGAGAAACTGAGGAGA
>VXBJ01004162.1:0-77216 GCA_013400055.1 Nycticryphes semicollaris
ATTCGCTCCAGCCCCTCCAGATCAATCTGGTGTTGAGGTGCCCAGAACTGGACACCATACTCAAGGGGTGGCCTCACCAGCTCTGAGTCCAGGGGGACAGTCACCTCCCTACTTCTGCTGGTCACACTCAATAAAGACATTAAACAGCAATGGTACCAGTATGGAGCCCTGAGGAACACCACTTGTGACCGACTGCCAGTTGGATTGAACTCCGTCGAGCACTACTTACATTTAATTCCTTCTTGTTTTGAGTAATATCTTTATGCTATTGTGTCTATGCTCAAGGAAGCTGCTGCCACCCCAATGTGTCTGTCCTACCACTGCCAATGTTCCCCTCAATGTGCATGCAGGAGGTGTTTGCAGTCATCCTGGTCCTTGAACACAAGGCTATGAGACAGCTAAAGCAGCACACTTCGTTGGCAGCTGGTATGTGTTGACCTCTCTTAAACTGTTCTCTAAAGAGTTTTTTCACTGCTTTGTTTTTGTCAGCAAAAAAAAGCACCCGGAGAAAAATCTTCTACTTTGCCAGTTCCCACTGGTGTCTCTGTTCTGTTTAATTAGTTGGGCAAGTGTGCAGGTTTTGGAAAATCCCCTTTAAAGCAGAATGTGGCTTGTTTCTGGCCACTGTCAACCCCCTGAGAAAGATGTACCATCAACCCATGGCAGGGTTTGTACTGGATGTGTAAGAGTCCTTCAGGTGATTTGGGTGTCACCTTTACCTGATAGGATCTCGCACTATTTCACGCGGGACTAGGGATGTCCTCCTGGCTGTAAACTTCTCTGCATGTACCTGCCTCTCATGCCATCTCCCCTTCCCTCAAAGGTTGGAGTGTCATTGAAAAAGGGTGACCAATGTGCCTCGTGTTCTCCCCTCTTGTCTCCCTTCATCCCCCGTGGTTATGGGGACATACTGAGAGGGTACTTGCTTCCAGGTATGTGAATTTGGCATAAAATAAGCGATAAAAAGGACAAATTTTCTGTTGTATATTTGTGTAAAGTGAAGTTTCTTGTAACAAGAATTACAGCTTTTACCGTAACTGCCCTCCTTTTTCAAGTAGTCCTGAGCATATGGGTAGCGAGAGTTGCAGGAACCTGTCATTACAACACATTCCGGTCACCTACATCCAGGAAAGAAAGATATTTCTCCAGTTCTCCTTTTTTTTTTTTTGCTTTTTTTTTTTTAAATATTTGAAAGAGGAGTATTGCATTCTTAGCTTTTGTCTGAAGGTAAGAAAAAATAAACCTGACGAGGGGCGTGAGGAGAGTATCCTTTTTATGCTGTGAAATATTTTTGTATCTCTAGTTCCTTCTTGCGAACGGAATCGGTAACGTGTCTGGGGCTGGGGATGACAATCCCGACAAAGCTTGTGGCTGAAGTGGGAAAAATCATCGCCTGGTCCAGGTTTGCCCATTCTGTTTTGTACCTCTGGTCACGTTTAGTCTGATGGGTTATTTCTGTACTTGATCTTCAGATTTCCTTATTGAAAATATGCTCCAGTTTAAAACATTAAATGTATGTTCCAGACATCTGTTTTTACAAGAAGGAGGCTATCGAGGAAATCAGGGGTGATACTCATAATAAGAAATGGCAGGCAGGATTAAAAATAAATTGGGAATGTAGAATTTATTAATCAGCAGCACCTCTATGGAATGCACTCTTTAGTATTTTGACTATAGATTTGTGTAAAACCGTATCTACTTCTACAGTGTACCCAGGAAAAGCTCCTGCGATGGGAAATTATTGTGTCTGTTTATACATTAACCACCTGATGCAACCAAAGAGTTATTTGATCCTTTTGACAAAGGAGAATGGTCTTTGTGAAATCATCTGGAGATGGAAACATATGGCATTTTCCATTCATTGGAGATAAATGGATCATCTTCTTTTTTTGCCTGGGCTTTTGTCATAGGTGCTGTGTAGCCTGGAAAGAAACAAACCCAGTCAGCTGAGATTCCTTTATTTCACAGAACTGATGGTCTGAGGAGTCAGTGCAAAGGTTCTTTTTTCTTTTCTTTTATCTCCTCTCTTGAAATTCTGTGGTAGCTAAACCTTTGTCATCTTGTCCCTTTGTCTGCAAATGAGAGTTAACGCTGTTTTGTTTTGTTTTGTAACTGTCTGAATTCCTTTCCCTGCACCTGTAGACAAAGAACCAAGAACGGGCCAAATCTCAGCAAGAATTCAATCTGAAAAATAGCTATAGTACACGAATGGTTCCAAGGTCAAAACCTCTCCATATCTATAAATAATAAACAACCAGAAAAGAAAGAGATGTTTCTATGGGGTCCTGAAGTATCTGTAGGAAATTTGCTGGCAAGTTTTTCTAATACAGTGCTTTTCCCCCCCTAGTTTTAAATGAAGTAGTGCAGTTTGTGTATTAGCAGTTTAGGGCCAAAACTGTAGAGAAATGTGAAGAGGAACATGATTGCAGTTGTCAGTTTGTGGGTTCTTAACTCTTATGATGTGAACCCACAAATTCCACTGTGCATATAGTTTTGGTAGAGACTCCCAAGGGAACTCAGTTCTTTGATTGAATTAATATACACTGAAGGCTGTTAAAGCTGTTCTAATAGTTGTATTGCAAACAGTACACAAACATCCATCTCATACTAACTCTATAACTGTAGCATAACTAGGGAAGGTGAGAAATTTGAGGTGTATGCAAAGGCAAGGAGACACCTAGAAAAGTCAGAGTTGGCTGTTGGTAGCTGGAGTTGCTGCTCATGTAGCTGCTTTTTTCAGACTTCCCAGATGTTCTCCAGGTGAACATTTTCACTGTGTAATATTTCCATCCTAATAAGTCGTGTGCCCTTATTCCAAAGGGGCTCCATCTTCTGCAGAGGAGTGGGCCTGCAGATAAATACCTCTTGGATCCTGAAACCAGGTTGTGGCTCATCCGGGTTTAAATCACTGCTGACCATCCAGTTTTTTCTGCTGAAGCTTTCAAAGCCTTACAGCCGTGGGGCAGGAGCGGGTTGATGTTGTACCAAGGGAGCTCGAAGCAGATCACTGTGGGATTTTAAGCGTTTTGCTGAGTGGGGGCTGTCCCAGAGGTGGCTGTGATGATTGAGGCAGGTACTTGGCTTGAAATCTCTTAGTGGTGCAGTATCACTGCACAAGCTGGCAGGCTTGATCATTGGGGATATTTTTTTAGGACCAAGCGACTACTAGAAAAATGTCCAACTAATGCACAAAAAAAAGGCTTCTGCTGATTGATTAATCTATAGAATCATAGAATTGTAGAGGTTGGAAGGGACCTTTAAGATCATCTCATCCAGCCAACAACCTGTCACTGCCAAAGCCATGAGTCAAGCCCCCAGAACGCATTGAATTGTTTTAAAAGCACAGTAAATCAACTTTTAATATGCTGTATCATTTCTTTCATTCGTTTTTTTAATGCCTTGATATAAATATGTGCACGCATGTGTGTCACTCTCAGCATCTCTCGTGTTTAAAGTTGCTGTTGAGGCATTTCTGTCCTGTGGTGCAAGAGGCTGCTCAGTGCCTCCAGTGAGGAGGTGAAGGGATCAGAAAATGCAGCTTCTGGAAGTTTTTTTTTGGCAGGTTTCTGTGTTGTTTTTTTTTCTCTTTCTTTTGTTGTTTCTTTGCTTTATCCTCCCTTTGCTTTCCCCCAGAATACTAGGGAAACATCACTAGAAAGTGCGTTGCCACTAGTGATTCAAGTGGAGCGGACCTTTATAGCGGCCCTTGGAAAATTCTTCAGCGATTTCTTCTTAAATCAATGCTGCTTTATGAGTTGAAAAAGAAAGAAAGTACGAGTTAAACAAGAAATAAAAGCCAAAAATATCAACAAGGTCAATATGTTTCTAACAGAATGGATTGATTTTGGTGGAATCTCACTGTCCAAACTCTCTCTGAGAGGGTACTGAGTATGTTCTCCCCAGAAGTTTCCTTCAAGGAGCAAGGAATTAGGGGGCTTTATTTTTGGCTGGGCTTGAAGGGCCTTTTCCTCAGAGGGTTTTTCTTTTCCTCTCTTCTATGGGTTGCAGTATTTCATACGGTGTTTTGGCAAATTAGTCAAAACTGCTCCTGCTAGAAGGAGCATCTCCTGTCAGCGTATGATGGGTTTCACCCGCAGCTGGTGGATGAGGGAAGTCAAGGCTGTGCTTAAGCTTCACAACAGCATCATTTCTTAATAAAACATAGCAGCAGAGCAAGAAGCACAAATAATAATATTACTTTTTAAACAGAACTGTTCTTTATGTGGCATGTGATGGAGTGTTACAAGAAAAGTTGTCTGTTGCCAGTATATCATTTGCCATCTGCGCCAACACAAAGAAAACCCGAATTTGCCTGTCTGCAGGAGAGGTGAAATCTTGGGCAAACAACGGATTCAGCAGAATTTCACTTGTTCTTTTTTTTTTTTTTTTCCCCCTTTGCTCAAAGAGGCCATTTAGGAATTAATTGGAAGTCAAAATTTCTGCTGAGAGCTAAAACATGATTGGGTTCTTAATTATGATTTTTTTCCTCTCTTCATTTTGCTATTTAACGGCCTTCACTGCTTTTACCCATTACTGTTAAGTGGCTTTCAGAGACATCTTTTCCACCTTCATTTACAGACATAGATCATTTTTCTCCACTTGTAAGGGGTCTGTGATTTATTTTTAACAGCCTATAATTTTGTGGGCACGAACTGGATGACTGCTGTGTTTTTCCAACATTGCTCTTTCAGGCTCTTCTGTCACAGTTGTGTGTTGGAAAACAGGCATAAAATTCAAATATTCCCTTCTCTTTTTCTTTAATCATTTGAAGGGTTGTGTGCGGGGGGCAAACCTCCTGTGGAAGTGTGATGTCCAGTGAAATACTTCTTTTAGCTCACTGGTGTCAAGGTGGAAACTGGTCTCAACTTTTGTCTCAGCTTTTTTTTTTTTTTTTCTTGGTTTATTGCAGCTGTGTAAGAGCAAAGCATCTGACAGTTGTGTTTGTGCTGAATGTATTAGCAGGAGTTGGGCTGATACAGGCAGAGCAGGAGTCTCAGGTGAGCTGAGGTGGTTCTATGGTTCATTTTCACTGTCCAGTGAAAATCGATACCCAGCCTTTCCCGCCCTCAGCGAAAGCCAAGCCCATAGTTTGCTCAACCCAAAATCTGGTTCTTAACCGTCAGTCTTGAAGTATTTTGTGTTTTGCTGGGCTTTCCAAAACCTTGCACTTAACACTTAGATATTCTCTTTTGCCCCCACTCTTCCTTCTGATCATCTTTGGGAAGTCTTCCTGCTAGCACTAAACGTAAGAGAAAGGATTACAGCTTTGTAGGTAGTAACACGGAGCAACTGCTTCCAGATTGTTTGATACTACCAAAGCACTGCTGTTAATTTTAGTCAAAGCATGTACCTTGTTAAACATCTCCTTTTTTCCATGGACTAGCATAGAAATTGTTAGTTGATTGCAAAATAAGAACTTAAAATTACTTCTTGAAGGTAAAGCTACAGAGCAAAATCACCTGCTGGGTTTTTTTTTCTCTTCCAGAATAATGGAATTATTCCGATTTACACTGCTGTGACTGAAATTGGGATCAAACGTTATTTTAAGTTCAGGGAGTGGAACTGAAAATTAGATGTCAGCTCCTACTGTGGCCTTTCTTTCGGTTGGTCGAATGCATAGTGAAGCTTTTAATACCACTGAGTCCTCAAAATATGCTAAAATACCCACATGTATTGAGCTACCTCATCATGGCAGCACCTGAGCACACAAGAATTGATCTGATTTTTGCCTGCCGCGAGTTCCACAAAATAAAGCTGATGTAAAGGTGTAAGAGCTCAGAGCTTTGCCCTGTGATGAGCTACTCTCATTGCAATTGAACGTTGATCCAGACGGGAGCTTGAAATTTCGTTGCAGTTCGCTTGGCAGAAATTAAACAGATGAAGACACACTTCTCCTTTTAAACCCAGGTAGACTCAGGTAACTTGACCATTTCATTAACACCCCTGTCCTGAATCTTCTAACCAGTACCAGTGTGCTTTCCATAGTCCTGCTTGTTGGCCACAACTTTGTGTGTTTTGCAAAAGCACTG
Organism: Nycticryphes semicollaris; assembly: GCA_013400055.1. Classification (NCBI taxonomy): domain Eukaryota; kingdom Metazoa; phylum Chordata; class Aves; order Charadriiformes; family Rostratulidae; genus Nycticryphes; species Nycticryphes semicollaris. The sequence goes on from VXBJ01004162.1 coordinate 6,030, forward strand.
AAGACTTTTGATACCAGCTCCTTCTACTGCATTTCTTTATCAACACACATAAGAAAAAGAAATCATAGTTTTCTTCTCTCTACATATTTGGCAAATGCTGATACAAACCCTGTAACCCTTCTGTGGTCAGGAATTGCTGGAGCGGCTTTGTGCTTCCTTTGCAGTGGGAATACTCCTTTTTCCCAGAGATGATTGTTTTGTTTTGGGCTTGTTACATGGACACCCGTCTGTATGAGATTCTGTTCATGTTTGCTGTAGGCAACAGCTACAGCATCTGGGGTTGGGAAAGGAGTTTTGGTTGCAAAGTCTAAGTGGTGTCCCCCAGGGCTTGGTATTGGGGCCGGTTCTCTTTAACATCTTTATCAATGATCTGGACAAGGGGATCGAGTGCACCCTCAGCAAGTTCAGACACAACACCAAGTTGTGTGGGATGTTGACCTGCTGGAGGGTAGAAAGGCTTTGCAGAGGGATCTGGACAGGCTGGATGGATGGGCCCAGGCCAATGGGATGAGGTTCAACCAGGCCAAGTGCTGGGTCCTGCCCTTGGGTCACCCCAAGCCCCTGCAGCGCTGCAGGCTGGGGGCAGAGTGTCTGGAGCTGCCTGGCAGAAAAGGCCCTGGGGGTGTTGGTGGACTGTGGTCTGAACAGGAGCCAGCAGTGTGCCCAGGTGGCCAAGAAGGCCACCAGCATCGTGGCCTGGATCAGGAACAGCGTGGGGAGTAGGACTCAGGAGGTGATCGTCCCCCTCCACTGGGTACCGAGGAGGTCCCCCCTTGAGGGCTGGGTCCAGAGGAGGGCAATGGAGCTGGTGAGGGGTCTGGAGAACAAGTCTCATGAGGAGAGGCTGAGGGAGCTGGGGGTGTTGAGCTCGGAGAAAAGGAAGCTGAGGGGAGACCTTCTGGCTCTCTCCAACTCCCTGAAAGGAGGGAGTAGCCNTCCAACTCCCTGAAAGGAGGGAGTAGCCGGGGGGGGGCGGTGGGAGTTGGTCTCTTCTCCCAAGTCCCAGTACATGGGACAAGAGGAAATGGCCTCAAGTCTAACCAGGGGAGGTTCCGATTGGAGATGAGGAACAATTTTGACAGGGAAAGGGTTCTGAAGCCTTGGGATGGGCTGCCCAGGGCAGGGGTTGAGGCCCCATCCCTGGAGGGATTGAAAAGCCGGGTTGACATAGAGCTTAGAGACATGGGTTAGGGATGGGGCCTCATGTCAGTGAGGTTGATGGTTGGACTGGATGATCAGAAGAGTCCCTTCCAACCTGGACAATCCTATGATTCTAATACCTGTGGTGTTAAAATATGTTTCTGGCTGCTGAATCAGCTGACTGCTCCAAAAGCAGTCTTTTTGAGAACCCGAATAAAAGCCTCATTTACTTACTCTAAGGTAAGCAAAGCAAGTTTCAGAAATGCCCTGGTTTTTTTTTTTTTTATAAAAGTTATTTAGGTATAGAAATAGCAGAGCTTATGTAATTCATTTGCTAAAAACACCCACAACAGAAACCTCTTGAAAGCTTTCAGGGTTACGTGCCAGTCTCAGTGCAGGTGGAAAAAAAGTCTGGGCATAAATTTATAATTAGTAAAAGAAGAATAAATTATTATTTTTGGCAAGAGCTAAATGATGGGCTTGTTATTTCCAGGGATCTTTCTTTTGAGTAAATGATGATGCTGGTTTTAGGTGAAGTAAAGGGGCTGGAGTTTTTTTCAGCTGGTCTTTCAAGAGGGCAGGCATGGTCTGAGGCAGACGTTTCAGTGTTAGAGCGGGATTGGTTTGGAGCAGCCGTTGTCATAGCTGATACTGGAAATGATCAAGCAATCACTATCTAATGCAATATAACTTCTTATAATGATTATAAAATAAAGCACCTTTGCTCTTCTGTGTATGTATATATTTTACTTTTTTATGTGCTTTTAAAGGCTCTATTTCCATGTAGCTGACAGTTCTGCTCCGAATTCTGCTCTCGCCTGGAGAAGGCTCCAGGGAGATCTTATAGCAGCCTCCCAGTATCTGAAGGGGCTACAGGAGGGATGGTGAGGGACTGGAGAGCTGGAGACAGGATGAGGGGTAATGGTTTTGAATTGAAAGAGGGGAGATTTAGATGAGATACTAGAAACAACTTCTTTGGTGTGAGGGTGGTGAGAGCCTGGCCCAGGTTACCCAGAGAAGCTGTGGCTGCCCCATCCCTGGAGGGGTTCAAGGCCAGGCTGGATGGGGCTTGGAGCAACCTGGTCTGGTGGGAGGTGTCCCTGCCCAGGGCAGGGTATTGGAACTCCATGATCTTGAAGGTCCCTTCCAACTCTAACCATTCCATGGTTCTATGAATTGCTTGCAGACCACAGCTGATTAAAATCCAAGCAGTTTGAATTTATTAATCAGGATGACCGCGTGAACAATTTTGCGAGCAGGATATCCCTTTCCTTCTCCTCTGAAGGCACTTGGTGATTTTCCTCCATTGCCCTGCTCTATTGTCTCTTTGTCAGGTGTCCCCTGGGATTAAACTGTGTGGGTGCTGTTGATGCTCCTGGGAGCTGCAGAGGTAAATCACACACAGCTCTTTGAAAAATAAAAATCTATTCTGTCTTCTCAGCTGCACTGAGACCTTTTTTTCTTTTCTGTTTTAGAAATAAAGGTGATGACACTTATAATAGCAAGGAAGAAAGTCTTGCTTTGATCTGTCTTTCCCCTCTGCCTGTTTGTATTGGCAGAGTGCAGTCGTGGAGAGCAGTGCCACCTCCACAGCCTGTGCCCTGCCTCTGTGTCACAGGGGCACTTGTAAACCACGGGCTTCACAACTGTCACTTAAATTCATCTGAAGCTCACGCTGCTCCCTGCTTCTTGTGGATGTCCCTTATCTTCCAGAAGAACATCCCCCAAAGATTAAATTTAGGAATGTGTTCCCAAGTGCTTGGGCATGAGCCAGAGAGCAGGAATGGGGTAAGCGTGTTTGAGACAGCCAAGCTGAACGGGGCTGGCTGTAAAGTGTGGGAGACACAGGCACCAGAATTTGTGGGGTTTGAGCCTGGTTTGGGCTCCATAGCGCTGTACACAACAGAGCTGTGAGATTGTTAGTTTGGGATTCTTTCGCCAGCTGTAAGAAGCATGGAGGAGAATAACAAAAGCCATGTAATGACATCTCAAGGCAGTGTCTTTAAGTCACTTCACAGTCTGAGTTATGATATCCTGGCAAAGCAAAACAGTGTTTTGAGACAGTTTTCCAAATGCTTGGTATCAGAAAGATGCTCAAGTGTTTCTGTTTCTGAGAACAGAAATACTTGTAGCACATGAAAAGCATTTGATGGGAAATTTCAGCTTGAAGCACAGCAGAATACTCCACAGAAATGATAGGATAGACATTTTTAACTCTTTTGTTCTCTTTGTTCTAAAACCTATTAGATAGCACATCTTTCTTTTCCAGAAGACTTCCTTTTCCTTCTCTTTCAGGTTACCAGGACTTTTGCTGGTTGGAACACAACTGGCATGTCAGGTCAAGCTTGTGACAAAACTGTCCTGGTGCAGATGCCGTTTGCTCTGTGGCTGCAATGGTCCACGTCTTCCAGCGTGGAGAAGTTTCTGGTGCAGTGTGCACTGGCAGGCCCATCATTAAAATGACCCAGTAATTACAACTTTAAAAACCAGTTTAGCTTTTCTATACAAGGCTGTGGTTTGGAGTAATTCAGTTGTTCCAGGGTGTTATTCCTGTGCAGGGGAATAGCTGTCCGCAGTCTGCAACTTCAGTTCCTCAGGACTGAATTAGCAGTGCTACTCCAGGAGGGCTTTATTTCTTTCTTTCTTTATTTTCTTATATAGATCTTCTAAAGGAAACCGAGGAAGTTCTGATTTCTATGTGATACTTTCTTGTCCACCTGTAGCTGAGGAGGACATTTCCACAGACGATATCCACCACTGGGGACAGTATTTAGTCCCTCACAGCTGCTGGCAGAAGTGGGGTAGGAAATGCTGAACAGCTTTAGCAATTACTAGTTCCGGATCAGCAGAGAAATGAGAGTTAACACCATCCATATTTCAAAAAAATACCAAGGGACCTTTAATGAGACATTAGACTCTTCTTTCAGCCTGTGAACAGCTCTTCCCAGCAGCACTCCTGCTTCCCAGCTCCTGCTGGGACAAATTCAAAGGGACAAATCCAATTTGCTGATTTACAGATACCATACCCAGCAAAACATGAGACATTTGGAAGGCGCCATCTCCTTAGCTTGTGTGATGAATTGTGCTTGTCAGATCTTTGTTTCGCAGTGGCTAGCATACATAGCAGATCAATCAGCCGCGGGAAATACCAGTGGTCCCTTAGCAAAAAGCATAATACTGGGCTGTCTGGGTTATTTTGTAGGTGCAACCCGTTTCAGCACAAACGTGCTGTGCTGTTTGAACCCTGATGGGTTTCAGATGTGGCTTTAAGTCATGTTAAGCTTTGCAGCAGCACCAGGTTTCTGTTTACTTCTCTGCCTCTTGTTTTAGCAAGCAGTGCTTGATCTGAAGGTTAAGCAGGCTTGCTTGTTCTTGCAGGCGTCAGTATTAGCTAACGGTTTTTTGGGTAGTGTCCAGGCTACCCACCATCCATTTCTCTAAAATCTCATTTAAAAGCACAAGGGAGAGACAGCCCATTTCTTACTCACGGGACTGAGTTCCTATATCCTCCTTTCCCAAGCCTCCAGCATGGCTGATTGAATGCCTTTCCAGCACTTCTGTTGGATGCAAAGGAAGATAGAAGGGAAAAATGAATTTTTAATTGTACTTCTGCTCTGGGAGATATGTTGCAGATGCCATCCTTCTTTCCCCCTTTTCTGTTACTCTTTGCCTTCATAACAGTTTTCTTTGGTGGATGGGGCAGAACAGATGGGCTGTTTTCCCAATGAGTTGTGTAGCTGAGGGGGAGTTTGTCACAGACCAAGTGCAGTCCTTGGTGAGCCTGGCACATGCTGCAGGATCAAAGTATTACAGAGGAAGTTCAAGATTTGATATCACGACTTCTAAAAGGATGAGATTATAAAAGATAATTTTCTGTTGTTTGTGTGGTATCTATCAGCTGATCTCTTTGGTTTGTTGCTAAGGTATCTTGTCACTGAGTGCGGGGCACATCAAAGCCTGGGACAGACACTTGATAACCAAAACCAACATCGTAGGCAAGTTTTATCCCTCAGTGGGATTTTTTATTGTTTTGTTTTTCCCTTTTCAAAGAGCAAATGTCATAATTCATTTTAGATCAGAATGAAAGTGGAATAGTATGAAGCTTTCGGATGAAGCCTGGAGTGTTTGCTTTTGCTGTCTGAGTTAGGCATGACAATAAAATAGTGGCTGAAAACAGGTAAAAACTCCCAGATGCAATAGAAAAAAACCCTGATACCAGGACTTTGATTCACCTTATCCAGCTACACGTACTGTAAGTCAGTCCTTCGTGTTTGCAATTGCTTCCAACAGTGATACGGAAATTTGTGAAGGAACATGGCAACCTACAAGTACTATAAAGAAAATTTGTGTGTTACTACACTGATGTTCTCATGGGATTCATTTTTATTAAATGTAGTGGGCTGCCCATGATTGTTACTTGGATTGCATGAACCGGTGTCTAGGATGTGTCTTCATTGAAATGAAACCCCACTGATAGATGTTCTTGCAAAAAGTGAAGGAGTAGGAAGCCCATCAGTTTGATCACCTGAACAGGAGACCTTCAGAAGAGGCAGTGCAGTTGTGTGTGGTGGAAACGGTTGTGTCTGGGTTGTCCTGTTTTGGGGAGGGGGAACGGGAGGGCTTGTCCTACACGGGACGAGCAAAGAAGGAGAGAGGGGGAGAGCTGCCTGTGGTGTGAGCACCCAGCTGCAAAAACAGAGCTGAAGGCTCTTTTTAAGGATACCACACCACGATGATGATTTATGGGAATGTTTTACCCTGAAAGTGTATCAAATACATTGGCATAATTGCCTGGTAGCGCCTTGAAAAGAAAGGGTAGTTGAAGGCTTCTGCATGACCCCTGGAAAAAGCACTGAGCAGAATACTCATTGGGCACTGTAGAAGTTGTTGCATAAAACTCAAAGAAGAAAAGTACTTGTTCTAGGTACTGGATAATCTACAGGAAGCTTGTGAAGGCTGCACAGACCTGTGGGTGGAGAGGGGAAGTGCTGGGTCTGATGGTCTCCTGGAGTTCATTGAAGGAAAGACACTAGAGGAGTTCTGGAAGGGGGCAGGGCGGCTCGGTGGGTGCTGAGCTTCTGTGTGAATATGAGTGTCTGGAGCACTGCAAAAATAGCATTAAAATACTCACATGAAGAGTTGTTTCTTCAATGCGCTTGATGATAGTTTAAAACCACTATTCACAGCTCTTCTGCTTTAAAGTTGCCCTAAATTCCTGCTGCTAGGCTGCTGGCTGATTGGTCAAGACATGGGTTTGGTGCACTTTCACAGATTCACAGAATCACAGAATCTCAGGGATTGGAAGGGACCTTGAGAGATCATCCAGTCCAATCCCCCTGCTGGAGCAGGAACACCTAGAGCAGGTCACACAGGAACGCCTCCAGGCGGGTCTGGAATGTCTCCAGAGAAGGAGACTCCACAACCTCTCTGGGCAGCCCCTTCCAGTGTTCCCTCACCCTCACTGTGAAAAAGTTTTTCCTCATATATTTCAACTCTGTGCTGGGTACTTTTCCATTCCAGTGTTTTAAATATGTCTGTCTATCTGTTGCAGTCACATGCGCAGGGAAGTAGCATTTAAAGTCAGATGCAACACAGCAAGGAAAGCCAAGAACTGCTGCTCTGAGTAAGCACAGGGAAGTGCCANAAATGTAAAAATGTGTGCTGGTAGTTGTGTCGTTTCCTGTTGGTTTTCTTGCACGTATAACATGAACGTAGGGTCATGAAGGGTATTTTGATTGCTCTTATTATAGCGGTCAAGCAGCTTTTGCCATGACCTGCTGGGACGCTACTTTTTGTTTGAATTTCAGCTGCTACATTTCCTTTTAAAATCGGCTTGTTACCAGCATGTGATAAATAAGACAAGGAAGAACCTGCCAGGTTTTGGTGTATTCTACCGTTTTGTGCTTAGAGGTGACTAATACACTTTTCTGTCCTTATTTTTCCACTCTACTTTGTTGTCCCTTGGTAAATTACTATAATCCAATTCTGGGCTTTATTGAATCATAGCCTTTTAAGGAACTAGGTAAGCCAGATGTTGAGAGGTATAGTTTGGTTTGCACTTTAAAGATTATAAATATCTGCACAAAAATACCCCACCAAACACTGCTGAGCTTCAGTGAATAACGTTTTTGTTTGATTTAACAGTAAAGTCACATGGAAAAATCTTTTTGAGAAGTGGCACAAAGGAAGCTCTTAGGTAAAGAGTCTTTTTAGAGTTCTTCCTCACCTGTTTTGCCTTTCTTATAGAACTGATTTTATTATAAATCAGTCCTCATGAAACATCTCAAACTTGCCTGCTCTCTGGTGTATAAGGGCTCTAACAAATGAGTCTTGTGAATTTTGTTGCTAACACAGTGTTCTGCACCTCTGGGTTTTAATATCTGCCATCTGTCACTATGCTTTGCTCTGATTTCTCTTAAAGAAAAATGCAATGACCAAAAAGATGGGTTATTAATCACATCTATGAAGTCCAAACCAGTAGAGAAGCTGCGCTGTTGTTTACCTGCAGGAAGCTTGACATGTTGCATCTTGCAGCAAGACAGCAGCCAGGTGAGGGAGCGAATATAGGACTTGTTTGCTTTGCAAGTTTTGCCATAAAATTCAATGTAAAGGGGACAGATTTTGTTATTGTTGGGCAGACCGAGGACAACGGATGGAGTCAACCCAACCGTTCACAGGAACGGGTGATGTGGCATGTGTGATCTCACACTGTCTTCTTGTATACAATGGTCTCTTAATATTCTGGCATGTTAAACAGAGTGATGAGAGGATTTTTCTCTCCTTTGCAAACTCTGGCCAACGTAGCCGATGTAATTCCCCGCTCCGGACGTTTCCCAGGCAACCGGCACACGGCTACAGCAGTCAATGGCAAGATACCTGCAGCCTGTCCCTCTTTGAAATGCTAAAAATGTTACAAAGTAAGACACCAACATATGTGAGAAATGCTATGCTGTAGCATAAATAGTTTATTAAGCAGATGGGCTCCTCTGACTCATCTGGTGGGGAAGAGCTGCTTGTGCAGCCAGTGTCCCTTTGCCGTTTGTTCCAGGGCAGGGTGTCAGCCGGGTGAGCGAGAGGGCACTGGCCTCATGACAGAGATCAGTGCATGCCTCATGTGGGCACGTTTGGGCATCGCTGAGCTGTTTTCAGTACAGGAGAAGAAAGTATTTGTGTGTCTCTGTTCATATTTTAAAGGTCCCTTCCAACCCTAAACATTGTGTGCTCAAGATAAAGTAAAAATAGTGCAGAAGTTGGAGGTACAACAGATGGTAGTCACTTTGGGTCTTATTTCATGGCTCTTGCAAAGTGGCTAATATAAACCTTTGTCAGCAGCTTATGGTGAGGGCATTTTCGTGTAGGAGTGTTGTCGCCAGGCCCACAACGTGGAAAGGGGACTTTTCTTCTGAACCGTCTTCCTCTGGCTCTCATCGCCAAGCCAGCTGCATGAGTTTGGGGTGTCAAGTGTGGACCCTACAGACATATCTCTAGTTTGGTCCATCAGGATTTTATTATCTTGCCTTTGTGGGTAGGAAAGAGCCTGCTCTTCCTTTCATGCTTGCTTTTGGCTTTTATTTCTGTGGTATCAGTGGATGTTGGAAATAACTCCCTTGTTTTGAAGGTAACATTTCTTCCATGAGCAAATTGAGCCTCATCTCACGAGCTCTTTATCTTTGTCACAGGGCAAGGTCCTGTCTTGACGACCTGCCTGGGAAGGGTGATGAATAATTTCAGTTCCAGCAGCATCTAAGGGATGTTAGTGCCTATCTGCTCAAACCCTCCGCTTTTGCCATAGAGAATATAACAGTCATTTATCCCCGGCCACTGACAGCTGGAAACCTGTGTGCCCCTTACTCCTGCGTGGGTTTTGCAAGCCACCGTGCAGGTAATGAAGTGACAAGGAAGGAGGATGGCATCACTGTACCAGAAAATGTACTGCAGGTCAGATTGATTGCAGCACGGGGGATGTGTGTGTACCAGACCTGCCAACGCAACAGAGACAAAAAGCAGTGTTTCTCCTTGTGCTGTGACTTGGGAGAAGGCACTGTCTGCAAAAGAGCTGGGGGTGGTAGGCAACTGGGGAACTTCAGCTTAGCTCAGCAACGTTGGCTTTTCTCACTACCAGCTTTTCTGTTTCCCTGGAGAAAAGGCTTGCTCCAATGCAGCTGGAAGGAGAAATACTCCAGAAGAGGTCCCAGAGGAGGTGGGTGGTGTGAGGGGTTGTACCAAGAAAGGATTTTATCGGTATTTTCGCACTGAGAGATCCAACAGAATCTGCTGAGGGTAATGCTTACCCAGAGCATCAATGCAGGCAATCAGTGCGACTTTGGGCTTTGTAACTGCTACTTTGTGTGTATCTGAGCTTTCTGCTTGGCAGCAGGGGGTGGATTGCCTTTAAACAGATGATCAATCAACTTAAGTAGCCTCCTTGGCAGCACCGTCATTATTTTTTGTCAGTCAAATCATATTCTGGTATTAAAAAAAAGAGTAGCAAATGGTTTCAGAAAACTTTTAGTCCTATCACCTCGTTTTGAGAATTTCTTGTACATTTTCTGCTTTAAAAAGCAAATAATCATGCTTTCTGTGGTTTATTGGTTGATGGTGGTCTACTACCTGTATTAACTTCTCAGATATTTATTAGCCTGCTCTTACGTTAATGAATATGTGTCTTCTTTCCACTGGTTTTCTCCAAATTTCCCATTAGCCCACTTAAGAGGTGTGAAAATCTTGGCTATGGCTATATACTCATGAGTTTGTCAAAGTGGGTGGGAAGGTGGAGGATGGAGACTCTGCCTACAAGATGTCATATGACTGTGAAGAGGGCACAGAAGAATGCAATGGAGGGGCTCTGGATGCCAGAGCTGGCTTCCTTCAGAGACTGTGTCCAGTCGAGAGCAGAAGAATTTGTTTTCAAAGATGGGTGCAGATTAGAGGTCAAGGCTCAATCTTGTCTCCTTCTCTGGAGACCTTCAAACACCTCCTGGATGCAGTCCTGAGTGATGTGCTCTGGGCACGGGAGTTGAACAAGATGATCATCTTCCAATTCTGACAATTGCATGATTCTGTGATTGACTTTTCTTTCCTCTTTTCATGTAAGAGTATGGAGTAACATGTACCTGTTTGCTGTAGGTATTCATATAAAACTTCTAAGGCTGTTCTTCACCCCAAGCGTGAATGTCTGCATTCTGTCACATCTGTAGTCTGGTGTTTCTTGTCCCAAGCAGGGAAGATGCCATCTCTGAATGACATTATTCTGAGATTGAGCTCTTTGTTCTTCCCCCAAATCCAGGAAGACCCTGCAGCCTTTTCATAGAATCATAGAATTGNAACACCCCCAGTGGGGTTTGGGGGGAGGCAGGGGGAGGGCTGTGTTTGCATCCTCCCTGGCAAACTAGGGGTTGGGGCCATGAGGGGGGAGAGGGGATTAGTGAATCAGGGACTCTCATATAGAGATTAGCCATTTCACTCAGTCTCACCCATCAGTAAATTAGCCTTAGTACAAGTTTAAGTAGCAGGTATGTGGCTGGGGGACGTTTTCAGGTGGAAAAATGACTGAAGGAATTCAAGAACCAAAATTAAAGCAGCCTTCCAGGGAAGCAAGGAGGGGAATGCCAGCACCACTTTTTTTTTTTTTGCTTAGTGTAATTTGTTCACTTCTGATTTCACTTTAAGCATTTGTTGGTGTTTTCCTCAGGCTTCAGTGGCCTCTGGATTCAGTTGTGCAAATCTCTAACTGGCTTTTGCCATCCTTCCCTGCACTATCTAGCACATGGTGGGACAGGCTTTCCTTTGGAAAGCTTAGGTCAGTGTCCCTCTAGACGCTGTGCCTACCTTGGAACACGAGGCCTCTGCCTGCTTATATCCTTGAAAAATCTTGGCTGGACTTAATGGCAAGGATTGGCCTGTTTATTTTCTTGAAGCTGAAGGGTAGCTGTTGGTGTGTTAAGAATGCTTTTTAGAAATGCGAAGGACCCTGGTGCCAGCTGAAGAACAACAAACAACAGTTCATAGGTAAATTATTTCTGCTCCCTGGGTCTTCACGGTCTGCCACGTGGCAGGCAATTAACCTTACAATAGAATACACAAGATAGCTGGCTTAGTGCGTGAGAAATGAAAATTGTAAAGATTTTTAAATTGCTTTTCAAACCAGCGTTGCCTGTGCCTTCCCCGTTACCCTCTTGTGCAGTGGCTCCTCAGCCCGTGTCAGTAAAGGGGGTGCCTGACACCTGCTCACCCCCCAGAAAGCCTAGGAGGTGTGTGTCTCCTCCTTTCGGAGCCCCGCACATTCAGGGGAAGAGAATCCTGTGCCGTGTCAAAGCATGGAACGTGCCAGCTGACACGGCTTGGCCGAAGAGACTTCCCTGCTGCAAGTGTCACTGGGGGGGATTCTGGTTTCCTTCCAATTTAAAGAGTGCAAAATGGGTGGTTTGAAGCACTGGGTAATTTTTCCTGTGCTTACCTACTGTTATTACATGCCGCAGAATACTTTTGGAGCAATTAGCTCCATTATCATTTGTAGAGATGAATCATTCATGAAAAACACTACTAGGAAAGAGGTTTATATGCTGGAACATGCTCTGTTGCTGTACCTGGGATCACAGGACAGGAGTTGGGTACCACCTTCCAGGTATAAGCTCTTCATTTTCATCCAGTCATTCCAAGCTTTGAGTTTTCTCATTGCTCTATGGCATCCTTGTAAAGGGCTGGGGTTAGGAGGGAGGAATCCGTGCATGCCCATGCTTGATTAGATGCTGCCTTGATTAGATGTTGTGGAGGGAGCTTGTGTCACTTTGGTTTTGAGAAGCTTATCAGGTGGACAGATGTGGGACTGGAAAAGTCCTAATCTTGTTTTTGGATCCAGTCAAAAATTGGAGGGGCAATTTACCCTTAAGGATTTGGGTTTAAAACTACCTAATCTCGTTCTGAGCCTTGTAAAAATCAAAGGTTTTAGATGAGAGGGTCTGGTTCAAGCCCAATTTAAGTTCAAAGAAGTGAGTGGGAGTTATACATACTATAAAATCCTGTGAATGTGGGATTCATAAATTTAATGAGAGTGCTTTGACAATGTATTCCATATGTCTTAACAGAAACTCACATATTTATTGATAATCTATTTTTGCCCAAGTTGTAAATCTATTGAATGCAACACCTGTAGTATATATGTATATACTAAAATCTGGTAATACCAAATTAGACAGATATTAAAGATACAAATGGCTTATTCATGTGGTGACTCAACAGCCCTTGTCGAAGGGAGGAGAGACTTCCTAACAGGGTCTTGGGTGAAGTTTGGGTTGTGGAAGAGAAGAGGGATGATAAGTTTTGTTTCCATTCCTCTGGCCTGCTTTTTCTCTAGTTTAACCCATCTGCCACGGCTGGCCCGTGGCCCTGGGTGACTCTGAGTACAGTGTGTCCATGTAAAGCTGGCGTTAAGGCTGGCTGCAGAGTACGTGAGTCATGCTGCTTTGCTTTCATTAGGGATCCCTGAGACAGTGTCTCAGTCTTCAGTTCTTGTTGATCTAAATGTCATATTTTCCCAAAAAGGCATTAAGCAGATGATGGGTAAGTCATGACAGCAATAATGGAAGAGCTGTGCACTGAAATGACAGGGTGTTCCCCAACTGTCTTGGGGGTGCAAAAGCAGTTGGCACCAAATCAATAAGATAATAGAGTCAAAGACAAGGGCAAAGCTTGTGTAGCTACTGCTGGACTTAAGTTTGGATGAGGCTTTGCTGAAGGTGGTGGTGGTAGCACCAAAAGGCATTGAGGTGGGCTGGGGGTGGGATACCTGGAACAGCAGAGTCTGAAAAAACAGGTTTGCTGAGAGTCATGGTTGAGAGGTTTCTCTGGGGACTGGTTCCATGTTAATTTAGAGCTAGGAAATATGTCAGGCACAACAGAAATGGGACGACCTGAAGATAAAAAGGGAGAAACACTGAGCTTGTCCCAAGGAAGTGCAGTGAGAGCTTTTAGTTAAAATTATGGTGAAAAATGGTCTTAGAGCCATGAGTGAAAAGGAACAGGCATCCTCATAGTGGAAAGGAACAGGCATCGCTCCTGTGCCGTTCTGCCTGTATCCCTGGAAACAGGTCTATTCTCTGTGAACAAACAGGATCGTCAAAAGAAGACATGATTATTTTATATCAGTATTTGAATGATACACAGAGACATGATGCTTCCTAAATACAGACTAACAATGACTCGTAGAGGTATTGCTTACTGGAACAGGACTTTTGGAACAGAAGTGGAACTCCCAGCTGAACAAACAGCAACACTAACCAGCAGCCTGAGTTATAACTAAGTGGCTAATTGTTATACGGTGGTCTGCATTTTCAAAACACTGAGCCAACGAGCACATTTTGGGAAGGGAGCTTGCAGCAGCTTCTTGTAGACTGCTTGGCGTGGCTGCTGGAAAGAGGACGCATTCTGTTGTCTTTATTTGCAGTGATACATGGGGTAATAGCTGTCTTTACTGTACCAGTGACAGTAAAATTCAGTTTGGAAGTGAAGAGCTTATTTTCTGACTCCATTTCTCTAGGCTGTAGTGCAGAAAATGCAATTTCCTTTTCTTCTCCTGAATTCGTAGTCTCTCTTAAGTCTGTGACCTTGTTCTCTGGGTGAAGCCCATTGCTAGTTTGAGTTAGGCTAGTCCTTCTAATGTGGCCTGTTTGACATTCAAAAGGTCATTAAGACATATTGGGTATCACTTAAAACATATTGTTTGATGTAGTCATGTTGAAATGTCTGATTTATCACCAGCTTTAGTTGTACAGGAAAAAGAAAAAGCTGAAAGATATTGCTCCTCAGCTTTGTCTGAATCTGTTGGTTTTAAGCCTCGTGGTTATAAGGCCTTCTGGGTCATAAGTGTTGCTGTGCAATGGGAACATCTGAAGAAGACAGTGTTTGCTCTGCAGTAGCAGAAGAAGCTGGTGAGGAGTCACTTCAGCCAGAGAGAGAGTAACTTTCAGGTATCTTGAAGACTTCTTTAATTTTCTGTTCCCTTTACTTTATTATGTGTCTTGAGGTTGGAGTGCCCATTCCTGTCTAGAGCACTAGGCATCACTGACACAGCCTTTATGTAAAGTGTCAGGCTGCCACTGTCCCCTCTGAAACACAGCAGTGACCTGCTGGGGAGGGTTTTGCTTTGGGCTTGTGTCTACCTGTTGCTTTCTGGGTCACACGGCTCCACAGATACTGCACTGTTAGCTCTAGTTTTAAGGATAGTGTAGCACATTGGTAATTAAAAGTCTCTGAAGGTGAATATTTTAAATCTAAAGGCCCATCAAAACATCTTGTCACTGGAACAGTATGTTGGGGGGTTGTAATGTGCAAAGTGCTGGTGCGAGCTCATTGCTCTGGAATTCCCCCTTAGACTTGTTTTAAGTACGTTGTGGTGGCAGCGTCTTTGTAGCCTTAGTCTGCAGAAGTGCACAAGTGAAAGACTGGATGAGGATAGATGGAGCAGTGTGAGATCAAAGGATGTGCCTGTGAAAACTCACCAAGCTTCTGTGTACGTGGTGCAGGTCACTTCTCAGTGCAGGGAAGTTGGTGCCATCTCTAGCAGGGAGCTGCTGCCGCCGTTTGCGTACCACGCTGTGGATGTCTTTATTGAGGGCATCATTGTGAGATACATTTTTTCATCTGCTTAGATGGCTTTGATTTTACTTTGAAAATTATTTCCTTATGCCTTCTGCTTGAGTGCTTTGCAAAGGTGTCAGTCATCACCACCACCAGCAGTAAGAACGTTTGTTGAAGAAAATAAATCAAGGAATTGCTAATGTGCTGAGTTAAAGCAGCTTTTATTACAAAAAAAAAACCCCTTATCCTGTTCGATCAATATATCCATCAAAGTGAAATCCATTTGCAAGTTTAGCATTTTTATTTTCCGCCTGCTCAAAGGAAAGAAGGTCGAGTTGCTCTGAACGAAGCCCTTGCTTTATATTGGCTTACTCCAAGTTGGCTTTTATGCTCATTTTTATAAAAAAACCCAACCCTATATGGCTGCTTAAAAAATAGAATTGTAACAATGCAACCACAGTGAAAAAAGTATAAGCTTGAGAAATGTGTTTAAAAAGATATTGGAATGAAACCTCTTTGTTATTCTTCTCAGCTTCTGGGTTCGCTTCTGCCTCTTAGTTTAAGCTGGGCTCTCCCTCTTTGATGTAATTTAGTCTAGAGGGAGGAGAGCGGCGCTGACCAGAAATGAATCCTTCCTATTGAGGGCTCCTCCAGTCTGCAGTCACCTGCTCTTCCTTACTCTGGGAAAAGAGGCCTTGTCTCGTGTGACTGGTTTTTCTGACGGCAAGCCCAGGCAGGGCAGGGATGCTCACGGGTTTTCCTTTTTCCGTCTCTCCTTAAGGCTTACTATCTTGTTCTGTACTTTTAGATGGGTGGTCTTGGCTTCACCCTGTGCATCGCCTTTGTAGTGCTCTGCAAGTGTCTTGCCAGCACCTGGTGCATCTCATCAGAGGTGTGCTATGGGCTCATTCCTGCTACATTCATAACCAGTCTTATTCCTTGGGTTTTGGCCAAATATGGAGACAGTTACTGTGGCTGACGTTGAGACTGAGCTCTTGAATTTGACTGATGCCACCTCCCTGCCCTGGACAGAGTGGTAATTTTTTCAGACTCCCTCCTGCAGGCTCCAGCTGCCCTTCTCTTTGCACAAATGTCTCACAAGATACCAGCAAATACGAGTTCCTTGACACTAAACCTCGCTGGGTTTGGCAGGCCCGTGCAGAGCAGACCTGGACCTTGGCTGTCTGCGGTTGTGGCTTTCAACTCTTTTTGGTTTGCAGGTACCTAAGCATTTTCTACTAGAGGTGTAGACCTTTTATTCTGACTTTAGCTGGCCAAGAGCGGGCTTGCTTTTCTTAGTCACTGAGGAGCCATGGGCTGTCGAGCTACAAAATTGTGTTCATTCCTGTACTGTTCCACTGCCGGAGTAAACTTTTATCTGTCCCTTTAGTTATGGCACCTGCCTTACACACTGAGCTTTCTCTCTTTACAAGGCTGATCAATCTCTGGAATACAATCATCCATTTTATCTCAGAGGACATATTCTCTCTCTTTAAATTCTATTTATTTCATTTCCTTTTCCCTGGAAGAGATACTGGACATCAGTATGTTTTCGACACGGGCAACCACTTTCGTTTCCCACCCGCTTCCAGAGAATGGCCATTAAATCTGGGTGGTCATATTCAGACCACTGAAAAAATTTGTATGAGACCCTACAGAACACCGTAGAGAGAGCCCAGCGTGGCAAAGACAGCGGTGGTCAGTGGAAAAGCCTGTTTCAACAAGAAAAGCTTTTACCACTTGTGATCTGTCATCTTCCCTCCTGGCTGGAGCAGAGGCTCTATCCCACTGACTTTGCAGCCTGGCAAAACTGGAAATGCATAGTGGGGAAACACATAGCTTGGGTGAATTCCCCAGGCTTTTTACATGATAAATTCACCCTTTCTCATGTCATGGTTTTAGTGCCCAGCAGAGCAAGCTCGTGGGAGCACTGGTCCTTGGCAAAAGTAGCTGTGCTCCACTGGCTCCTCTCTGCTGAAACCATCAAAAGAATAAGGAGCCACAGTTTGAAATGTCTCCTCTTAAAAGCAAAACTACTGGGTCTGTCTGAGGAAGGGAGGGTGGGGAGAAGATTTCTCGGGCTTTCAGGTTTGCATCTGCAAGTGCTGGATGCTGGTTAGAGGAACACGCTCGGATCAACCGAAATAGCAATTTTCATCAAATAACTCGAGCTTCCTAATAAATTTCTTGAGTTCACTGAAGCGTGACAAATAACCTTATAAACAGAAAAGCTGGCTAGATTTTTGTGACAGATACTGCCTCTTCTTTTTGTGGGGCTGTTTGTCACCAGCCAGAAGAAGAAATGTCAGGGCTTGATTTGTGAGTGCAGCCCTACCTGAATTCCCACTGGTTTCATTACTGCAGAAAAGCAAGAGAATGGGGAAGCATGTGAAAATACCATTGTATGGTGCAGTGATCATCTAATTTAGCAAGCCTGAGGCAGTTACAACACTCACAGGTTTCTTCAGGAAGATGAAAGATTTCTTTTTTTAACTAGTGCTTGTGCCCGGAGTCCTGGTTTTTGGGTCTGAGAACCAACGATGTGGAAACTTTCTGCTACTCTCTTAGCTCTGTGCCGTGTGGATTGATGTTAAAATCCAGCAAACACGATCCGTGCCCAATCCAGTTTAGCCATTTGAAGAGAAAAACCAAATGATAAACTGAATGGGTATAATTAGAGAAAGCCATAAGCGTGGCAGTGGGATCCTCCATATCCTCTGAAATTCCGGTGCCTGTGTCTGTTACTGAAATCTGCACTTTCCTTTTCACATGTGGCTCCATTCCAGTGCTATCTGCCCTTTAGTAAGTAACCTTGCTTTTGTTTTGTTTTTTTTTTCTTTTTCCTGTCATGGTATTTTTTAAAAAGGTTAGTGAGAACTTGCCCATGAAACCAAAGCAGCCACGAGACTGATCCCGATGGTGCTACGGAGAGCAGGAGAATGGAGAGACCTCAGATGAGTTCTTTCTCATGCTGTGGTTCATCATGAGCAAGCTTTACTTTTCTCACAGTTACTGTTGGCATCTCAAGAAGGCTGGAAGGCCTTTGCTGTAATGTCCATTGTGGACAGCAGGGTGCTTGGGAGGATTTTTGGGCTCATGTTTTCTAACGGGATTAGTAGCGAGGGCAAGGGGTTCAGTGGAGATGTTCTCTGCTCAGACAGATAACAAAATAAGGCTTGTTCCAGTATCTTGATTTTTCCAGTATCATCTTTTTCTGTGTTGTGTTGGCAGAGGAGTTGGGATTTGCAGCACCTTAGAAGGGGTGCTTTCTGCACCCCATTGTTTCTGCAATGGGAGCCATTGGTATTTACGTAGAAATAAAGGGAAGTTCTCGATGAGAAGATAGAAGTAAGGCTGGAATTCAAAGCAGGCTCTAAACAGATATCCTGCTGTTCTGCTTCTCATAAATACCCATCCCAGTATTATTTAGGAGAAACCAAGGCAGGGACAATTTGCCTTGGCCGTAAACAGGTCAGTGAGAGAGCATGTATGTGACACTTCTGACTTCAGAAGCGCACAGTTTTTATGTGAGCTTTAAACGTCACAAATTCCTCCATTTGAGCCACTTGAGGAACTTTGGCTGAGGTTTAGATGTGCTCCTAAGGTGTGTTCAGTTCATTTCTGCTCTTGGTAGGAGACCTGGGTGAGGATTTTTAGAGTAATATTTGATTTTTAAAATTGCAGTTATACCTGTGAGTTACACTGGCCAGTCTTGTCATGTAGGCCAATGGAACGGGGAGCTGGCATGTGTAAAATATTATTAATACTCAGTCTACTTGACAAAATTAAGCAGAAATGCAAGTACTAAAGTTTGTTTATCAAAACTTCTTTCTTGCAATCCTTTTGTATGAGAAAGTTATGCGAAATATCCCAGCTTAGTTAGGAAATGGGCTGTGGTATTCTGCTTCAGTACCTATTGTAGACTTCTGTGCTCTAAAACGGCACACAAAACCTTTCACCACTGGAGATGTTTGCAGAAATGTTGACTTTACAGTAGGTGAAGTACCATTTCTGGCAGTAAAATAAATAACAAGCTATTAAGGTCAGTTCTTTAATGTGTATTTTTGTTTGTATCTATTATAATGTATGCTCTGAATACAAAATATATACCTAACTGGCAGTTTTTCCAAATTGGTCTTGGTAAAATTCTTCAAATGAGAAAACAACAGAAATTTAAAATGCATCTTTGAGCTTTCATGTTGACTAAAATATACTTGATTGACAAGTAGAAGTAGTAGTTGCCAGGGGAAAAACCCATCCCAATCTATAAAGTTTATTGCTGCCTGCCAGCATAAGAGCTTGTTTTGTAAAGCATGCAATTTTACTTTAGTAACAATGCAAACTTCTTGGGAGGAAAATCTCTATCAACTTTCAGAAATACTTTAAATTAATCTCAGCAAGCGGAAGATGGAAGATCTTGTCACTCCTGAGGCTCGTGTGTACCCAGCGTGATTCGCTGTGTACGTACCCGCTGCAGCTCCAGCGTGGGCTCTTAACCAGCTCCCCTTCTTAGTTCTCATTCCTCTCTGTGGCTCGGTACGCTGTGGGGAAAATCATTGTGAGACTGGCACCCAAAAGGCTAGTGATGTACATGGAGCGATACAGTGGTGGTGAAACCTCTAATTGGAGCCGGCTGCAAATTGGAGAGGTAAATGAGGCTAACCCTGGGTCCTCATCCATATAGCCTCACTGCAAAGTGACAATTTACCTTAGTTCAGTAATTACTCTGCTTCACACTGACATACCCGGCAGGAATTTTGGCAAAGGGAAAATGCAGTAAAATAACTAAAACATGAGGGCTTGGAATTCTTGTTTCATATCTAATGGCGTAAAACCAGCTGTCCGTAATTCAGGGCTGCATGAACAGAACTTCTTCATTTCGCTTCTGCGGAGGATGTTGTCATGCAGCCTGATTGTTAAGAACCTCTACTACTAAATTGGAAAAGATGAACTATTAATTGTGATTGCTTAATCTGGCATTTAGATATTGAGTGATCACAAAAATTGCCTTTTTTTTTTTTTAATGTCAGCAAGAGCAATTACACAGGACTAGTGGTTGTTTAAAATGTGACTACCTGCTTCTCTCTCTAAATCAAAGCTGCAAAACATTAGTATGAATCATTGGATGAAATGGGCAAGCTCTCATGGTATTTGGGAATTGTTCTGTGTGAAGCAACTGCTTCTGTCTCATGTTGCTCCTCGTATTTCCATGGGCTTCCTCTCAAGCGTATCTTCATCCTATAAGACTCATGTAAAGAAAACGTACAGGGTGGGTGTCAGGAGGATGGAGACAGTCTTTTCTCAGTGGTTCCCAGGGACAGGACAAGAGGGAACAGGCACAAACTTGAATGTAAGAAGTTCCATCTGAACACGAGGAGGAACTTCTTCCCTGTGAGGGTGGCAGAGCCCTGGCAGAGGCTGCCCACCTGGACACATTCCTGTGGGACCTGCTGTGGGTGGACCTGCTTTGGCAAGGGGTTGGGCTGGATGATCTCGAGGTCCCTTCCAAGCCCATAGCATTCTGGAATTCTGTCTAAAATGTTAATTGTGGCTGATTTTTCTCTCTGTGATGTAAATTTTCAGCAGAGCTGAAATGTGTGGCAGGTATTTCAGAAAATCCCATCCTCACCTTGATGCATCATCTCTGATTCCTGTTTCATGCAGTCACAGAGGGCTCAAAGTTGTTAACGGACATGCAATTTCAGCTGTTCCTTTCCGTAGCGAGAGTTACCTATCCACAAAACTCTCTCTGAAGCAGAGGAAGAGCTGTGCAGCTCTAACACCTTGTAGAGCAGCAGCTGTTCATGCCTATTCCTCTTGGAAAATTAAGACCTGACATTTGCCACCGGCAGCTCCATATGAGCAGCAGTGGAAGGCAAAGGGAAAAAAGAGCTCAAATGCAGTCATAGCACTGGGTCAGCAGCTCCTCGGCAGGGTTCAGATGTGGGAGAAGAGTCTGAATCTTTCTAGTACCTCGGTGCTACTGCGAGCGTAGCTGCTGTATGGATGAATTGTGGTTCCCAGTTCTGCCGGTGTCAGCCTCAGCGGTGACAGCCTCTTTCTACGTTTGATCTGCTTTCCAAAGTCTTACACTCTGAAGTACTGAAGGTCCAAATTCATAAGGTTTCTCAGAGCTCCGTTGTCATCTGGAAGATTTGTGGGCTGCCTGGGCTCTGAAGGGCAGCTTCTCCAGAAGGGCAGCATGGTTGGTGCTCTGTCAAGGGCTGTGCTGTGGGGCTGTTGCCCCCAGCTCTTCTCCTGACAGCTCGACCTGGCTTGCCTCATCACGTGCCACCATCTCAGCA
This sequence comes from Nycticryphes semicollaris, assembly GCA_013400055.1. Classification (NCBI taxonomy): domain Eukaryota; kingdom Metazoa; phylum Chordata; class Aves; order Charadriiformes; family Rostratulidae; genus Nycticryphes; species Nycticryphes semicollaris. Next base: position 27,050 of record VXBJ01004162.1, read on the forward strand.
GCTTGGGCATTATAAATGCTTTCAGACAGGAGGATGTTAGCAAACGAATTGATCTGCAAGCCTAACTTCATTTTTTTCTGGCATTCCCTGAATAAGGAAATGCAAATCCTTCTGGGATTTGCACACTAAATGCAGATAAAATCCACCTTTTAACCAGAAAACCCCTAAACTATGTATGAATTTAACAATTACACTTCAGTTTTCAAACCACCACTAGCAACTGTCTAAAAGCAGCCAGAACTCCAGGCCTGTGAGTCTGACATCGGTGCCTGGGGAGGTCATGGAACAGATCATCCTGAGTGCCATCGTGTGGTGCATGAAGTACATCCAGATGATCAGGCCCAGGCAGCATGGCTTCATGAGAGGCAGGTTCTGCTTGACAAGCGTGATCTCCTATGACAAAGTGACCCCCTTGGTGGGTGAGGGAAAGGCTGTGGATGTTGTTTACCTGCACTTTAGCAAGGCCTTTGATACAGTCTCCCACAGCATCCTCCTGGAGAAACTGGCTGCCCATGGCTTCGATGGATAAAAACTGGCTGGTGGCCAGTCCCAGAGAGTGGTGGGGAATGGAGTTAAATCCAGTTGGTGGCCAGTTATGAGTGGTGTCCCCCAGGGCTCGGTATTGGGGCTGGTTCTCTTTAACGTCTTTATCAATGATCAAGGCCACAAAAATGATCAAGGGCCACAAAGGATTGGAGCACCCCTGCTATGAGGACAGGCTGAGGGAGCTGGGGTTGTTCAGCCTGGAGAAGAGGAGGCTCCAGGGAGACCTAAGAGCAACCTTTGAGTACCTGAGGGGGGCTACAGGAGCCTATTTACAAAGGCCTGTAGTGACAAGATGAGGGGCAATGGGTTTGAACTGAACAAAAGCAGATTTAGACTGGATATTAGGAATAAGTTCTTTACAATGAGGGTAGTAGAGCACTGGAACAGGTTGCCCAGGGAGGCGGTTGAGGCCCATTCCCTGGAGATATTCAAGGGGAGGCTCGAGGAGGCCGTGGGCAACCTGGTCTAGTTGGGGCTGTCCCTGCTGACTGTGGGGAGGCCAGACTAGATGACCTTTGAAGGTCCTTTCTATGGACGAGGTGATTGAGTGCACCCTCAGTAAGTTCACAGATGACACCAAGTTGGGTGGGATGTTGACCTGCTGTAGGGTAGAAAGGCTCTACAGAGGGATCTGGGCAGGCTGGATGGATGGGCCCAGGCCAATGGGATGAGGTTCGACCAGGCCAAGTGCCGGGTCCTGCCCTTGGGTCACCCCAAGCCCCTGCAGCACTGCAGGCTGGGGGCAGAGTGTCTGGAGCTGCCTGGCAGAAAAGACCGTGGAGGCATTGGTCAGTTCTATGTTTTTCTTCCAGTCATCTTTGCAGGTCTGTCGTACAGGATTATCATCAGGGATCAATTACTTTGTAAGTGTCAGCTAAGTCATGTCAAATTAGAGTATGTGCCTTAATGATTACGTTATATCACTGCTAATAAGGAGCTACCTCAGAGCACGGTTTTATAAAGCACTGCATTAACTTACTGCCTTCTAAGTGGTTTGTAGTTGTCTGTGAGAGCAGTACGTATTGTAGCCATGTGGTCTCTTCTGCTTTCCTTTATTCTCCTGTACCTCAAATTGGTTCTGAGAGTTGGGAACAGATCTCAAGATAACCAAGGAAATAGAGAGGTTGTCTTTGGATGGGGGGGTTTAAGAGTTTGGCACAGTTATTGTTAAAAATTAACAACTGATGTCATTAGACCCATCATAGAATGCCTAGTTTGGAATGGACCTTTAAGATCTAGTCCTACCATCAACCTTTCACTACCAAAGTCATCACTAAATGGTGTCCCTCAACACCACATCCCCATGTGTTTTAAATACCTTCAAGGATGGCAATTTTACTTCTTCACTGGGCAGCCTGTTCTGATGCTTGATAACCTTTTCGGTGAAGAAATTGTTCCTGATACCCAATCTGAACCTCCCCTGGTACAACTGGAGACCATTGCCTCTTGTCCCATGGCCTGGGACCTGGGAGAAGAGACCGACCCCCCCCCAGCTACCCTCTCCTTTCAAGGAGTTGGAGAGAGCCAGAAAGTCTCCCCTCAGCCTCCTTTTCTCCAGGCTGAACACCCCCAGCTCCCTCAGCCTCTCCTCATGGGTTTTGTTCTCCAGACCGTTCACCAGCTCCATTGCCCTTCTCTGGACCCGCTCCAGAACCTTAGTGTTTTGAGACATCACCTGAAGAATAAGATGCAATAAAATCTAAATAAGCAAAAGGTTGCTACTGGGAGACAGGAACTGGTCTCAGATTTTGCTGCTGAGTGTTCTAGGCATGCTACAGAAGGTGCTTATGGAGATGGCTTGACATAGAGTCCTGCTTCAGGGTGAGCCAAGGCATTTGCTCCCAGTATAGCCAAGACATGACAGCCGTGTAACATGCTGAGGGGGGCTGCCCTCTGTTCCTTCCTGTGCTTTTGAGCAAAGAAGCACCTTGTACTTTCTGAATGGCAGAATAGCAGTGTCTGATTTGTAGTCATTCCCATTAAACGTTGGCTGGCTGGTTGTACTTGTATCTTCGGAGTTTGTGTGAATATAGGACTGAGTTCTACCTTCTCAATTGCCTGTGAAAAATAAATAGTAAGTCCTTGTGCTGAATTAAATTATAATGCATAGCCAACTCTTAAAAAAGCACTATTAAGGCTGTAAAGTCAAGCATGCAAATGATAGTGGCTCTTAGTTCTAGGTATCCTCACCTTCAGTACAAATGTCCTCTACCATGTTGCTGCCTCTGGCCAATGCAGAGTTCCAGGATCTCTCTGTCTGAGTTTGTCCCAAAAAATCCTGGTTTCAGGCTGGTTTATGGGATAGGATACAAGTCTCATGGCTTCCTGCTGGCACTGTTCCCCACCACACCATCGACCAGGGTGGGAGAGATGTGGGCTGAGGATAGATCTGGCAAGGCTACACAACTCCCAAACCCCTCTTCCTAAATATTCCTGCTGATCTCTGCCCACCCAGGCCACTGGGGCTTGTTGGCTGTACCTGCAGCTTGCCACCCTTTCCCGTGGCAGGAGGGAGAACCCTCTAGAGCAGGGCTGAATAGCACTGAACTCCTGAGGAGATCCATCACCCATCTTTCCTTGTGGATCTGACCCTCCTGAACATGTAGACTCCAGTAGTTCCCCAGGTTACATGAACTGAATTTTTCTCATCCTTTCTAGGCCTTTCATCTAAGAATTATGCCCAAAAGCTGTCATTTTCCCAAACATGATTTTATATATATATACTTAGGGGTTATATGTACAGTCTTTGGGTTGTATCTCTCAGATGAACCGTGGAAACCCCCAGCTACTGAGAAGTGAACCCCCCAGAAAAAAATTCATACTCTCAGGAGAAAAAGCAGATGCGTTTTCCTGCAAGACAACTATTCCAATATGAAATGGGTGAAGTAAAAAAAAAAATAAATCGATTGGAGGTTGAAGTTGTGTAGTATGTTGTTTCAACGAATTCAGGTACATGGAGTAGCTACTTTTAGGATATACAGAGACAAACGGTTTGCAAATAGCATGCAAATATGGCTCCTGTGTTAATCTGCGGCCCTGTCAGCAGCTTTGTTGCAATCTGCAGAAATTAGTCTTAATAAATTGGTCATAATTGGTTCCTAAATGTAAGGAAATCATCGGCTCTCACTTGCTGAATATTTGAAGTCATAAATTAGGAGTGCAATGGTGATCTTGATGCTGTAACCCAAGCGCGCCCATGGAGTTATGTGTTCAATACCAGTAAAAGGTAGAAAAAGGAGTGGTATGTAGTTAAAAGCCCCTTTAAATGTGTTGAGATTAAGAAATCTTGGCTGAGCAGCTCTGTGATCATGAGCTAAACTTCCAAGAGAAATAAAAGAACCTGTAGCTGCAAACCGAGCCTACAATCTGAAAACGTTTGCGCTTTTTCACCATCAGTGGGGTACGTGTTCTCGATGCTGATCGTGAGTTTGTAGCTCTGTTTTGTAATCCAGTTTTAATTATCTGCTCAACTGCAGTGCAGCACTTTAAGTGTGTGTGGGAAGATAAGAGTTGGTGAAGGAAAGAGCAGTAAATCTTCCGTGACTTCTTTTCACTACCAAATTGCCCTGAAAAAAAGAGCAAATAGGAGGTCTTGTAACAAAATCTCCCAGCGTTTTAAAACTGCTTTAAAATTTTAATGCAAGCTTCTATTATGACACAGTGGGTTTCATAGAGTAGGACACTGATAAGCCTCCCTGATGTACCCCACAGGAGAACTAGCAGAGGCACAGAGCATCCCATGATTGAGTCAGATTATGTTCTAAAAAAATGAAATATCCTGCTTTACAAACTCCTCCGCCCTGTGCAGGATGCCAAGGTGCCACCCCAGCCCAGAGAGAGAAGCACCCCATGGAATTAAAACTGTCTTGAGAAGTGACTGGATTTTTCTCACATCAAACCTTTTGGGACAACATCTTGCATTGCCTTTTGGTCTCTTAGCTTTTGGCTATTCTTCCCTTCAGTGGAGTTCGGATGTAAATGTGTGTGGCTACTAATGAATGTAATTGCATGGAGGAAATAGCAAGTGACTGTGAGAACCATGGAGCCTGTGCCGTTGCGATCTCTTCAGCCGTGCAGCGTGGGGGAGGCCGTTCCTCCCCTCTCCTTTGTGAGAAACAGCTCTGAAACAGATGCATGAAATTAAGCACGTACCATGTGCCTCTTGTATAACACTCCTATTTTCCAAATTGCTGATAAACACAATTATCCAAGTAAAGAAAATGTAAAAAGCAATAGTAAAATTTAATTTAGTAAGCATATAATAAATGCTTAAAGGTCTTGCCTTGCACTGATATGCTTTAAGCCTATAAAGGTAAACCTGGAATTTGGTCTGTGGAATAAGGAAATGATTTTCAGGTAAAAAGAGGTGATTTTCATGTGAAGTAACTGTAGTTGTTAGAAGTTACTTATCTGCAAACCCATGACATTTATTGTTAGAATACACCTGAGAGTCAGATTTCAATTTCCGTGTTTCCTGAGAGCTGCTCTGCTCAGAGTATCCCTGGTTTTTCCCTGTTTCACCTGTCCCATGATTTAAGCACATAAAACACTTCAGGTGTGAAATGGAGAACAGAGCCCCAGATCTCCGGAGGGGAATAAGGATTCTTCAGCTTGCAGTGACATTCCTCCCACTGTTTCTGCCTCCCAAATTGTGCCTCCAGAGAGAGGGAAGAGGATAATAGAGGCAGAAAGATGCATGTCTTTGTGACCTGAAGGTAACCAAACAAGGAAGATACAAAGGGATTTCTGTACTACTTTTCCTCCTGTGTACTGCAGGGACACATTTATCATCTTATTTGTGCTAATTTGGACACCGGGGCAGTTGTTTGCATCATACTTTCTGTTAACCAGCATATCCAGTGCAGTTTGCCAGGAGCTGGGGTTCACTGGACACCAGCTGGAGATCCGAGCATACCATGTATCTATGGCTCAGTGCGTACCATGCACTGGTATATACTGTCATTTGTCTTGACAAAATGAGCCAGGAATTAATGGCAATGCTACCTCACCACTGTCTGTGGTCCAAGCTTTGCTTTTCCAGCTCCAGGGTTCCATGGGCGAGAGACCCAAAGGCATCCTGCCTTGGCTAGACAGGCAGTACGGACGACAGCAAAAATAAATGAATGTGTTCTCCATAAACACAGCTCTCATGAAATGCCTTCTGGACCCCTTGGTAATTAATCCCCTTCTCCCATCATACAGTTTCCAAAATAAAGCTGTTTTGGGGCAATAGGCAGAGATGGAAGGAGAGAGCTTACATCTTACCTCCCCCCAGGTTGGAAGGAGGTGCAGGGAGGCAAAACCCTCCATATTTCTGTGTAGAGATCTTCCCTCCCCTGCAGCCACCTGAGGAGCAGCCAGCCGGAGCAGCTGTGTGAGGCCGTGTGCGTGCACCAGTCATAGAATCATAGGATTGTCCAGGTTGGAAGGGACCTTTCAGACCATCCAGTCCAACCATCAACCTCACTCTGATAAAACCCATCCCTAACCCATGTCTCTAAGCACTATGTCAACCCGGCTTTTCAATCCTTCCACGAATGGGGCCTCAACCCCTGCCCTGGGCAGCCCATCCCAAGGCTTCAGAACCCTTTCCCTGTCAAAATTGTTCCTGATCTCCAATCGGAACCTCCCCTGGTTAGACTTGAGGCCATTTCCTCTTGTCCCATGGCCTGGGACTTGGGAGAAGAGACCGAGACAACACCCCCCAGCTACTCCCTCCTTTCAGGGAGTTGGAGAGAGCCAGAAGGTCTCCCCTCAGCCTCCTTTTCTCCAGGCTCAACACCCCCAGCTCCCTCAGCCTCTCCTCATGAGACTTGTTCTCCAGACCCCTCACCAGCTCCATTGCCCTTCTCTGGAGCCACTCCAACCCCTCGATGTCTTTTTTGTGTGAAGGGGCCCAAAACTGGACCCAGCCCTCGAGGTGTGGCCTCCCCAATGCCCAGTAGAGGGGTACAATCACCTCCTGAGTCCTACTCCCCACACTGTTCCTGATCCAGGCCAGGACGGTCCTTCCTCCCATGAGAAGTGTGTGGCCAGGCCTGTCTGCCGCTTCCAGGAATCACGCTCTGGGAATCATGCTTGTTTTCTTCTGGGAAGGGGTTATTTACTGGTACTTGCAGGGCTGACTCGCGGAAGCAATGACATTGCCAGCTGTGAGTTTTCGGTGCGTGTATTTGGTGCATATGATTTCAGAGGGCGCTGCGTGTGGTCACAGAGCTTGGCTGGGTGGGGAGATGGCAGGAGGGTATAACACTTGTGTTCAGTGTTAAAATTTAATAGCTGTACTGGTTAGATCTCATGCAGTGAAATTCAGAAGCGTCACTTTGACTATTAATGTTTGCTCCATTTTCAGCAATACCCTGGAAGAACATTTCTTCCCCTGTCGCTTCTCTGTCTCCAGCCTATTCCAGAATTTCTCTGATGACAAAGCAGGGCTGTGCCTTTTCTTCTCCTCCTAAACTGGCAGACAAGCCCAGTTCATAAAGCACAGCAAACGTGTCTCTACTGGTGGAAAAGGCAGTGGGCACTGAAAAAGTGCTTTTAAAGTTGTTTCTGTGTAAATTGCTAGGTGGCATTTAACATACCAGAATACATGGACTGGCATTTCTATGGGTGTCTGAGGTTTGCATGCCTCCTCCTAAGACATGTGGTAGGTAGACCATTCATACACATTTCTTTATTTGTTTTTTATTCCTGGTATTTTTATTTCCTTTTTGAATTCTGCCATCTCAAGGTATCCAAAGTAAGGTTTGCTCTCCTCTCAACCTGCTTCAGTATCATCCAGTGCCAAAACTGGAAAAGCATTCTTCTGAAAATGTTAATTTGGGATTTAAAGTGTGGTGGAAATGGTGAACGCTACTCTGGTAACTCTTCACTTCTAGTCTGTTTGGGAAATTCTTGTTTCCTTGTGCTCGCAGAGATTCATTAAAAAATGCATCAGCAACACCACAAATACATATAAAACCAAAAGGCATGCTGGCAAGTAAGGTGCCCACAGAAAGGAGAAGGTGTCCTCCCGTTCTTAAATGTGTAGCCCTCAGATAGATAAGGCTCTGTGTAATTTTTGAATTCCCAAAGGTGCTTTAAAGCGCCTGATGAATGAACACAGTCTCCAGGCTGTCAGCTCTCCTTCCCCAAAGGGGGTCTGGTGCACAAAGCAGGATCCTGAAGCTGCACACGGTGTTACATGGAACCTACCCCAGACCTGATCCTGAGCCCTTGTAACCCCAGCCTGTGGCACCTCCACTCTGTGGAGGCCAGGATCAGGGCCAGCAACAAAAATACTTGCGGATCTCAAGGTTCTATCTGCTAAATCCATGTCCTGCAGTAGCATTGCAAAAGCAAAGCGTACTTCAGTATTCCCTGCTTTTAAAAGGAGGAAGGCCTGAGGAATGTGGAGGGAAAAAGAGGAGGGGAAGGTGATGAGGAATGCAGAAGATGGTTTGCCTCCTGAATAGGTCAAGGTTTGGACCTGAATCTTTGACGCTTCACCCCAGACCTTTGGTACTTTCATGGGGCACTATATATCCATTACTATATCCATCCTTAATTGTTCCCAGGCTTTCAGTAAGGGACCAGGGAAGAGAAATCCATAGCTTTCAACTGTTGATGAAAGTGGCCATCAGGCAACATAATTAACACTGCCTCCCCGCTGTACACCATGGGCTCTCGGATTGACAGGCTGTGGGATCTGCATGTTGTGAGAGCATTCTCCAGGTGACCTTCTCATTAGTCCTAATCACCAAGATGGATTACATGCCAAGGAATAATTAACCAGCAGGAGGCAGGCAGGCAGCATCCTTCAAAGAGATATTTTAGGCTCAGGTAGCTGGTGGACCTTCAGGTAGTTCCCAGCACAGTTAGGTCATCTGAAAAGTGGCAGTCTTGCAGGAGGGATGAAATGGCTTATTTAAAAGGTGTAAATCCCTCCTAAATCTCTGAACTGCTTGTGCCACATATTTCCCAGCTGTGGCTGTGTTGCTGTTGGCAGTGGGGAAGGCAGGAGGGAGGACAGAGAGGGGGAGTCTTTAAGAGTAGCTAAAAGGGCTTTGCTTTTGTCAGCCAGCTCTCTCTCCTTATTAATGGCTCAGCAGGACATTGCTTATTTGGTTTCACACCTCATGTTTCAGCTGGCAGCACAATGAGCTCCCTCCCTGCAGTTCAGTGGATGGCAATCCCATCCTTACTGAAAGCCAGAAAAAAGTGTGAGTAGGAGTCATTTAGGCTCCTATCCTGCACAGGGTGCAGAGCCATTGACCTCGTTTCCTTGTGGAAAACATCAAAAACACATCTAATGCATCTAGGGTCATTGCCACGGAGACTGGGAAGGGGTGTGGGGGTCTGGAGCAAAAAGCAGACCGAGGAAAAGCCCTTTTGGAGGTGTTTTGAAGCTGGGAAAAGCCCTGTGATTGTGCTGGGGCTGTCAGGCGGTGGGCGGGCTGCTGAGGGATCTTGGGCAGAGCCAGCACCTGGTGATAAGAAGAGCCCGGAGGGGGGTGGGGGGGAAGGGGAAGGGATTAGTCCCTCACACAGGGGTGAGTGAGGAACCTGTGCTGTGGTGTGAAGGTGAACAAGGTGAGTTCTGTCTCTTGAAGTGGTCCGCATGTGATCAGCTGGATGGACAGTCCCAAAGAGTGGTGCTCAACGGAGTTAAATCCAGTTGGCGTCCGGTCACGAGTGGTGTTCCTCAGGTCTCGGTACTGGGACCATTTCTATTTAATGTCTTTATTGATGATCTCAGCAAGGACATAGTGTACCATCAGTAAGTTTGCAGATGACACTAAGCTAGGTGGGAGTGTTGATCTGCAGGAGGGCAGGTAAGCTCTACAGAGGAACTTGGATAGATTGAATGGATGGGCCAATGTCAACGGGATGGGTGTGACCCAAGGGCAGGACCTGGCACTTGGCGTGGTTGAACCTCATCCCATCGATCCAGCCTGTCCCGATCCCTCTGCAAAGCCTTTCTACCCTCNGGAGATCATGCTTGTCAAGCAGGACCTGCCTCTCATGAACCCGTGCTGCCTGGGCCTGATCATCTGGTTGTCCTTCATGTGCTGCATAATGGCACTCAGGATGATCTGTTCCAGGACCTCCCCAGGCACCGATGTCAGACTCACAGGCCAGTCTTCAGATTCAGTCTTCAAACTTCTGAGCATCTTCAGCTTGGTGCTGCTATTTGGTTTTGCTCTGCTTTTCATACTCTGAGGTATGTCCTTGTTTGGCAATGGGCTACCTTATTAGTTGTGTGTAACTTATCTGCTCGCTGAGAACGTCCACATCTTATTTCTCCATCTTGGTGCTCACGTAGAGGCCTTATCTTGTGTCTGGAGTACCACTTTCTGTGGCGACGTTGTCTGAAGCATGAACCGTTGTGATTTGATTGGAACTTGTGGATGCCAGGTGTCATCCAGAGTTTGCAGCAAATGGCTTTGGCACTGCACTGCCTACATCAGTGCCCTCTTCTCTCCTTCCTTTATCCTGTCTTTTTTGGACCTTGTTAGCCTTCAGCGACACGGTGTTGTGGATGCTGCATATTGCTGTGTCAAGCGATAACCCTCCTCGTAGGGTGTAGAGCAGGAAGGACACACTTAGCTTTAGGAGGCAGTGACATCTGCATTAGAGATTAATCCTTTGCTAATTCATTTTGCAGAAGATGAGCAGGGTTTCTAATTACGGCTCATTATACCCTGCTTTAGTCAGCACAAGTTCTCAACTGTAGTTGCTTTGGGGCAGTTTTATATGCTTGATTTTATACAATCAAATTTGCAAAGGCTGAAGCTCAACGATGGAGCGACAATTTACCAGCAATGGTATCGTTTTCTATTTCCAAAGGATAAATCATGTTGATGGAGGTGGTGTTCTGTCATGAGTTCAGGTGGAAAGAGCTTGCCCATCCAAGCTTAATAAATGGATTTTTAGGGAGCATGGCTTCCTTGCATGGGTGAGTTTGGAGTATCCTCACTGTGTTTCTCTGAGACAGCTTACACCACTTTGATGACAAACACAATGCACAAGAGAAACCCATAATTATCGTCTGTACTTACGGCTCTGCAGTATTGTGCAAGGTACAGTTTTCTATCTACTACTGTACAATATAACATTATATACTTGTTATTAAAAACCTTGAGAAGTGTCAGGGCAATTATAGATGGTGGAAGGAAGGCAGCCACTCGAAAAAGTAGACAAAAAGCTTTATTCAAACTGCTCAATGGCAAAGAAATTAATATATCCTTTTGGGAAACAGGTGGGAGTTAGTTTTTGAAAATACAATGATATTCGTATGAATAGGAGTAAATAACCTCCCTCAGGAAAAATCTCTGTAAAAGTGCAATGATGGGACCCTCTTTGGCTTTTTCTCCTCCTTCTCTCTGCTCCTTCTGCACTGACAGAGAAATAAACTGAAGGAAATGAGATTTATGGGTGCTTCTGTGTTTCTTTTGCTTCTTTTCAGAAGCTCTTCTGCATAACCTTTCCAGCTCTTTTGTGTATGTTCTTCCTTAACTAACACTCCCTTCTGCAGTTTTCGTCTTCAGCTACAGACTTCAGTTTAGTGTGAACTTTCTCTGATTTATACAATTGTGTGTATTCACCCAGAGCTCTTGGTACTGATGTCAGCTATATATTAATTAGGGCTCGATTCTTCTAAGCCTTCTGAATTTCTGAGCTCTATTCATCGTGTCCTTCCTCTTTCCCAGTAAGAGATCTGCGGAACAAATGGCCCTTGCAGCATGAGGGGCCAAGATACAAACTCCTTGGCAAACTGATCCAGGCAAGGAAATGTGCTGCCTCGTGGCAAAACTTGGGCTGATAAAAAGCTGCTGCTTTGCTTGCAGTTTGGGAATCACAGAATGAATCCCAGAATGCCATGGGGTCGGAAGGGACCTCTGGAGATCATCCAGTCCACACCCCTGCCAAAGCAGGTCCACCCACAGCAGGTCCCACAGGAATGTGCCCAGGTGGGTTTGGAATGTCTCCAGAGACAGAGACTCTACCACCTCTCTGAGCAGCCTCTGCCAGGTCTCTGCCACCCCTCAAAGTGAATAAGTTCCTCCTCAGGAACTTCTTACATCCCAGTTTGTGCCCTCTTGTCCTCTCATTGGGCACCACTGAAAAAGCCGTAAGGCACCCCATGCACTGAGTGTGGATAATTTAAATGGCTTTCTGGGAAAATGACTCCAGTTTACATAATGCATTCTACCAAATGCATGGCCTGGCTTGGCTGAGAGACCTGAGAGGTTTTGGATGGGGAGAGGAACAAAAGCCTGTGTGCATTTACATCCATGCTGGGAGCCTGCAGCCTTTCAGCCTGCACTGAGGAGAACAAAAATATGTGGTGCTGGCAATTACCTTGGGTAAAATCCCTGGGCTTTGCTCTAGGAATGATTCCAGAGGAAAGGGATTTTTTCCAGGCAGAAAGCTTCATCATGGGGATGTAAGTGGTGCATTGTTTCGCATTTTATTGAAATACAGGATGCCTCTTTGGGATGTATTCTTCTAGTAAATGCTGCACTATTCCCAATGAGCATACAGTGTCTTGGCGTGACACGGGGAAGCATCGAATATGGGTATATAGGAGTTAGGAAGTTTCCAGGCAGAAAGAAGTTTGAGGCCAAGCAGAGAGACAGGATTATAATTGCAATCCCTGTGACAGTACTGGAAGAGAAGAGAATTGCCAATGTTTGGCATGAGGTGCTCACACTTTGGGCTTCTGCACATTGGAATGCTCGGTAGCATCTGCAGGCTGTTGCCCTGGGCTGTGGACATGAAAGGAGGCATTTACTGTGTGAAAATAATTTCAAACATGCTAAGCCTGTTTCCTGTTCAAAATCAAAACTCCTGCTCTGATTTTGTTGGTCCATACATTGATAAATACCCCACCTCAAGGGCTGGGTCCAGTTTGGGGCCCCTTCACACAAAAAAGACATTGAGGGGCTGGAGTGGGTCCAGAGAAGGGCAATGGAGCTGGTGAGGGGTCTGGAGAACAAGTCTCATGAGGAGAGGCTGAGGGAGCTGGGGGTGTTGAGCCTGGAGAAAAGGAAGCTGAGGGGAGACCTTCTGGCTCTCTCCAACTCCCTGAAAGGAGGGGGTAGCCAGGGGGGGTCAGTCTCTTCTCCCAAGTCACAGGCCATGGGACAAGAGGAAATGGCCTCAAGTGTAACCAGGGGAGGTTCCGATTGGAGATGAGGAACAATTTTGACAGGGAAAGGGTTCTGAAGCCTTGGGATGGGCTGCCCAGGGCAGGGGTTGAGGCCCCATCCCTGGAGGGATTGAAAAGCCGGTTTGACATAGAGCTTAGAGACATGGGTTAGGGATGGGTTTTATCAGAGTGAAGGTGATGGTTGGACTGGATGGTCTGAAAGGTCCCTTCCAACCTGGACAATTCTATGATTCTATTATAAGTTTGGCTTTAATGTTTGGTTTTTATACTTTCCATGTCCTGTTTATTTGAATAGAAATAGAAAAACTTTCTCCTGTCTTGCTTAGGAAAATGTGCTGCATCACACCACGGGGCTCATAGCTGCTGATTGTGAGCTGAAAAATTGTTTGTAAGCAGATGAACAGATATATCTGCTTTGTTTTCTCAAATTGCATGCCCAAGAAAGCAGCATCATTTTTTTTTTCCCCTCTTCCACAGTGAAGAGACAGGCAACATAATACAGGAGCAAAATGAGACTTGCCAGTCTGTATTACCTCCATCAGTTAATGTCCATGCACTGATTCTTGCTTCTCTCTGATGTCTACGGACAGTAATAAATCACACTTGACCCAGCTGAGTCAACATGCTGATTTGCAAACATGAAGTAGCATCTAATAAAAGTATATGCGTTTCAGATTTTTAAAGAGTAGACATTGGATTACCAGGGAGCAGCGCAAATCACAGCTGCAGTTTGTGAAGTGAAGCTTTGCTGCTTGGAAGTTCAGCATATACTTTATGTATGCAAAACTAATTAAAACTCAATTTGCTCTTGTGTTCAGAAGAGACTTCAAATATATTTGACTTAGAAATCACATCCCTCTGTATTACAAGGTGTTTCCAATCTTGTAATTTTCCCATTTGTCAACTTTGATTTTAAACAAGAGCTCGTTACACAAAGCAGTCTTTTTCTCGTGCAGCGATCACCCAGCAAGCCTCATAATAATACAGGATTGTTCTTACCTTGATACTTCGAGTGGATGGCACCTAATATTGTGTAAAATGTCTTTAAGCATCCTCACAGCACTTTTTGGGCTGTCTTGTCTGGGGGTGGGGAACATTCTGGGCATGTTTAGTTTGGAGAAGAGGAGGCTGAGGGGAGACCTCCTTGCCCTCTCCCTCCCTGACAGGAGGGTGTAGAGAGGTGGGTGTTGGCCTCTTCTCCCAAGGGAATGATGGCAGGACCAGAGGAAATGGTGTGAAGTTGGGGCAGGGGAGGTTCAGGTTAGATCTTGGGAAGAATGACTTTAGTGCAGGAGTGGTCAGGCACTGGAAGAGCCTGCCCAGGGAGGGGATTGAGTCCCCATCCCCGGAGGGATTTGAGAACCCTGGAGATGTGGCACTTCAGGGCCTGCTCTAGTGGCCAAGACTGTAGGGGGTTTTGTGTGTGCGTGGTTGGACTTGGTGATCTCAGAGATCCTTCCAACCGTAACAATTCCACGATTCTTTGATTATCATGTTTGTACAACGTGAGCAGCCACAATTAGTCTGATCTCCAGCCTCTAGGATATCTATTCCTAGAAATTCCACTGTCCTCTGCCCTAAGCTTTCTTGGCCAAAGGACAGTGTAGTTTATATATATATACAATTCTCGGTGTTTCCTGGTGCAGGTCAGAAATCCTCCCCCACCTTGTGAGCCAAGATACATCTCCCGTAAGTGCAGAGCTGCATTTCACAGGGCAGGATTTTCTGGTGCATGTTTTTCACACTGGCACGTTCAACCATGTTGGATTTTGTAGAGAAATGTAAAAGTGCAAAGTGAGTCTGGGAAAAACAAGTTTGAAAAAAGGAATTCCAAGTACTTACAGCTGGCCTGGTGTATCTGCACAAAAAAGGGCTGCTCTGTCGGGCTTTCCCAGGAAACCAGACAAGAAGACTGCCCCTTCTTTTGAGATAATAGTATGTCTGAGCTAGTTCTAGTCCTATTAGAGAAAGAGGAGGCTACACTTTAAAAAAGCTGTGCTAGGTGTGCCTGTACTCTCGTTTCTCTGTTTGGAAAATGTCTTTTTGGACTCACCTGCTGCTTTTGCCTGAGCCTGCTAAACGTAACTGCAGCTGTACAACTTCTGTGACCCCCTTTGGCAGTGTGTCTGTCTGTGGGGCTGTAGGAACAAATGCTGTTTCATATGTAAATACGCAGGTCTGCAAGAGGAGGGGAAGAAGAATGAAGTGTTTAGTTTAGGTTAAGACCTGCTTTCATGCCTCAGAACTGCCACCTTGATTCTTGGGTGATGACATTAGATCATTTGAACAAGTGGCTCCTGCATGATAAATTTGCTTTTTCTCTGTCTCAGAATAAGGATTCTGTTTTGCGTATTTACTTTCTCTCACTTTCTTCCTGCTTTTTATTCTTCGAACTGAATGACCTTCCAAAGTTCATAGCTCATGTGGGTTTTTTTTCCCGATTATTAACTCCTTAATGTTCTCTAAAACGGCGCCCCCGTTCCCTTTCTCTGGTGTCAGCTGCCGTCTGGAGCAAGGCGTGGGTATTCAGAGAAATACAGCTCCTTATTTCAGCTGATTTTTCAGCCTCATAATCCTTGCACCGGCAGTGAGCCTGCCTGGTCTGCAGCAGGGAGATGCAGATGGTCCTTCCCAGCCGGCAGAGAACGCTTTCAGCTCGGCCTCTGGTTTTCTTTGACTTGTGTGCAAACTCTTTCTGCTCTGTCTTTTGATTTCTCCGCAGTGATTTGTTATGCACTTGGAGAAAGCAGGGAGAGGATCGAATTTAGCTGAGAGAAAGGAAGCAAGTAGAGCCTAAACCATCTCACTTTCCCAAAGCATCCCTGTTTTGCTTGTTATCATGTCTTCTTAGGCACAGACAAGGCAAAGTGGCTCCATTCAAGCCAACCGTCGTCTTGAATCCTTTCCCTGGTGCTAAGTGAACTCTTGATTTTTAGAGCTGTGCTTGTATGAGTGAGAGTGAATGGTTTGTGTCAGCCCCAAAGCTCTGGATGAGACCTGAGAGTTACACCCATTTGTGGTACGAACACAGTGTGATTTTGGGAAACGGTGCTGGGCAGTCCATGAGCAAAGTCCATTAAACAAATGGAAGTCATTATTAGGTACATGTCCTCCACAAGTTGATTTGGAAACCCGGATGCCCCAGGCATGTGAGGGTCTCTGAGGAGGCAATGGTTTGGTTGCTACTGCCATTTTTTTTGTATTCCTGTTCTATTCTTGATTGCTCTGGATTGGTTTTGACACACTTGATGTTTTGTTTAAAATTTGTGCTGAGGGAGTGATGTTATTTTCCCCTCTCTCCCTAGCAGAAAAAAACCCTGAAAACTGTTCTTCCTTCAACCATAGGGTACTTTTGAGGTCTTAAATCAGAGTTAGGAATCTTTTCAGTGCAAAGTAAACTAAATTACAGGATAAAATAACTACATCAGGGAATTGTCAGAGTTGGAAGGGACCTCTAGAGACCACCCAGTCCAATTCCCCTGCTAAAGCAGGGTTGTCCAGAGCACATCACTCGGGTCTGCATCCAGGAGGGGCTTGAAGGTCTCCAGAGAAGGGGACTCCACACCCTCCCTGGGCAGCCTCTGCCAGGGCTCTGACACCCTCACCCCAAACAAGTTCCTCCTCATATTCCAATGGAACTTCCTGGGTTCCAGCTTGTGCTTGTTGCCCCTCGTCCTGTCACTGGGAACCACTGAGAAGAGTCCAGCTCCATCCTCCTTCAACCCACCCTGCAGATCCTTGTGAGCATGAAGAAGGTCTCCCCTCTGCCTTCTCTTCTCCAGGCTCAAGAGTCCCAGCTCCCTCAGCCTTTCCTCACCAGGGAGATGCTTCAGTCCCTCCAGTGTTGCCCTATGCTGGACTCTCTCCAGCAGTTCCCTGTCTCTCTGGAACTGGGGAGCCCAGAACTGGAGGCAGTATAAATATATAAATAACAGGAGTTAATCCCCCAGTGAGGTTGCAGTATGTATACTGGAAGGGAGCAGTCCCCTTGTGGCACGTTTCTCTCCCTTTCTACAGAGCTGAGAGATGTCCAGGCTTGTAGCAAAAAACCAAACCTCTTCCTCCCGCAGCACATCTCCCCCGATGTTAGGCTTTTTCTTGGATGCAGAGCCGGCTGCAGCTCTCCCCTCCTGCTAAACTCGCTCTCTCCAGTGAATCCAGTGGTTTTGTTTTCAGCAGATGTTTCTGCTGCAGATCAATGGAGAGTCTCTAGGTCACTTCACTCCTTTCTGCAAAGCGATTGAGTATCAGCTGGAGGTGTAGTAGGGATATTCTCATCTGTCAAGACTTCAAACAGCTCCGGTCGTTACCGTATTCACTGATACTCCTGGTAGAGAAGCTTTATGCTTAAAGCTTGGAGAGAACAGCATTATGTGCCTCTCCAGAGGCTGGCAGTGGCACAGCATAAAGAGTTCTACTGTGATACCTGCAAGGATCTTCTCTTAGAGGAGTACCCACTGTGCTGCCAGCACCGTGTGCCCTGGCACATCAAGACAGATGAGTCTGTGGCATTAACCACCCACCATCCTCGTCTCAAGGGTCTTACTGCAGAGCATGACTTGGGAGGAGGAGGACTTGGAGGCTGGGCTGGCAATCAGCAGAAGAGAAAAATGACCCAAATGTGTTTGTCAACTGGTTTCCCAGTTTAGTAGCTTAAAGGAACCAGTGAAAGCTCTTCAGTTTTTTTGGATGGTGGTTGGCAATCTAGCAGTGCCCCTCTTAGGGGAGAATTATTTTTGTTAAATGGAAAAGGATTTGTTTTCTGAAGAATTTGTTCACTTTTTGCCTTGAGGGCACATGTGTGGTGGGAAATAGTCCATTTTTGAAGTGTGCCAGTTTTTGCAGTAACACTTTGCTGTCAAAAATGCTAGTAAGTTTTATCGACCAACTATTCGTAAACTATTGTGTCTGGACAAGAAATGAAACCACCAAAATTCTGCCAGTTCTGTGTAACTGAGAAACCTGGGTTCGTTGCAGAGGTGTCAGCTGAAAGCATTGATTTACTCAAGACCTTTCCCTGGTTTCTCCAAGTCACTCAACTGAGAACTTTGCCTGTTGGCTTAGGCTGAGCTTTCCTCCTGACTGCCAGCCCTGTCAATGGGGCCGTACTTCAGTCTCAGCCCAGCTGTTTATTTACCAGGGAAACGAGGAAAATAGGAATGAGAGGAGGTGTGCTTTATGAGCGTGGGATCTGTGGAAGTACATGGAGGCTTGGCACCTGAAACACTGTGTGACAAGATGCCACATCTCCAAAGACAGCAAGAATGGAAATACCAAGAATACTGTTTTGGGTTTGGTTTTTTTTTTTCACTTCAAGTGTGTGTCTTTAATTAGTAATTGTAATTGTACAGCCCTTTTAGCTCAGCTCATTTCTATAGAAAAAGGAAGAAGATAGGACTGTGGGATACTTCAGGTCAGAAGGGACATCGGGAGGTCTCAAGCTCAGCTTCCTGCTCAAGCAAGCTTTGGGGTCAGACCCAGGCTGCTTGGGACTTTATCCAGTCAGGTCCTAAAAACCTCCAGGGATGGAGCCTGCCCAAACATAGAATCACAGAATGGTTAGAGTTGGAAGGGACCTTAAAGATCATGGAGTTCCAACCCCCCTGCCCTGGGCAGGGGCACCTCCCACCAGAACAGGTTGCTCCAAGCCCCATCCAGCTGGGCCTTGAACCTCCACTTATCCACTTAAACATCTCATACCACATCACAAAACTAAGTCCGGTTTTGATTTTTATTATAAGAATAAATTAAATTTACTGGTAAATTCCAGTGTTTTATACATTTATAGCTCTAAATTTTTTTTTTTATAGCTAAGGGTGGAGGATTGCAACTACAAAATAAATGTGGATAGGATAATCTAACAGCTCTTTAGGGCAGGTGAACAAAATGTGTCTTTTCTCAGTGTATTCAACAGAAAATGTTTCAGTGTTTTAAGAGAGATGAAGTTAAGCTAAGTGTCTTAGAAAGCCTGAGGAAAAAAAACTAAAACAGGGTTTCTCAGTATTTGAAATATGTCAGTAACAAAAGTGTTGTCATGGAAACCCTGAAGATAAGACTGAAGTTTCTTCTCCGTTGCTTTATTTTTTTTTTTTCTATTTTATTTTTAATTTTTTTGGATATTCAAGTCTGTGCAGTGTGGAGCCTGCAGTGAACCAGAGGTGCTTGTACTTCTGGGGGCAGAGCCGGCCTTGGGGTCACCACGTCCCATCCATCCAGCTCCCAGCCCAGCAGCCATGTTACAGACCTGCCTTCTCTGTTCCTCCCCTCATTATAAATCATAAAAGCGGTTTCTTCCTATTTTGAAAGGTGGTGTGTCATTTATGGAAGAGTTTCAAAATACAGCTGGAGCCTGTTCACGCTTCCCACCCTCACTTGGGGTTGCCTGAGGGGCTGCTGTGACCCATTTACTAAAGACTGTGTTCGCAGCTTGAAGCAACAAGATCTCATCTAGAAACAGCCAAGTGTGGATTTCCCTGAAGGGGTCTCTCACTAGGCTGGTGTGGAAGCACCTGCACCCAAGGGCAGGCTGGCTGGTGATGCGTCCTCACACCGGACGGGTTTGCTGCGAGGCAGAGTGAGAAATGACTTGCAGGCTGGATTTATTTTTTAAGTGCACTCTAGTTCCTGCAAACCTTTCATTTCTGCAGAGTCCTGTAGGTTATAGCCGTCAGTGTGTTGGGTTGTGCTCACAAGAGGCTCTGAACACCCCAAAAAGGGCAGTTTGCGCTTGTGGCGTCACATCTGCAATCCCAGGTTAAGAGCCTTTCAGCCAAAATGAGTAATTAAGAAAAATACTGGAGCTTCGCAGGGTAGACTTGAGGCCTTCCACAGAATCACCTGCTCAGGGGAAAAGCAATTTGTGTTTGAGGTTGATGGGTTTGTTTGCTTTTCAGATTGAAACATAATCTTTATGGAGGTAAGACTGAGTCAAATTAGAAGAGCAAACCCAATGTTTCCCAAAGCGTATTTGAGCTTTTCAGTATTTTGTCTAAGATAAATATCCTACTCATCTATTCTCTTTGATTGCCTTCTTTTAAAAAATATGTATCGGTTTCAGGAGCAATGGGGTAACTGTATGAGGATGAACTGCCAACATGACTTGTGTGCATTTCTCACTGGCTGCAGGAAAACACCTTTTCTTGAATTGCACCTTAGCAACAGAGGACCACCAAGATGATGAGAGGCCTGGAGCATATCTCTGCTGAGGAAAGGCTGAGGGATTTGGGTCTGTTTAGTCTGGAGAAGAGAAGGATGAGAGGGATCTGATCAACACCTATAAAGACTTCAAGGGTGGGTGTCAGGAGAATGGGACCAGTCTTTTTTCAGTGGTTCCCAGTGGCAGGACAAGAGGGAACGGGCACAGACTGGAACATAGGAAGTTCCATCTCAACATCAGGAGGAACCTCTTCCCTTTGAGGGTGGCAGAGCCCTGGCAGAGGCTGTCCAGAGAGGTGGTGGAGTCTCTGTCTCTGGAGACATTCAAACCCTGCCTGGACACGTTCCTTTGGGACCTGCTGTGGGTGGACCTGCTTTGGCAGGGGGTTGGACTGGATGATCTCCAGAGGTCCCTTCCAACCCTATAGCATTCTGGGGTTCTGTGAGCCCAGTAGCTCCTTCTTCTCCATTCAGTGGTCTATTGGGTTTGGATTGTCTCCCTGAGGGTGTTTCTATAAGTTGGTTCCATTAAAAAAGGTATTTACTGGCGCATATGAAGGCACTTGTCGCAGTTTCACCAGTTGTACCAGATTTGAGAGTCATAGCTCTCCATGTCTTGCTCCGTTTACCTTCCTCGTTAGATTTTATGTGCTGAGAAAAAGAGGTAGAAGTTTTCTCTAGGGCTTTTTGTAAATACATTGCAGACGAGACTCCACAGTGGTGTGAATCTCAAAACTGCCTGGGTACTGAGCATCATCACGCCTTGCTTTCAGTTCCCTGTCATTTGCAACACGTTAAAAGCTTGAGCTTTAAAGTTCTGCTGTAGATGCCAGCTTAAAGTGAAATTGTTCTGGGAAATGTCGTCAGAAGCTGCTTATTCTTTTTTTCCAGGGAGGTGCCTCAAGAAAAGAATGACATTTTTCTTCATATTCAAAACACTTGCAACAATTTGTGGTGTTGCCATGTTTTGGAACACGATTTAAAAATTGGCAAAATATGCTTTTTTTTTTTCCCTCTCCCTTATTAGAGTTCTACCATCAAAACTTGCCCAAATTTGGGTGAGGGAGAAATGTATCAGGGCTTACAGTTCCCCATGTTCATGGGCTGAGAAGGGACCAGTAATGTGAATGAAGATGATACTGGTTGTCCTTATCCTTATCTCAACAGCATTGCTAGGATACACAATTGAAAATAAAGAATTGGTCTTCCCAAATGTCTCCTGTTTATACCCAGGAGGAGAAATAGAGGAATAGGAGCTGGAAACGTCTGCTGCGTTCCAGACATTAAAGGCTTTGCTGGAAGACAGAAGAAAGTATATGTTATTGAAACGTCATGCTGTATAGAAATGCACTTTGGATTCTTGGATATTCATGAAGCTTTAAAATTAAGAAACTAAGGGTCTGGTTTGGGCTTGTGAGTCATGAAAGACCTTGACTTGAAATAGCAAGTGGCTTTTCAGCGGTGCCTCTAAGCTGAGAGGAAGAAGGGAGAGCTGGTAACACACGGCAGGAATTTTTAGCCATCATATAAATTACACGCAGGCTGATAAATTCCTGAAGTCAACTCAACCCATTTTCTTCTGCGCACAGAGAGTGAAAATGAACATTTAATTATTGGGAGATAAAATTATCCTGCTAATTGAGAAAGTCACATTAGTGCAATTTAGTTTATAGTTCAAGTTATATGAGGAACATGGATGCAGTGAAGTGAAAGATGTTGTTTAATGTTTAGTTGGGTGGCCTCTGGGTAACAAAGCAATGAATTTCCTCATCAAAACAAAACCTGGCTGTATGTTTTCATGGTGTTGTTATACTGGACATGTGCATGCAGTTTCTGCAAAACTGATCCTGCTTTGTTTGTCCATGCTTCAACCATCTGTATTTTTACTTTTCTATGCTTATAATGACCCATATTTAACTTTGTGTCCTGGGGAAGTGTTTAAAAAAGATGTACGAGCAATGGCTTGTCAGACTAAATGCTCTTAAGAGCATTAGACTATTTCACAGAATTGTCAGTCAGAAGGAACCTCTAGAGACCACCCAGCCCAACTCCCCTGCTAAAGCAGGGTTGCCCAGAGCACATCACTCGGGGCTGCATCCACTGGGGCTTGAAGGTCTCCAGAGAAGGGGACTCCACACCCTCCCTGGGCAGCCTCTGCCAGGGCTCTGACACCCTCACCCCAAACAAGTTCCTCCTCATATTCCAATGGAACTTCCCGTGTTCCAGCTTGTGCTTGTTGCCCCTCATCCTGTCACTGGGATCCACTGAGGAGGGTCCGGCTCCATCCTCCTTCAACCCACCCTGCAGATCCTTGTGAGCATGAAGAAGGTCTCCCCTCAGCCTTCTCTTCTCCAGGCTCAAGAGTCCCAGCTCTCTCAGCCTTTCCTCACCAGGGACATTCTCCAATCCCTCCATCATCTGTGTTGACCTACGCTGGACTCTCTCCAGCAGTTCCCTGTCTCTCTGGAACTGGGGAGCCCAGCACTGGAGGCAGGATTCCAGCGGTGGCCTCCCCAGTGCAGAGCAGAGGGGGAGAATGACCTCCCTCCACCTACAGGCTACACTCTTCCCTACGCAGCCCAGGATTCCATTGGCCTTTTGGCCCCAAGGGCACATTGCTGGCTCAGGGATAGTTTACTGTCTACCAGGACCCACAGATCCTTCTCCTCAGCAGTGCTTTCCAGCAGGTCCACCCCAGATCCTGTTTCCCAGGAGCTATTTCCACTGTTTCCTGAGAGGCAGCCTCAAGATGTGAACTTGTATTTTCAGTGCATCGCCTGATGACGGGATAGTGATGCTGCCATCTGGGCAGACATCACAAACGTGGGGCTGGAAAGAGGAAGGAGCTGGGAGCAGTTCAGTGTTGGCCTATTTTAAGTAGAGTATTAAGAAAAGAAATAATCATAGTTTACTTTTAATGATGTTAATATTCATCATTAGGAGTTGTACAACTCCACAGCCACCACAATTAAGACATACAGTGACTTGTGCACATGAATTCATGAATAATGCAGAGCGTTATCAGTCTGTGTTTTGAAACAAACAAAAATATTAACAGATCTTAACTGGACTGGCTCTGATGTCAGCTAGCAATTAAAGTTTTAATTGCTTCGCAATTAAATTTGCGACTACAGTGCAATTAGCACGGAGAGTTTAATTTGCAAAAGCAGGGCTCTGGCCGAGAGTCCCTGGGCTCAGGGAACACGGGGCAGCGAGGGAAGCCGTTCCCTCTTGGATTTCTTAGGAAAAGCTTCATTTCCTGAAGTCTTGGTGCATCAACTGGAAATTTTGCAAATTGGTTCCAGTTTTTAAGCTGTCTTGAGTCACAACCCAAGGCCCTGTGCTTTGCAGGGCATGAGTGGCTGTTCCAGAGCTGTCACGGAGCTGCCCTTGTCGGCAAGGTGCAAGGCCACCCTGGTGATTTGGGGTTGTTATTTTTATAACACACTCCCTTTTTGTTTTTTTTTGAAGTGATGCTTTACTGATAGCAGCCTGGACATCGGGCTTACGACAAGATGGGAGAAAGTTCATGGTTTGGAGGAGTTGCGTCTGTCAAACAGTGCACTTAAGCAGGAGTGATAGTGCAAGCTGTGCATTCCACGACCATCTTAGGAGGCAGCAAGAAAGTGCACACACTGCAAAGACTCTTCTGTTAATTTATTTCCTGTATTTCCTAATTTCCATGTAGGAAAGAAATTGCTTTCCTTGGTGTACTATCCAGACACAGCTAATTTACAAGTCACTAAGAAAAGTTGCGAGTTCTGGATGGCAAGTGAAAAAAGGGGTGGGAAAGAGGGCAAAACATTTGGCAATGCAGAAATGTCATGTGAAAATCTGTGCAAAGGAATGAGGATAAGGCTTTTGCATTTACCACCCAGGAGGATCGCTGGGGAAAAGTAAACGATGATAAAAGAGGAAAGTTGCTGGTCTTTGAGTCACGGAATCAGGGAATTACACAAATCTGGTTATCCCTGCTTTGAGAGACCTGTGTTACTGCATACTTCGTTAGTGCTCTCTGTGCTGATTATAACAGATCTGTCCCAGACAAACATCTATCTGGTGTTGCATATTTTCATATTCTCTGTCTGCACGATAGCTAACAGCCTCCTGGAGTCCTCGTTATCTTTGCCAACTCACACCCTATTTTCAGAGGTTTCTCTAGCAGTTCTTTTCACTATCTCAGAGATTTTAACATGGTCTTACAGCCTCATTGTGAACAAACTCATTATATGATGCTTGCCAAGGCAAGCTGCAAACCCCTACCTTCACGCTCAAACAAACCTTACATCAGAAGCAATCTATAGAGTCAAAGAATAACTGAAGTTAGAGGAGACTTCTGGAGGTCACTTATCCATACCCCTGAACATATGTATTAGAGCTGCAAGGATCTTGGAATTTAAGCTTGGAAAGGGAGGATATATACATGTGTGTGTATGTATGTGTATATTTTTGAATGTTTTATATGGTGTTTAAGGATGTGCATCTCCACTTGGGACTGGGTCCTCTAGGTTCAGCCACTAACAGAATCCTTACAGTAATGAAAATCCTTCTACCAGGAGAAAACCCTCAAGTTCTAGATCCTCCTAGATAGAACCCCCCACCTGGCTGGAAGGGGAAAATACCCATTTAATTAGTTTTGGTTGCAGACTTGTGAAGGTCACAATAGAAAATAGTTGAGAATTAACATCTTTGCACAGAGTATGGCTTCTGGGTTAACTATTTGGCAAGCCAGACAATAAGTAGTTGCTTCTGCTTTCAAGAGTAATGTTAGCAGTGTGCTTTGTGAGAGTTTTATTCCACACGGGGATGTTAAAGAAGGTTAACCATAACCTGTAGAGGCACTTGAACTAAATCAGAAGTGTTAAAGCAGCATCAGTGCATCCTGTTTACTTCTCTGAAGGTGAAATCTTGCTCTGAATTGCTTTGGGCAGATTGTTCATTCTGTCAGGCAGTCTCCAAAATGACTTTTCACAGAATCCCAGAATGCTGTGGGGTTGGAAGGGACCTCTGGAGATCATCCAGTCCAACCCCCTGCTAAAGCAGGTCCACCCACAGCAGGTCCCAAAGGAACGTGTCCAGGCAGGGTTTGAATGTCTCCAGAGACAGAGACTCCACCACCTCTCTGGGCAGCCTCTGCCAGGGCTCTGCCACCCTCACAGGGAAGAAGTTCCTCCTCATGTTGAGATGGAACTTCTTATGTTCCAGTCTGTGCCCATTTCCTTTGTCCTCTCACTGTTGGACTTTTCTGCCCAACACCCTTGTTAGCTCCTTTAGCTGTGCATGTCCCCAGGCTGCATTATTGTGTGGTGGTATCCGAGATGTGCTGACCATTGAGACAGCTTTGATTCCTTCTCAAATTCTCTCCCACCAACCAGCCTGAGGAGTCTTATGTGGTTTATTTTCTCTCTGCTTTGCCACCTTTATGTCTCTTGTTGCTCTGCATACCTGCTTCCCATTCTACTGGGTACACCTTTTGCTCTTTGTGCTTAGCTTCACTTTCCTGCCTTCCTCCCATCTAGGTTTTAATTCTTACCTTTAAAGGAAGCTTCTTTATACTGTTTTCAGATGCTCTCTATCCTCCAAGCTTCTCTCTGCCCTTAGGCTGCTGTTACAGATTTTTGACCATCACCTCCTTTATTTCCATTCTCTGTTTCTCAAAACGTTTTCTGCAGACAGAGTATAAACTTGGATGCAGATCTGCTTTTATCTTCAGTAATCCCTTCTCTAGAGTAAGTTTCAATTTAAATCCAAGAAATGTTACTGTTATTCACTGCTTGGGGCAGCTGAGATTGTACACGTTGAGTCACAGTTTCAAGCCCAGTTTCAAAACCATTTCTTAAAAGCAAAGGCTGAAAAATAGCCGCAGCATGTCACTTTAGAAAAGGCACAACAAAACTCCCCCCATATTGCCAGCAGGTCTCAGCCAGCCAGGGGAGGTGTGGCAGCATGGGGTGGCATGTGGTTACTGGTTTTTGGACATCTCTCTTATGGCCATGGGGTTCTGCTGATGTTGGAAAGGCTGATGTCTACCCTGTCTGCTTAACTCCCCCAGGTAAATCTTGGCACTGGAAATTCCACCAAACAAGGTTATCTGGTCAGGGAGCATAAGAAGTTCCATGTAAATACATAAGAAAATACATCTAAACATGAGGCGGAACTTCTTCAGACTTTTCTCCAGGCTAAAAAGTCCCAGCTCTCTCAGCCTTTCCTCACCAGGGAGATGCTCCAATCCCTCTAGCATCTGTGTTGCCCTATGCTGGACTCCCTCCAGTAGTTCCCTGTCTCTCTGGAACTGGGGAGCCCAGCACTGGAGGCAGGATTCCAGTGGTGGCCTCCCCAGTGCAGAGCAGAGGGGCAGAATGACCTCCCT
The DNA here is from genome assembly GCA_013400055.1 of Nycticryphes semicollaris. Lineage (NCBI taxonomy): Eukaryota > Metazoa > Chordata > Aves > Charadriiformes > Rostratulidae > Nycticryphes > Nycticryphes semicollaris. The sequence goes on from VXBJ01004162.1 coordinate 53,278, forward strand.
CCACCTACTGGCCACACTCTTCTTGATGCAGCCCAGGATTCCATTGGCCTCTTGGCCACAAGGGCACATTGCTGGCTCAGGGATAGTTTACTGTCTACCAGGACCCACAGATCTTTCTCCCCAGACGTGCTTTCCAGCAGGTCCACCCCTAACCTCTCTTGGTGCCTGGGGTTCTTCCTCCCCAGGTGCATGGCCCTGTACTTTCCCTTGTAGGGCAGTCCTTATTCCGAGGATTAAGGGTAGAAAATTTCCAGCATAAAAATTTCTTGTGCCAAAGGTGGGATGTGATTCAAATAATAGAGCCTGGAAAAAGAACCAAAGAGCCTCCCATATAAGTGAGACTTCTGAGCATCTGCCAAACCCAAAATATTTTGAGTTATGCATGGTTTAACTGATTTCTGGCAGCTGTTTCTGTTGGGAGCAGGCTGGGGGGCTTTGGAGGTTTTGTTCTGTTCTGTATCCTCATGCTGGTCACCTTCATTGGGAGAAAGCCAAATGGATGTGGCAGCTTTTCAGCTAGAGAATTGATTCATAAAACTTGCCTGGCTGAATATACGTGTCGAAAAGCTCGACGTGATATGGCAAAGGCCCTTTGCACTGCTTTGTCCACCGCTTGCGGGGCCATTAATGAAGTGACTCATCAGTCAGATGATTTTGGGGCATATTCTGTCCCTGTGGGAATGGAGAATAATAGGAACCTCAGGGGATGCCAAAGTATAGGCACCAAAATTGAGCTGCCAGCCTTTACTCTTGGTAAGAACTCTGTGCTGGCAAAGACACAGAGATTTTTGTTTTATTTTACGCTTGGTCTAAATGAAAAGTAACTTGCATTGCCCTCCATCCGTATGGAATAGTTTCTTAGAACTGACATGAAAATGCATAGTTGGGATGCAAGCTAAAGCTCTGCAAAAATCAGCTCATTAAATATCAATGAGGAATTCAATAATGCTCAGCACCTTCCAGTCTTTTCTTCTTGCCTCGAGTAACGCCTCACTTGCATTATTTAGTATTTGTCTTATGGAGGTGTCAAAAGGAGTTGCAAATTTATCTCCGCTAATTGGCTGGTATTGTATTGCATTTCTTTTGTTTTCTTTATCTGGTTGGTACATCAAAGAAAGCAATTTATTTCCAAGTGGAAAATCGCACCGTGTAGGCTGCCAGCTAGGACCAGAAAAGGGGTAAAATTCCTTCTGTTTATAGCCATGTTAGACCCTCTGTTTCCACAAGAGGTGAATTTGGCTCATGGTCTGGAGAATTTATTGTTAGGTGTTTAATGTTCCAGATTGCTTAATTACACAACAGGAGAACAAGAGACTTTCTCTGATGCACTAAATTGTAATTAAGCAGCCCATTTATTACTAAACCATACTGAAAGAGAAGCAGCCAGACCTGTATCTCTTCTCTTGCTGTGGTGTCAAAGATCCAGTACCTTTGCCTTTCAATTCCAGCCTTCCTCAGGCTACTGTCCTGTGCAATCTTTCTCTTATGTACTTTGGAAAAAAAGAGATATTTTGTCCTGCAGCAGCTGAGTTTGTCTGATGAAGTCTCTCGTGGACTGTTTTGTGGCTCGGTAGAAGGATACAGCTGTCTGAGGAGGACCCAGCAGCTGCTTGGTTCTGGCATCAGAAACAGCGCTGAGCTGTGGACGAGGGGAGAAGGAGAAGCAGAGGTGGGCTCGGCCCCATAAAGCACCATCAGCCTTGTAACTGGGAGTGGTGGACCATGGCTGAGGTTACTCAAGTGGCTTCTTGTGCTCTGCCCACCTCTCAAACCAGTCTGTTCATTCCTAAAGATCTCTTAGAGACTGTACTCAGCTTTGTCCAGGGGTCGTGAAGCTTCAGAGCAAGGAAGGAAGTCTGTGAGAACCACCTCACAGCACCAGGAAGAGCAGTGGGGGCACATTTTAACTCAGAAGGTCACTTAGGACTAACCGGGAGCTGCCACTCGGTCACAAACTGGGAGCGTAAAATCCAGCCTTGCTAAGGCATCGCTGGTGTTCCTACAGATGACACCTTTCTTGTGGTCCAGAGAGGGGGATCTATCGATGCTTTGCAGGAACAGAGGTGGCTTTCATGTCCAAACTAATTGGGGAGTCTTCTCTGAAAGAATGTCACATTCTCGCATTCCTTCAGATTGTTTCAAGTAGAAACAGGAGAAGTTTTATAATATATATATTTCCTTATAAATTTATATTCAAATTTGCAAAATAAGAAACAGGTGCTGGAATCAAAACACCACTTCATTAGCGGATCAGGTATAAAATACTTTGAAATCACTGCATATGAAATTCATATTTGTCAGTGTTCAAAAAAGCAAGTTTCAGGATTGCTTTGACAACCAAGGCCTGTGCATCGTGTCACATTATAGACTTCTGGAAAAAACAGGTTTTCTTGGAAGAAATGAGCCCAAAGTCTTGTGTTTCCTCTCTGCAGTCTCTGCTTCAAACAATTTACTAGGACTAAAACTAGTTTGAATGCAAATGTTAAATGAGCATTTAAACAATTCTTGGGGTTTGTTTTTATAGACAAAGCACTTTTAAATTGCTAAGCAGTTAAAAGTAGTTATTGGTAACTGCCTCCAAATGCGAGCAGTCTTCATATAGAAAATCCTTATTGAATTAATCAAAACAAGTGCTTGTTGTCTTTTTTTTCTGACCTATATCCAAATCCTGCATCATCTTGAGTCATGAGAAATTCTAAGTATAATCTTCTGCTTAGTGGCTTTTGGGGTTTGCTGTGAAATAGAAACTACATTGAATTTGAGCACTTTGTGCTTGCCTAAGGGTTTCCTGAAGCTTAGAGTTTTCTGCTCCACTCTGTAGCTGCTGCTGGGAACTCAGAGGTGACAGTGGGTGAGATAACTACACAGAAAACTAAATAACTTCTGCCTTTGGAAGCTGACCCCCTCTCCTGTCAGTGAAAATTAGGTTTTGCTTTGGTTTAGTTTTTGTGGAACCTCTTCGTATGGATTCTTGTTGTAGCCACCGATTTTGCTAGGAAACCTCTGTGCTTTTTAAATTAGTATTTTAATTTCATCACCGATACGTTTCTTATGTACCAGGGGAAATGGTTGATGCGCTAAAAGGGTCATGAAGACTGTAGTAAAAATAATCTCTTCAATATTGTGCTTTCCATTTCAAAGTCTTTTGCTGTGGACAGGCAGGGGTTTGTCATCAAGGTATGGCAGTGAGAGCTCCATTTTCTACCCATGAAAAACAGGCTGTAAATTGATGGGAAGTGAGCTAATATTTCTGTGTATTACTGCAGTGAGCTCTTTCCAACCAGTCCTTTCTGGCATTGTTACTCCCTCGTGGGGATTTTCAATGTCCTCTTCCTCTCAACCCTTGGAGAGCACCTGTAGATGATGAAGCGTTGACTTGTAATCACATGTGATCATGAGTGAATCACATAATTTTTTGATACATTGAGAAGTACTTCCTCCCCAAAAAAACCCCCTACTGAGCCAGAAGAATCAGAACCCACCTTCTCATTTTTAAGTCCTTTTAAGAAAGTAAATGGGATATGGGAATACATGTAGCTTTCTTACAAAGATGAATGATCAGCATGGATTGCTTTGGGAAGCAACAGACGACATCTTGAGCAGTGAGATAGATCTCAAAATGCTTTTGAATAATGGGATCTATTTGTGCATTACTGCTCAGATTTGCCAGTCTTTTCTCTGGAACCAGTTACAACTCCATGAGCTAAAAATGAGGTAAACTAATTCCCTTTGTGGATTTTTTATTTAGAGATTTTGGGGGTATCAATCCCATTTCTGTTCTGCTGAAACTCAGTTCTATTTAAAGAAAAAAAAAAAGAAATATGTTCTTCAAAATCATTTAGGAGTCTCTGAAGTGTGTGAGGCACTATGAAAGGTTGACTTTGCTCATTCTTGAGACAAATACGTATTTTTGTGCTTGATATTAGATTGATATTAACAAATGAAGCAAAGGAAATGACATTTTCTCCCCCTTATATATGTGTGTGCATATATGTGTACTTATAAGGAATGATAGAATCGTTCAGGTGGAAAAGAGCCTTGGGATCCTTGAGTCCAACCATCAACCCCACTCTGCAAAGTTCTCCCCTACACCATGTCCACCAACACCACATCTAAACTGCTCTGAAACACATTCAGGGATGGGGACTCAACCATTTGCTGCTTTACGAGTGATAATTATAGAGACTTGCTCTGAATCTTGAAATATGTACTTGCTTTCTGGTAGAAATGCTTCATAGGAGCATTATATATACATATATATATATATATACACATACTTGCTTATTAGAAATAACTTGAGATAAAGAAATTTTAATAAACCCCCCAAACTTTCTGTGCTTTTGTGTTACAGAATACAGTACCACAATCTTTATACACCCACAGGCAAAGTAACCTTTAGGTCATGTTATTTATCCAACAGTAGCTTTTTGTTTCATAAATAACAAGGATTGTTTTTTTAATTTATTTTTTTTAATCTGCAATAGATCTTGGCAGTGGTAAGACCCTGCTTCCAAAATACTTTGTGCCATTTAAAGGCACCCTTTAAAATTTGCCGTCCTTTAATACTATGCCTTCTTCCATTCTCCTCTGCACACCTTACCCTCTGTCTTTATTCTACCATGGAAACATTGGAAGTTTTCTGCTCAACTTGTTTCAGAGTCTTCAAAGTTTGCTTTTTCTTGTTGATACATTGCTTTTGTAAAGTAGCACAGCTGGGCTGGAGTCATTCTTGCTTTGGGGAGTATCAGTGGTATAGCCATGTAGATTTACACACCGATACGTGCGTTAAATTCATGTAGATACAGGCTGCAGAAAGGGACCTGGGAGTCCTGGTGGACAACAAGCTGACCAGGAGCCAGCAGTGTCCCCTTTTGGCCAAGAAGGCCAGTGGTCTCCTGGGGTGCATTAAAAAGAGCATTGCCAGCAGGTGGGGGGAGGTCATCCTGTCCCTCTGCTCTTCCCTGGTGAGACTCCATCTGGAGAATTGTGTCCAGTTCTGGGCTCCCCAGTTCAAGAAGGACAGGAAACTGCTGGAGAGAGTCCAGCAGAGGGCTACGAAGATGATCAAGGGACTGGAGCATCTGTCTTATGAGGAAAGGCTCTGAGAGACCTGGGTCGTTTTAGTCTGGAGAAGACTGAGAGATGTCATCAATGCTTATCAATATGGAAAGAGCAGGTGTCAAGAGGATGGGGCCAGACTGTTTTCAGTGGTGCCCAGCGATGGGGCAATGGGCACAAACTGGAACACAGGAAAGTCCATCTGAACATGAGGAAACACTTCTTTCCTTTGAGGGTGCCAGAGCCCTGGAACAGAGAGGTGTTGGAGTCTCCATCTCTGGAGACACTCAGAACCCATCTGTATTTGTTCCTGTCCAGCCTGCTCTGGGTAGACCTGCTTTGGCAGTGTGGTTGGATTAGATGATCTCCAGAAGTCCCTTCCAACCCCTACTGTTCTGTGATTCTCCATGTGTGTCTACTCTGCTTCTTGTAGTGGCATTACTTGTGTGTGCACAAGGTAGGGGAGCCATCTTCAGTTCCTTCTCTTCCCTCTTCTTCTTCCTCTTCCTCTTCTCCTGGCTCCTTACATGTCCGTTGAAACCCCCAGACTGGCCCTGAGCTGCTTGCTTTCCATTCAACCTTTGCTTTTAAATCCCTCTCACGTCTCCTCTTGGGACAGTGCTGGTTGGCAGATGAAGTAGACTTGTCCTGGTAAGATGAAATGTTCAAAAAGGCAAGGTCCAGTGAGATGGGAATTGAATAATGGCCACGGATCAAAGTCATTTTCCTTTTGGTAATAGCTGTGTTATTTGTGGATGAGTGTTCTTAGGGATTAGTTTCTCAGTGAAAATGAGTAAAATTACTCTGTGGTTTTCATGTGTGGTGTTAAAAGACCTAAATCTTTTCCTTTTTTAACACAAAATTGGAGAAGATTTCTCCTGGAAGTGTCATACGTGAAACGAAGTTCACACTGAGCTTAGTGTACTGGTAAGTCTGTCCTGGCTGTACAGATACTCCACTTAAAATCCCCAAGTGCCGAAAGCTTCAATATGCAATGGTTGTTTTTAACCTTTTTCTGAGTTTGTGCTCTCCTTCATAACAGATTGAATTGGTGTTCAGGTTGCGAAGCTCTCGTGCTTTTATTCGCAGTATAATTGATTACATTTTAAAACTTAAGTCTGCAAGAACTTAATTTCCCTTTTAAAATAGGCTTTATTTTCTTTTTCTTTTCTTTTTCTCACAGATGGGAAGGTTGAAGTGACAAAAGAAGGTGTGAAGCTGTGCACCATGGGACCTGGCAAAGTGTTTGGGGAGTTAGCCATACTCTACAATTGCACCCGAACGGCAACTGTCAAAAGTAAGATCATTTTTGAACTTTGACGTTGAATGACTTGCGATTGCTCTGGGAAGGAGGGTCCCTCCTCTCTCTCTTCTTGAGAGCCAAAGCCTCTGTTAGACGTTCTGCTTTCTTAATTAAACTCTTTCAGGCATGGATTATAGTATTGGATTTAGCTGCTGTGAGTGGGCAGAAGATAGAAAAGAAGAACCCTCACCGGGTTCTTTTGCTCGGGTTTGTTCATGTAGGGAACCTCCTCCATCGATACAGCCCAGCTGATGCTACTTTATGCAGAGGAGCTAAAAACCTGCCTTTCTTGGTAGATAAAGCTGTTTCTTAGAAGAGCTAATCTGACCCTTTTAAGTGTTAAGTCTTCAAGGGAAACTCAAAAGTATAGCTTCTGTATTTTTTCAGGACAAGTCACTCTTTTGCCCCTAAACTGACTAAACAAAATCAGGATAAAAAACTTGGATGGCCACAATCCCCTGCTCGAAGCCTTCAGTGTGTTTCCTGTAATCCAGTCTGAATGTTCTGGGCAAAGGCCTGGGGTGCACAATAAGTAGAGGAGAAAATCATATTGCTAAGTACAGCATAAATATATTTTCATTTAAATTCAGATTAATAGGCTGATTAATGATACCGCAGTCTTCCTTGATCTTGAGGGTAAGAGTTTATGGTGACATCTTAAGCAGAGAGGTTTTATAGGAGATGATAAATAGTTCTGTAGGGACGTAGTTGGGAAGGGTACAGATAAGATGGGATAATGCAAAGACAAACAAGTGATAGCAAAATAATTACATGTGTGAGTCCCTGTTCAGAAGAAAGCCTTTTAGAAATAACTATTTATTATTTTTTTTTTTTTTAGAAATACCTAGTTTTGTTTCAGAAGGAGAGAAAGAGAAAGAAAGAGAACAAATGGGTAGAAATGATAAAACAGGAAAAGATAAATAGGGTTTTTTTTGGTAAAGAATGTGCTGTTCTCTGTAATTCTGAAGAACTTGGCTGATGTAGTCTATTTTCACCTGCACAAACCTTGCCTCTTTATAAGTGCTGTTTACTGCAGGTAAATCTTCAGCTGCAATATAGTCAGTTCATTAGTGGTGCAGTTCATACTTCAGAATAATCCAAATGATCAGCAAATGCTTTGAGGTAATCCCACATGGTGTAGCAAACCTGCATATTCCACAAGCCATTCTTGGCTCAATGGGGACAGCCCCAGCCCCAGAGACCTCCAGGCTACTTCAGACCATGGTTGGGCTGCTCTTCTATGAGATGCCTTTCCCCAAGTCAACCAAGGAACCATGGGGAACATGGGGGCGAATGGGAAGCGGGTGCTGATCCACCCTCACTGTTCCTGGGTCCATTTTCAAGCTGTTTGTACAAGTGACTCCAACAGGAAATAATACTAGCAGTGGGTTTTACTGATAGTTTTGCTCTTTCTTGCTTTTTCGTGTACTAAGCCTCCTCTCTGGGGTAAAAGTCCAGCTCTCCTCTTGGCACTTAGTTTTAACGAATTGCTTTTCCCCAGTTAAATTGGGGGCAGTAGTAAGGTCACTGCTGTAACCCACCTCAGAGAGATCTTTCTTCAAGAAAGATGTGTCTGCATTTTTGTTGTAGATGTTATAGTCTGTTCTAGCGTTGTAAAATTATGGTAATTAGGCACCTTCTTTTGCCAGCAGCTGGTGGGCAATCTCTGTTCCAGTGCCAGCAAGTGACTTTTAGGTATATTCTCTCTCCTTGTTGCACAAGTAAATAGCAGTTGTGCCTCTGATCACCTTCATATCCTTCCAAGTGCAGTGGCACACATGGTCACAGCTTGACTTTGGGGAGCTATTTCAGCTATACCTAACTGAGCAGGGCTCTTAGAGGTGTGCAGGTCAGTTTAGGGCATATTATTGACTTGAATTGTTGCCACTGCTGCTAATAAACAACTTCAAACATCTGTTTGTTCTTTTTGGCTAAATGATAAATAAATGTCATAAAGCTCTAAAAAGGTGAATGCTAATAAATATTCCAGTAAGTCAGATGATAACTTTGATCATCAGAAGGTTTATTTCAGGAGATATGAACAATTGTTGATTGTAATGAGAATAGACACCCAGTCAACACTCATGCTGGAGACTGTGAACACGTGTCAGAGGACATCATCCAAATTTCATTTAGAGAAACACTTTAAGTCAGGGCTTCCCAATTTTCAGGAGATAGATTTCCATTAGCTCCAGAATATCAGATATGTTTTCTGATGGGCCTGCCAATACTTCATTACAAGGACGTTAAGTATTTATTTTTTGAAAAATGAAGTTGCAGCAAAGACCAGATGAAAGATGAATTATGGTCATGTGTGGAAAGCTCAACGGCCCTTGGGCCGTGATGCTGTCTCAGCTGTGTTGACGTCTCTCCCTGTAACTTGTTTGCACGTGCACTCATATTTTCTTTGTAAATTAGAAAGTTTTTAGTGCCATTTCTTACTGCAATAATCTACATGGGCTCTTCAGCTGGTGCTCGCTCTGTAGGAGGTTGCAAACATAAAGGGATAAATCACTGTAGGGAGGACTTTATCTTTTAAAAATACTTTAAAAGGCTTTAAATTTTCATTTTACTAATCTGACTTCTTCTGTTTCTTTATGACCTCTTTAATAAGACAGTCCGGGTCTTTGAAAGCCTTCCCAGAGAGAATTACTATAATATTTTTTTCAATATTATTGCAATTGTAAGTAAAAGCAGGCTGGGGTTTAACCAGGGTCTTGGAAGAAGGAGTGACCTAAACCCTTGGGTGTTGAGAAGTGCTGGGGAAGGTAGGGCCACATCTCATGACATGTGGTCACAGCTTTAAGATAACTGCTTGCGAGTTTTTGACATCAGATTATTTTTGGTTTATTATTTTTTTTCGGGGTGGGGGGGAGGGAGGTTACTCTGAAGCTTTAGCTTTACAATTCTAAATATTACAGAAAAAAAAAAAACAACAAGTTTTCTGTGGTGGAGACTATTCAGTCTGATGCTCCAAGTATGTCACAGGCATGGCTTTCTGAAGTGCTGGTGTTTACAGATCGGCTTCCATTACGCAGGCAGCTAAATCCAAACCAGCAGCTAAATTTTCCCTCCATCAGTATTCATTATCCAGAGCTCTCGAGTGCCTAAATGCAGAACTCGCAGTTTGAAGTAGAATTACAGACTTTTCTCCCTGAATCCAACAAATAATTAAATTAAGCGTATTAGAATAAGGGAAAGAAAACTCCACTCATCATGGATAAATTATCTCACAGCTAACATGATGCCTGTGTTTCCGCGGGAGAGTGGGGTTCTCCAAATACACTTGTTTTTTTCAAACTCCTATTGTTTGAGGAAGCTAGTTGAACAACTTAAAACAGTAATAAATCCTGTGTTTTTGGATCACTCAGAAGTAACATTGTGGAATGAGCCTGTGATCCAAATCTGAAAGATATGCTGGGAGTTGTTGGTTTAGTTTCTCTCTGCTCTGGCTGGCTAACTTTTCCCCCCACCACCCGTGTAGGTTAGACAAGGGCTGAATGCTGGTGTCTCTGAAAACTCTGCCTCGGTTGCCTGTTAGCACCAGGGCAAACATGAGCGTGTGGGTGATTTGCTGCTGCCCTTTTCTTCCCATTAGCAGGTAGAGCATCTGTGCCAAGACTCCAGTGATGGTAAAGGAGGCTGGGCAAGAGATAAATGCATCTTGTCTCTGCCCAGCTCAGTATTAGACCCCGTTAATTAGCAATCTTTCCTGGACACCAAGAAAGGATTTTGTCATGCTCATTGCTAAGCGCACAGGATTTCCTAGTGTGTTATAGCAAGAGTCTGAAAGAAGTAAAAACATATTAAAATTCAAATGTGGTTTTGTTTACTAGTAACATGGCAGGTAGATGGTCCTGTATGAGAGAGCATGCTGTCAGCCCAGAAAGCCAACCCCATCCTGGGCTGCACCAAAAGCAGTGTGGCCAGCAGGGCAAGGGAGGGGATTCTGCCCCTCTGCTCTGCTCTGGTGAGACCTCACCTGGAGTCCTGTGTCCAGCTGTGGAGTCCGCAGCACAGGAAGGACATGGACCTACTGGAATGGGTCCATTGGAGGGCCACAAAGATGCTCAGAGGGCTGGAAAACCTCTGCTGTGAGGACAGGCTGAGAGTTGTTCAGCCTGGAGAAGAGAAGGCTCCAGGGAGACCTTAGAGCAGCCTTTCAATACCTGAAGGGGCTACAGGAGAAATGGGGACGGATTCTTGATCAGGGAGTGAAGTGATAGGATAAGGGGTCCCAGTGATAAGGGAGGACTTTATACTGGGTCTGTATGTGTGCCTGGTTTGGGGGGCGGGAATAAATGGATATATCCTTGGAGAAAGTAATTAAAACACTCCCTTGCACTTTCTCTGACCTGTACGGTTTTTGCCAGGTAATGTGACAAAGTGGACTTGGATTATTCCTCCAAGGGAAAACAGCAAGAGAAAATGATGTTGAGGACCATAGCGGGACTTTTTTGCCCCTCTTCTTGTTCAGCATCTTCAGCATGGTGTCTCCATGTCCCAGGAGATACTAGCATAGAGCAGGATGGTCCCAATGATGGCAGTATGTGGCAGTGAAATTTTAACCAAAAGGCAGTTTAATCAAAGAGAGAACAGTCTGAGATGGGAAGAGCAAAGTGAAAAAATTCATACACCACCTGGATCATTGTGTACCTGAAAAAACAACAAGATTGTTGAACTCAGCAGCAAAAATAAGAACTGGTTAAGGAAGCAGGGCGGAAAAGAGGAAATATGGAATGATTCATCTTGAGCTGTAATGGTACCTACTGGATTATTACTTATTTATGAATAGTAAAGAGTGCAGTGGTGTGGTGTAGACAGGAATAACAAACCATGAAAAACTTCAGGCCAAGGTCAGACATGCTCTTGTGTCCTGCCTGGTAGTAGCATTGCGGGGAGCCTCCACCTGACACAGCCCTGCTGTGAAACGGCAGGTTGTCTTTCTCCTCTCTACATACACCTTTTTCTGAGTGAAAAGAAGAAGGTCCAGAAGCCAGGCTATGTACCCAATGGACAAATTCTGGTACAGTTTGGGGCATTTCAGGCGCTGCAGCTTGCTCTTGACTAGAAACCAGCCAAAGTAGCTCATTCATTTAAACTGCACTTCTAGTGTGGGAAATGGGAATCAAATGACTGAGCAAATGTAATCAGTTTGGATTTGGTTTTGGTTGTGGTTAAGTATCAAGTCATTGCTTAAACTTGTTTCCTTCCAATACAAGATTTTTTTATTTTTTTTTTAATCTTGATGCAGTTCTGATACCTCAAGGTTCAAGAAGCTGTGGCTGCCCCATCCCTGGAGGGGTTCAAGGCCAGGCTGGATGGGGCTTGGAGCAACCTGGTGTGGTGGGAGGTGTCCCTGCCCAGGGCAGGGGGGTTGGAACTGGATGATCTTTAAGGTCCTTCCAACTCTAACCATTCTGTGATTCTTTGGTGTTCGATACCCGCACCCAATTTTGGTGTCTGGTCTAATTAAGCTAATGCAAAATTTGTTACAGCCCTAGCTGTGGAAATAAATGGGTAGATTTTCCTTTCTAGATGGAAATGGGCTGAAAGCTGGACGGTGGTCCATGTTGGTGGGGGCTGTGCTGGAGGGAGGGAACAGGGACAAACGTGGAGGCAGGGCACATGCTGGGGTCTGTGTTTGTGTGGGTTCCCAGTCCACAAGGCTGCCAGCCCTGTTTTTAGCAGAGGTTTGTGCAGCTCATCTGCTTCCACCAGCCTGCTTTTGTGTTGAGAGTTTCTCGTGTCCAAGTCAGGCTTCCAGAATCTAAGGAACCTCTAATGCTCTCAGTTATAGCCTTAACCTTACAAATAGAGAAACCGAAACTTCTTAGCATATATTACTTTTTAAAAATTTTACATTGTAGTTTTGTGAACTTGTGTTCAGACTTACTAGCTATTATTTCCTCTAAACAAAAAATAAATTAATTGCATGGTTCCTCTTGTGCCTCCCAACTATTAGCAAGAAAGAAAATGAGCAAACTGGATTATTAATTTTTTTATCAAAAGGCTTGTTTTTTTCTTCCATGACAAGTAAGAGATCAGCAAAGAGCAATTGTATCTGCTGGGTTTCAGTATCTTTTAAATTTTGAAGTCTTTCTCCCCTATTTAGTCTTTAAAATTTGTCCCCGAAATGTTTATGGTAAATTCTTCAGCTTCCATAGGATTTTTGACTCCCTAATTAAAGTAACTGTAGAAGCATACACAGTTTCTTACATCTTGTCCATGCTAAAAGCAAAGGAAATATTTTAATATCAGGCTGCCTCAGGGTAGGCTATCTATTAATATAGTTTCCAGAAGAAAAAATTGCAAATAAAAACATGGAAGGTTCCAGAACCATTATAAAGGCAAGTGGTACCCCCTCTACAGCACTTGCTTCTTGGGTAATGATGCCCTCAGCTCCTGGATGTGAACAGCCCTCATTATCTAGATGTTTGCAGGAAAGCAGGTTGTCTCCATAGACAATTAGCTTGAAATTAACTTGAAAACTTACTTTCATGCTTCTCTGGAAAACTACTTAGCAGGAAGGTTTTCTTCTTCCTTCCCCTTGCTCCCAGTACTCTCTCACTAGCTCTTTAGAACTGGATCTGAGGCACTTCGTGCCTTTGCAAAGAATATTCTCCTTCCTGGGGCAGAGTAGAATTAGCATGCAGCACAACACGAGCAGTAAGATTTATTCTCCACGTGGTTAAAGGGCATCGATAGATCTCCACAGACGGTTAAAGAGAACATAAAGGGTGTCCAAAGTGCTTTTGTTGACAACCAACACTGTTTGTTGTCCTGTCTTTTTGTACAGCAAGCAAAACAAAGACCAGGAGCAGATCCAAATTGAGTCTGAAAATCCGGAGCAGTGCTTCTGCTTTTAGTGCCTCTGCAGCAAATAAATATGTGTGTGAACACTGAAACTAAAATTATTCTTCTCTTAAATACTCCCCAAGTATAATGCTAATTATTCTTTCCCTATTTTGCATGGATTTTTTAGCTATTTCATGTGGTGTTGTGTGGGCTGAGCTAGCCAGTGACAAGACAACAGATGCTCTGCCGCACCTCTCACTCTGAGGAGAGGAAGAAGAGAGGTAAAGAGTTATGCATCTAAGAAAAAAAAAATCTATACTACTTTAATGAGTTATAGTAATAATAAAATAAAAAGGGAAAAATTAAATAGATACAAGATATATAAATATATACAACATATATCAAGCTCCCAGGGACATGTCTCCAGCAGGCACTAGGAAAGTTCCAGACTGGTCTCAGTGACTGGGAACTAGATTCCAGAACACACTGATGGGGATCAAGGTAAACAAACTGACAGGTTCTTCCTCGTGCATCAGTTAGCAAAGCAAGCAAGCCATTGAAGTAAAGCCAAAGAAGAAGAGCTAACCTGACCCCCATGATCCCTCAGCTTTTATACTGACCGGGGGTCGGATGGGATGGAGAATACCCAGTTTGGGTCAACTGACTTGTCTGCTCCTCCCCAGAGGTGTAACCCCTCCACGGGGTAAAAAAGCAAGTCCACCGGCTCTGGGTGCTGCAGCAACAAGTATGAGTGAGAGCATCTTTCACACAATAGGACGTTGGCTCTGCTCCACTGCAGAGCAGGACAACACGGCTCAGAATAAGGCAGGACACCCCCCTATAGCAGTGTTGGATCAGCGGAGGGCATCTTCCTGTTGTATTTGTGGACATCCCTGGAGGAGCAGAGCTTTGGGTAGCAGGAGAGGGGACAGTGGGGGAAACGGGGGAGAGGAGCAGACAGCACATAGAGAATTACACAGGAGAGGACGGAGAGCGGCTTTTGTGGGAAATCAGGAGGGACTGTGGAGTATGTTGTGACTGACGGAGTTGCTGGAAGGTGCTGATGTGAAGTAGTTGGCTCCTTCTGAAAGCTATCTCTGCTCTCGTTTTTGTGGCGTGGGTGCTTACGGAGTAAGAGATGTTAGTGGAGCAGATGGGTACCCATGTGCTGTATTATATAGTGTTTGAGGTTATATTTAATGTATGGAAAAACAAAATAGAGAAAAAAACCACGTCTGTCTATCTACTATATTGCTGACGTTGCTAGTAGGCTTTTTTTTTCCCACTTTTGAGCATCTGTGATTGCTGATTTACCTTTAGGAACTGCAAATTCCTTTGAGCAGGGTCGGTGTCCTCCCATACATTACCATGCTTGTTTTGGGGGCTGACACCATAGCCCAGTTTCTCAGCATTCCCCAAAATAATCGGCTGAGCCAGCAGCGTGCAGATAATTTGCCACCTCCTATTCAGGAAGTATAAACCCCTCAAAATTGACTTCTTTGAACCAGCATAAATGAAAGGTCAGAGCAGCCACAAATCTTTTTTCTTCTTCCTTTGCTAAATTCTCAGCTGGCTGATTGTAGTGGGGCAATAGTTTATCAAACAGAATGGACCAAGAGGAAAGCATCCCTCTCCCCTGCAGCAGACAGGGGGAAGGTGTTCATGGGTGTTGCATTGAACAAAATGACACCCCCAATTATTCCTCCTGGGATATCAGGGGTCCAAACCTATTGTTCTAATGCCTGTGCATTAACATTGGGGTTTCTTGGTTTAAAAAGATGTTTAACATGAAGAGACAATACTGCTCTGTACCATTGTGGGGTCTCTTGCGAGGAAGCAGCTTCTGAAACAAATGCACAGCCACCACAGAACCTGGGTTTTGGAGCACACCTTCCTCTAACCGCCCCGGTGATGCGTTCTGCAGGTGGGGAGGGTCCTGTAAGGTTTTTAAGGGCACGGACACGAGTTTGCATGGAGGGCTTCATCTCCCCCCGTCTGTGTTCAGGAGTGAAACTCATGGCTAAGGGAGCAAGAAGCAGCCCTCCAGTTGCAGACGTTTTGCAGACAGTTTCTGTGTTGATTAAAAGAAGCATGTTCATTATCTAGTGTTCAGTGCTCTGTGTTCGTGGTACGGTTGTCTTCCATAGCAGAGATGTTCAGTGGTTCAGTTCCATGGATGTTATTTGAAGTGGGATTTTTTTACATTGTGGGAAAACATTTAAAGTTAAGAAAGGACTATTTAGGGCAGCTAGAACTGTATATTAGCAAGCCTTTGTCTGCCATAGCTTTGTATTGCTGCCATCATATGTCAATTCAAAACAGTGATTAAAGCTCTAAAGGAAGCAAAATTCTCAATAGGAGCTGAAAAATGCTGCGATAATTTTGGGGGACTGTATACTGTCTCATCAAACTAACTGGCTTTTTTCATCTGCAGATATTCAGTGACAAAACAAATGAAATCTCTCTTATGTAAATCCTGTAACCATAAATCCACTTGCTAATGGCAACTCGGTTAAATTGGGGAAGAAAATAGAAACCTCCCAGTGTGTTGTGATAGAATCATAGAACCTTAGAATTGTCCACGTTGGGAAGGACCTTTCAGATCATCCAGTCCAACCATCACCCTCACTCTGATAAAACTCATCCCTAACCCATGTCTCTAAGCACTCTGTCAACCCGGCTTTTCAATCCCTCCAGGGATGGAGCCTCAACCCCTGCCCTGGGCAGCCCATCCCAAGGCTTCAGAACCCTTTCCTTCTCAAAATTGTTCCTGATAACCAGGGGAGGTTCCGACTGGAGAGACTTGAGGCCATTTCCTCTTGTCCCACCGCCTGTGAGTTAGGAGAAGAGACTTTCCCCCCCCCCGGCTACTCCTTCCTTTCAGGGAGTTGGAGAGAGCCAGAAGGTCTCCCCTCAGCCTCCTTTTCTCCAGGCTCAACACCCCCAGCTCCCTCAGCCTCTCCTCAAGAGACTTGTTCACCAGATCCCTCACCAGCTCCATTGCCCTTCTCTGGACCCGCTCCAGCCCCTCAATGTCTGTTTTTGCGGGAAGGGGCCTCCTCAGTGCCCAGTGGAGGGGGACAATCACCTCCAGAGTCTTACTCCCCACGCTGTTCCTGATCCAGGCCAGGATGCTGGTGGCCTTCTTGGCCACCTGGGCACACTGCTGGCTCCTCTTCAGCCCACAGTCCACCAACACCTCCAGGGCCTTTTTTTCCACGCAGCTCCAGCCACTCTGCCCCCAGCCTGTAGCACTGCAGGGGTTGGTGTGATACCTTAGATGGAGTCTCCAGTGACCAATATTTACTCAAGTTTGGGCTGCTGGACAGAAGACTGTAGTTCACTTGTGCTTATCTGCTCTAAAGTTTTCTGGCAAAAACAGATTTAATATTATTTAAGTGCCAGTGTTTAAAAGCACTTGGATACCAAATAAATCGACAAAATGGCAGATAGGTTTATTAATTAAAAAAAAAAGAAGAAAAAAGAAAAAGAAAAAGAAGAAAGCAACCAAACAAGTTCTCAGTATTGCAGGTCTTCAAAACTCATTACATTTAATTAATTGCATCTTCGCTCTGAATGTACTCAGAACGGGAGTGCTTTTATTTGTCTTTATACTGCAATAAAAACCATCCAGACAACAGACTCTCGACAACAGGCTTCACTCCTAAGGTATTTGCAAAAAACCTTTTCTTCTGAATTTAAAAGTCTTGAGAATTTGAAAGGGGTTTGATGATGGTCTGCTCTTTTCAGCCTCTGCCTGACGCCCAGGAGAAGGAAATGAGATTTAAATAGTGTAGCATTTTTAATTAACTGGAGGAAAAAGAGTGTCAAGAGGCTCAACTACATAACAAAGAACTTGTTAGTTCTTTGGTTTTCAGGACAGTCTGCAGCCTCTCTAGCCCCCATAACGTGCAGGTGCCACCGTAAAGCTGTTTTCTACTTTGCTGTGACGTATCCTGGGCACCCTAAATTGCTCGTTTGATGGGACTTGAGTTGAACTCCAGACATTTGAAGCCAGCTGTGCAGCTCAGATAGCATTGAAAACTAAATGCACAGATCTAAACAAGGAAAAAATCCCTGTTAGCTTTGAAGAAGTAGAATTGTCTTTATTTCTGGGTTTGTTGGACTCTCGGGTTCCTCTCTGCTTGCCTTACCTGGAGCAGAGGGCAGGAGTATCAATCGATTGAATTCATGCTACATGCCCAGCTCACAGCTTGTCTTTTGAAAAATTTTCTTTCATGGGCAAGGCAAAAAGAATAATTACTTTGTGTCAGAATATCAGTGGTG
This sequence comes from Nycticryphes semicollaris, assembly GCA_013400055.1. Taxonomy (NCBI): domain Eukaryota; kingdom Metazoa; phylum Chordata; class Aves; order Charadriiformes; family Rostratulidae; genus Nycticryphes; species Nycticryphes semicollaris. The sequence continues at coordinate 70,724 of VXBJ01004162.1, forward strand.
AAGAAGGCAGTGTTTGGGAATTTACCAAAATTTGAGGGGTTTCTGGCAAACCGGGCCATGGAGCTGCAATGCTGGTAACACCATTGGATGTGGAGACACTCAGAGCAAAACAATGTGTCCTTGAAGAGATCTCCCAGGTGAAGCTCTCTCAAAATTACATCCCCAGTGTGTAAGCAGGAAAATAACACTTGTGAAACCAAGTGCTCTTACAGAAGTAATTTGAGCACCGCCAAAAAATCATGTAGAGTTACTCCAGTAATAGAGGGCTTTGTGTAAATGTGTTTATGAAAGTCATTGAGAGAGGACCATGATCCTAACAGCTTACACCAGAAGATGAGGAGAAAATCCAGTGAGCTAAGAGCAAACGGCAGTGAGTTGTCACAGGACTTGTGCTAGGAACTCAGTAGGATTCCAAAGGTTTGTGGTTGAGCTCATCCTTAGAGGAGTTGGGAGCGAGCTGGAGCATTTGTGGGATGGGAGTCAGAGTTGGGGACGGAGACCGCCTAGGAAGCAGGCTCAATTGCCCAAACATGGCGGGTGCGTCGGTGTTACCAGCCCCATTTCAGAAGGGCTGAGGGCTTGCCCAGCTAAATCTCTGAGTCTTGGTAGCAGGGGCAGTGCTGGGATGTGGGTCTCCTGGCCTCCTTGCTCGCTCCCTCCCTGTTAAGACACATTCTCCACTTAAAAACTGGTCAGTATCTGATTACATCCCATGTTCTCTGTTTGATGAGTCTCTTGAACCACTCCAGAGACCTTTTTCAGCTTTGAATTTCTTCTCTGCATTTTCCCCTGTGCTTTTATAGTACTTCATAAATTTCACACACTTCTGTGATTCTTTTTGCAGCCATTGCAGAGAGATCCCAAATATGGATTTATTGTTGTCAGATTTGCTTTGTTCTCTGTTTTTGTAACATCCCTGCTCACAGATATCAAACATGGGTTGATATCAAAGCCTGTCACGTCTTTTTGGCTCCGGCAAAAATATAAACGCTGCTAGTTTTATAGTTGTTGAGCAGGAGCTGCATCAGCTGCGAGTATGTTTAATGTTGCTGGAGCTACTGGTGGTTGAGGCACCCGAGGATTTGCAGCGTGGCACAAGGACCACACGTGCTCCTTGCCCTGCACATCCCAACACGGTAATTAGAGCCTGACTGGAATGTCAGAGAGATGCTTTTTGCCAGATGGGATTAATTAGAAGAAACCGTGGCCTCACTTTTGTCTCCATGTTGCTTCAGAGTGGTTGGTGGCTTGGCAAATGGTCCATTTCTTCCTTCTACGGTGATGGTGGAGTTGTGTGATCTCTCTCCATTCCTCTGCCCACAGCCACCCTCAGACACACACGCTGGAGGGTTCAGAACACGGTCAGCAGCAGTCACTATTCAGCAGCTTTTATGAGACACTATCGCGAGCTATGAAGCCGAAATGGGGATATCAAACTCTTGGGACAGAAATTCAAGTCTGGAAAGGAGTATGAGTAGTGGCAAACTCCATGCCTAGAAGGTAATCTCTTCTTGGGTTTTCTTTCTAGTTACCTCTTCCTGTGGCTGGCTCTGCCGAATTCTAGTTTAGCTCTTCAGGGGAGGGATACACATCATTTTGCTTTTTGCTGTATCTCCATCCACTTACCCAAATTCAGAAAATGCTGCCCCATTCTCGTTTATCCCTCTGTGCCCACTCAGGCACTTTAAGGCCTCCATGTATTTGCTCAGACCTCTGAGTGGGAAATAAATTTTGCCTTACGTCTGTTGATCTTGTGTTGCACATGTGCACATGCTCAGAAATAAAAATAAAATGGTGGCCACCATTTTAGCCAGGAGCCTCAGAGAGCACCATAACAAAAAGAAGAAAATCCCACCTTGTTCTCAGAAGAGGAGGGAGCTGATTATCCCCCTTCTGCTGGGAGATAAGATAAGCAGAAAGAACATTTTATAACCTCGACACCTACCCGATGGATTTGGTCCAGAGGCTCATAAGAAAAGATGAATTGCGCTGGCCACCTCCATAGCCACGCTGACTCATGGACACCTAGAAAAGTGCGTTGTGCTGAGGAAGTGGATAATTAATCAGAACTTAAAGGTGTTTTAAAAGGATAAGGTTATTCTAAAAATGTTGATTCTAATCCTTTGCTCTAAGCAGCTCACTCGGGCAAGAGTTTAGTTCCCTGTTTCCATTGCATCTTAACTGCTGTTTCTGAGGAGGCCTGGTCTGATTTGGCTTTTATGTCACCCAAAAGGGAACTTTTATTTTTACCCCCTTTTTGATCACATGGGCATGTGCGGATTTGCACCAGAAACGGTCCCTAACGTTTCTGATGCTGCCTGTGGTACCCACCAAGGTTGATGCTGTCGTGTGAAAAATTCTGTTGGCTAAAACAGGAAGTATTCCCGTGGGGTTGTTGCATGCTTTCTGCTTCACCCTCAGTGATGGGAAGTCCTGACTTCCCACCTTTAAAAACACAATGCGGGAAGCTGCTTATATTTGATGAAAGAGATTAGGTAGCATTCTCTACTCCTGGCAGGAGGGAGAGGTTTAGTTTTATGCCAAATACCAAAACCTACTGAAAATGATGCATACTGTTAATATGGAAATCAGCAGTATGTGTAAGGCCACCTTTTGTTTACACTGCGGGTAATGACTCCAATTTTCCCTCGTGTGGGATAGCTCAAGGGTGTAGCTGTAGGGGAAATATGTGAAAATTTAGCTGAATCAGGGAAGCAGTTGAAGGCTGCCATACTTTGGTGTAAGAAACTGAAGTGGTCTATCCATGATGAGCGGACACCGAAGAGGGACTACCAGGGCTTTGTTTAGATGGGTCTTGAAGCCCCAAAGGAGGAAGATTCCCCCACCTCTCTGGTGTGTTGTCCCAATTCTGCACCACCTCAAGGGGAAGAGGTTTTCCTTCATGTCCAACCTGAACCTCACAAACTCTGCATCTTCAGAGCATTGTCCCTGGTTATGAAAATTCAGTAATGCCATCTTTGTAAGTGCCTTCCCAGGGGACGCAGGATCAGTCAGGGTCTTGGAGCCTCTGCTTATGTTTTCCCCTTGGCGGGAGAAAGGTTTGAGGACATGCAGCTATTCCTGCACTGTCAACCTCCTGCTATTCAAGTGCATGTCTCTGTCCAGTGAAACAGGAACTGGATTGGGAAGTAATCTGGGGTAAATATTAACTCCCCGCATAATGCAAAAAAAACCCCCAACCCTCTAAGGTATTTTTAACCTCAGTGTGCACTTCTCACTGCAGCTGGATAAACAGATTTGCTGGCAGGAGGGAGAACATGGGAACAGGAAGTGTGGGAGAGGAGGAGTGCAGTTGGGACTGCTCTGGGTAGCAGTGGAACCAAGTTAAAAGTGCATAAATCCTCTTTATTCTGTGTTAAAATGTTTGGGTAAGGTTTAACAGGCTTTAAAGTGCTCTCTCTTTTAAGCTGTTGGAAAATATCCTAAGATGGCCCAGTTTCTATAGGGAGAAGGTGAGGGCATCATGGAACCCATGGAGCTTTTATTTGGTTGTACCACGTTTCATGTAGGATGATATTTTGGTTTTTTGAGACAAAAGGGCAAGTGTAGGGCCATGCACCTGGGGAGGAAGAACCCCTGGCACCAAGAGAGGTTAGGGGTGGACCTGCTGGAAAGCACTGCTGAGGAGAAGGCTCTGGGGGTCCTGGTAGACAGTAAACTATCCCTGAGCCAGCAATGTGCCCTTGTGGCCAAGAGGCCAATGGAATCTTGGGCTGCATCAAGAATAGTGTGGCCAGCAGGTGGAGGGAGATCATTTTCCCCCTCTGCTCTGCACTGGGGAGGCCACCACTGGAATCCTGCCTCCAGTGCTGGGCTCCCCAGTTCAAGAGAGATAGGGAACTACTGGAGAGAGTCCAGCGTAGGGCAAGACAGATGCTGGAGGGATTGGAGAATGTCCCTGATGAGGAAAGGCTGAGAGAGCTGGGACTCTTTAGCCTGGAGAAGAGAAGGCTGAGGGGAGACCTTCTTCATGCTCACAAGGATCTGCAGGGTGGGTTGAAGGAGGATGGAGCCGGACTCTTCTCAGTGGTTCCCAGTGACAGGATGAGGGACAATGGGTATAAGCTGGAACCTGGGAAGTTCCATTGGAATATGAGGAGGAACTTGTTTGGGGTGAGGGTGTTCGAGCCCTGGCAGAGGCTGCCCAGGGAGGGTGTGGAGTCCCCTTCTCTGGAGACCTTCAAGCCCCTCCTGGATGCAGTCCTGAGTGATGTGCTCTGGGCAACCCTGTTTTAGCAGGGGAGTTGGACTGGATGGTCTCTAGACGTCCCTTCCAACTCTGACAATTCCCTGATTCCATGAAATAAATGTACCTGGAGTGAAGCACAGATGTGGAGAATGAGTTGAGATTTATGCTGTCCCAGAAATGTCATGTGATTTTGCATAAGCAAGTCTGTCTTTCAGTATGGGTGTACAGAAAACATCCTAATTGTAGGAATTCCAAGGATCTGTGTCATTGCCTGAGACTGTAAGCTTTCTGAGGCAGGGCTGATTTCTACAACACAGCCAGCACCAGTCTTGTTTGGAGTTTCTAGGCTGTATTCATATGCAAGTAATGATTACTTGGATGCAATTGCCAATGACAACACGTTATTGAACTAAGATCTTAAGTAGCCTAGTGATGTGCCATTGAATCTCATTAGTATATTCTTTTTGTACACAGGAAAATTCTAATTGCATCATATAATTTAGTAACTGACACATTCAGATCTTTCATTATCTATTGTCATCTTCATTTACTAAGAGAAGGAGTTTTTAACCTGCCATTAACTTCCCCTGGAAACTGTTGATGCTGAAGCATTAACAAGTTTTACCTGAAGTAATATGTAACCTGATTAGATTGTAGATTGTAATTAGGTATTTATACCTGTCCAATAGTGTTTGCACTTCCATATATTCATTATAAGGAATTGTATGCAGCCCATTAAATGGAGATTTTTAAAATTAAGTATTTTGAATCTTCAGAGGATCACATAATATTACGCTTCAAGCTGGATTTGGATTTTTTTTTTGCTGCTGTTCTACGCTGTGCAAATATTCAACTGCTTCACATTAATTGCAAAAGGTTTATGGTATTTGCTTAAGCATCGTTGCATTGTTAATTGTTGCTTGACAAACAGTGTAGTGTCTAAAACGACTTACTAGAACCCAAGCGTTATGAAGCAGTGGGGAACAAGCCTAACTTACTTTTGGCTGCTGCTGCTCTGGACTTTTGTGGTTTAAAGTAAGTCCTTCCTCCAGTAGAGGAAGATGGTGGTGGTTGCATTCAACAGCTGGTATTCAACTCCTGCTTCATTGATGCAATCATCTCCCCTCAATTACAGGCAAATCAAAGGCTACATCAGTACATCAGCTGCAGTAAGTGATGTTATCAAGAAACTGTGAGACTCCCAGGCTTTGCTGTGCCCTTGTTTCTTTCCTTCTCGTAACAGAAGCATGGAAAAATATCAGTGAAAGCCTATTTGTTTCTAACTGACCCTGTGTGAATGTATTTGCTCCCAGGATTCCCCTAAATATTTGTCTGGGATTAGCTGACGCTGCTTCTCCCAGAGGATGACAGTCCATAGCCCCAGGAGCGGCTGCGGTCGTGCTGGCAAGTCGGGCTCTCCTTCAGCTAGTATTGGAGCACAGTATTGTGGTTGGAGAGAAGCATGGATGGTGGATCACCATCTCCATAATGGGAATATGTTAAAAAATACATGTCAAACTAAGCATCAAGTCAGGAAGACCGCTTTGCCCCTTGGTTTTGTTTTAATGCATGTGTTAAAGACTTTGACATCAGCATCTAGGAAATAGTTGTGACATCCTTATGATGGAATTTATAAGATTATTCTCTCCCAAAGCATTCTTACTTTTTATTAATAAAACAGAGTAAAGGCAGCCAAAAATGCTGCTTCCCTTTCAGTAAAGCAGAATACAGAAAGCAACATGTTTATACTGAAAGATGCACAAAACAGCATTGCTGTAGGCGGGTGTGACTCTGGATTTGCCTGTTGCCCCAGGTTTACATCGTGTATTAGCATTAACCTCAGTTTCCAGGGGAACTGCAGCATCACAAATGCTGGGTAAGATTCGCCTCCAGCCTCATGCCGTCAGTGTGTAACGCTCCCTGCAGATTGCAGTCGCCCAGCGGAGTGTCTGACAAGCTAAGTGGCTTCCCCAAAATACCCAACAGCTAAAGCAGACTATTTCACAGAATCACAGAATCTCAGGGAATGGAAGGGACCTTGAAAGATCATCAGCAGGAACACCTAGAGCAGGTCACACAGGAATGCCTCCAGGCGGGTCTGGAATGTCTCCAGAGAAGGAGACTCCACAACCTCTCTGGGCAGCCCCTCCCAGGGTTCCGTCACCCTCACTGTGAAGAAGTTTTTCCTCCTATTTCAGTGGAACCTCCTCTGTTCCAGCTTGCACCCATTGCCCCTTGTCCTATCATTAGCCGTCACTGAGAAGAGCCTGGCTCCATCCTCCT
>VXBJ01004162.1:77549-94726 GCA_013400055.1 Nycticryphes semicollaris
TTTGGTGTCATCAGCAAACTTGCTGACAGTGCACTCTGCTCCCTCATCCAAGTCGTTGATGAATTCCATTTGTAGTAGTTTGCAGCTTTTTGTAGGATGATCTTGTGAACGAAGTGGGTATGATTTTTAATTCAAAACTCCATTCTGCAGTTTTTGTACAGCTGGATGAAGAGTTAGCGAATTCACGACGTTTCACGTTCTTTGTCATCACATCTTCTGTTCTCCTCCTCTGCTTCAGTAGAAGTGACTCACCTCAGAGCTCCCTGTCTTTGAGGTTGCATTTCAAAGTTGGTCAGGTCTTTAGTCGGTCAACTGTTATGTGTCTCTGCATGAGAGCTGGATATTCCCTCTGTAGAGAAAAGGGATTATATTTGAGAAACTCTTCATTTGGGAAAGGGCTGGCCTCAGGTCTCCCCTTTCACAAGCCACTGTGTTCCTCCACATGCTGTGTGCCAGTGCTAGAAGCTACTCATCCTCCTGTGCTGAGCAATTTGCCCCCAAATCCTTGCAATATCTCCCAGAATGAAGCTTTCTGGGCTCCAGCTGCTGCTGACCTGGCAGTGTGGTGGCTTCCTGGGAGAATGGGCAAAGGCATACACCAGGGATGGGAAAGTCCTACCCCAAAGTGTGTTCCTGGCCACAAACCAGAGAGGTGGTAGAGATGCAGGAAATGTGCACTTTTAATTCCTGCAGAGAAAACTTCTGGCTGACATCAACTGTGAACCATTTCCCAGACACTGATTTTTTTTTTTTTTTTGAGGAAACAATCTTCTTTTTCCAACTTATTTTGGAAATTAGATATTTTCTTAACGCATTCGTTCTAGGTGCTGTGCTCTGAAAGAGGAAAAATAATGTTATGAAACCATGTTTAAAAATAGTCCTCATTTCTTTTTAGTCTGATAAAAGGAAAGCATTAAGAGCTTCGTCCTCTAGTATCAGTTTATCCTTGAACAGCATAGGAGCAGAACCTGGTAAAGAAATGATTCCTTGTGGAAAGAAATACTCATTTCCATATTGCTTCTTTTTTATGTTATAGTCTTAGTTAATTAACTGTGACGGATTTGTATGGGCAATTAACACACAGATTCCGAATTAATTGTGTGTCTGATCTCAGCCATCACGTTAAAAGTGGAACAACGTAAATGTCTTTTAATTGCTGTTGTAATTCTTACTGCAGTGGAGTCTTACAGCTCTCCAGTGAGTCGGAGATGGAAACCTGGTGCAGAACAGTGTGAGTCTTTCCAAACAAAAATGTTCCAGGCTGTTCGAGGAGCTGTGCCTTTCCACAGACCACTTTTGCAAACAGTGTTTTCTGGCTTTGATGAATGTGAGACAAATAGCAAACAGTCGCTTATTTTTATTTAAAAAGGAAGGGATGCAGATGCAGGTGGTACACATATTCTGTACCTAGTGCCCATCTTTACAATGACTTCCAGCAGAGCAACCTGCAGAGTAGGGAAGGTCATTATATTTTCACAAGCCTTTGCTGAAGTTTGCTGTTTGTGTGCAAATAATGCTCTGCTACAATTTCCCTCTTTCCCCAATTCCTGAGTCCCCAGTGCTTTGGCACCAGGACGTTAGCAGCTTAGGTAGCTTTGTAGTTGCATTGCCAGCCTGGGAGTGCTGGGAGGTTCTCCCCTGGAAGCACTTCTGAGCTGCGTCACCATCTAAAAAGAAGGAAAAAAATATAAATTAAGGCCCATCTGTGTATCTCTAAGATATTCTAGGTCTGGAGATGAGGAGGACCCAATGTTAGTCTCCTAATCTTATCTCTGCTTTTGTGCCAGCCATCATTGTTCTCTCTGGTTCTGATAGCCTCTTTTGAAGCTCTGTCCTCTCACAGGGAATAACGCTGAATGGCTTGTGCACTGTTGGCGAGGTACGATGCACATAATCCTTCCTTCTCCTCCATATCTCTTCCATGACTGACCAACTCATTGCAAGCCCAGTGATGAGGAGAGCTCCTCACAACTGGCTGTAGGTGGGCTATTTGTAGAACCCCTTCATTACCCAAACGCCATCAATCCACTTCCAAATTATACACTAGCTTTAAAGAGTGTCTCCATCCAGTCAAAACATCACTGCCATCATAGGTGGTATCGAAGATACTTGACAGACAAGGGAAATAAGCTCTTTTCCTCCCCTATTAAATGCAGATGTACTTGAGTACATTGATTTATATAGCAGAGCTCCACAAAGGCTGATTGAACTAGTGCAGTAGCAGTCATGTTGGTGCAGCCAGGGCTGTCTAAGACCATAGCCACATGCCTGTCTTGTAAGTCTTCCTTCAGGGTTGAAGTCAAACAGCAAAACTTGAAACTAAGGCAAGGTTGAGAAAAAATTGCCTGGAGTGTGAGTAGTTACGCAAGTTACACTGCTGAGTCCAGTAAAAGTCAAGTGTCTCTATGTGCAAACCTGGTCCACCTGGAATTTAGTTCTTTAAAAAACCCTCATTATTGTCTGCAGGCTGCTTAGGTTTGGGGCTGATGTTGTATCTGCAATAGTATGTCCAAGGAACATAGAAGGCAGTGAGGGACCAGAATGACCACATGTTGCCATGCCACCAACAGCAACGGGGCCTGGGAGAGCAGCCACTTTGTGGCTCAGGAGGTGCTGCCCACCAGGCTCCTTGACCTGCATTGATTTTGACCTCTGTCTTCACAAGGTTTGCTTAATGGTGTGCAAAGAGGGGAAAATATTCCTAATCTCAGAGAGTTCTGCAATGGTTTTAAGAGTTGAAGGATGGGCTGGTCGCGTTATACCCTAAACTCACTTCAGCTGCTTAATGCCATTTAACAGTCCAGGCTGCTTCTTACACCTTGTACATCCCAGTCTGTTGGAAACACCGCAGAAATCCTGAAGACTCGGGCTGGGTCCGAAGTTAGCACTTGCCTCATTCAACATTTTTGTGACTTTTGAATTTTGCATTTATGACGTAAAGGTTAACGACATGAAAAGTCAGCCGCTCTGAGCCCACAGGAGGAAAATGGCCTGTCTGGAGGACCTTTTGCTGGATGTATTTTGTTATAATGTGGAGTTATTTCTCAGCTTCTCTAATTTACTTTCCACCAAATATGTGTCAAGTTATATATATTATTTCTCCTTTATTAACCACTGCAGAGATTGTAACTGCTTAAAGACTAACGTGATAATTAAGATCTCATCTTGGGCTAAGCTCACTCCTACCCAAAGTCCATTAATTTTTATGACAATGATGAATTTCAGTGAGGTGCTAGTTTTTCTCTGTGTATGGAAAAACATTGTAGTGAAATGGCTGTAAATTCAACCTTTCTGTGTCAGAAGACATCCGTACTCATGAATAATACTGCAGATGGTACAGCAACAATATCATGGTCTGCCTGCAGCTTTCTAACACCACTGTAATTTTCATATCCTAAGACACCCTTGTTTAATGGGAAATCAAAGGTCCCACAAGCTGGAGAAAAGCACACAGCTGGATATGGGGACTCCTGTGGTTATATGGACACTGTAATCCTGAACTGCGGCGTTGAGCAAACTGGTTTGGGATAGATCCGACTTTACTTCTTGTGTTTATACGTCGCCAAAGGTAATCCTCGCCACTTCTTGACTGTTTGTGCCTTGATTTTGCACCATGAGCCAGCAATGTGCCCTTGTGGCCAAGAAGACCAATGGCATCCTGGGGTGCATCAAGAAGAGTGTGACCAGCAGGTGGAGGGAGGTCATCTTGCCCCTCTGCTCTGCCCTGTGGAGGCCCCATCTGGAGCACTGGGTCCAGTTCTGGGCTCCCCAGTTCCAGAAGGACAGGGAACTGCTGGAGAGGGTACAGCAGAGGACCAGAAAGATGATGAGGGGCCTGGAGCATCTCTCTGATGAGGAAGGGCTGAGGGACTTGGGTCTGTTTAGTCTGGAGAAGAGAAGACCGAGGGGGGAATCTGATCAACACCTACAAATACTGCGTCAGGAGGATGGGGCCAGTCTTTTTCCAGTGGTGCCCAGGGACAGGACAAGAGGGCACAGGCACAAACTGTAACATAAGAAGTTCCATCTCAACATGAGGAGGAACTTCTTCCCTGTGAGGGTGGCAGAGCCCTGGCAGAGGCTGCCCAGAGAGGTGGTGGAGTCTCCGTCTCTGGAAACATTCAGAACCCACCTGGACACGTTCCTGTGAGACCTGCTGTGGGTGGACCTGCTTTGGCAGGGGCTTGGACTAGATGATCTCCAGAGGTCCCTTCCAACCCCATAGCATGCTAAGATTCACCTGGAAATACTGAAGCTGTAGGAAAAGATCCATCGGAAGGGCTTGTTCAGGTTCTGTTTGCTGTCTTTGTGAAGCCCATTCTGACTAGCATTAAAAGCTGATCATAATGTGCGTGCAATTAATCATCTCAGAACAGTGGGTAATTGCTGAATACCTTTTGACTTTCAGTTTTAGGCAATAATGTTTCTACTCATTTTTCTTTACTTTCCTACTTTACCCAGGTTTCCAAGCTTGTGTAAAGTTTACACCAGAAACAGAAGAAATGTGTGTTGGGGGAAAAAGTATTTTAAAATATGCAGCAAGATTTACTGTGTGGGTGGACAGTGGAAGAGTCTCAAAGGTTTCTGCAAGCTTTAGCTCACACCAGCAAGCATTTGTGCCTGCAATGTGTATGGTTTAGCTGGGTATGTCCTCTTCAGCTTTGTGGATCCTGCTGGCGTGGGAACGTTTCCTTCCCCTCTGCTTTTGAAATCGAATCATGTTGATGTGAGCTGCTGGGGGTGGCAGGCAGGTGTCAGATCTTCTTCTGCAGCTCACCAAAGAGATTTCTGGCCAGGACTCACCCAGGGTGATAATTTTTCTCCCCAGACGCTGCATTTTCTACAGCCTGGTCCTTGCGTAATGGCCAAGATGTGCTCTGCAGGCTCTGGGGAACTTGGAAATCGAAGTAGAGCATATAGATTGGAGAGCTGTCTCATATTCTTTAGTAGAGCTTCCTGATTGCTGAAGCAGGGAGAGCCAGGTGTTTATCAGGTCATGGGGACGGAGCTTTGTAGGCAAGATTTAACCTTAATAAGAATATGTTTCTTCAAAGGTTTAACTGCATTGCTTTAGAATAATTAAATAAGATTGTAACACTTTAAGGTGATGCAGTGCAATTCCAGATTATATTTATAGTAGTAATAAGATTTTTTTAAATTTTTTTTTTCACTTTGTTTCAATCATCTTCTTCCCTGCTGTCACAGGGAGAGGTGGCACCTGCCTTCCATCCCTGCTGTGCTGGGGGGGCCAAAATGAGAGGGGAAAGAAGGCAGAGAGCTCTGTGCGGCACCACTGAGCTCCCCCTGGCTCCATGTCTTGGTTTCTGGTTCATAGAAGAGTTGTCCCGCCCTTGACAGAGGTGGATTCCTGAGACACCGTGTGGGTGCTGCAGAAACCCTCCTCGTTGCACAGAGATGGGTCTGGGATGATTTTCACACAGTTGCCTTCTTAACCTGCCATCCTGGAGCACGGGAAAATGCTGGTAGAATCTTAGGGATTGCGTATCTTGGGAAGCAGCGAGCTGATGGTCCCTTTTCAAAACCTGCACATTTATTTTACTGTGCAGGGAGTCTGCTTCCTATCAAGCAAAAGGCCAAGCTGAATAAATAAGGTGCTTAAACTGGTCCCAACTCCATCACAGAGTATGTTCTCCCAGTGCCAATTTTGTGCTTTCCTGGTTTTCTTGGCTTATGCTGGGCTCTGAGCATGTGCAGTTATTGTTAATTAATTGTTAATTAGGAGAGATAACCTAAATATGCACACAGGTATTACTATTTTGGCTTGGGAAGGTTATACTTTATGCAAATTCACTTTTTTTTTTTTTTTTTTAGCTACATGTGTATGTACATGTGTCTACAGATGTAGATTTATACAAGCTGTAAAGGAAAAAGGCCAGACAGTACCTTTTTTCCCAATGCAGATCTGTTTTTTTTTTTCATTTTTCTGTTCCAAACTCAATTGCTCTAACTATCTGAAAATACTGTGTTTATAAAAATGAATATTTCAATGGTCTCAAAATTGTCTGATCAGAAATTCAACACTCTCAATTCCCATGGAAATACTTTGTTCTGTTCTTTAAACTGTTATTTACAAAGGCTGGTCTGTGAATGTTTATATGTAATAGAAATGCCCTAAATACTGAGAAAGGAGCTGTAATTTAAGAGGCTTGCATAAAATAATGTGGTAGAGATTTTACAGTAGATTTGGTTAAAACCATTTTTCCATTCAGTTTGTTGCTAAATGCTGCTTTCATTAATTACTTTTTTGTTTTGAATAGCTGGTGGAAAAAGCTCCACAAAAGCAAATTTGTTGTGTTCATAAGGCAAAATACGCCACAACCAATTACATTGCATAAGTGCCATATAATTAAAATATAATAAATCATCAGAATTTGTTTATATGACTGCACATACTAATTAATCCACAATTTTAATAAGATTACTTTTTTAGGTATGCCAGCTTCCTGTGCTTTAACAGCATTTACTGGGGATTAATACACACATTTATAATGAGTAATATATAATAAATTCTAATTCATTTTAATTAAATGTTTGTATATAATAACCTTTTAACATGGAAATGTGCTCAAGTATAGGCCTCATAAAATTTCCCAGTCAGAGTTACTTTGATGTAGGATGCGAGGTTTTTGCTGCGGTTTATCTGCCTCGAGGTGACAGGTTTTGGTTCAAGTTCACTGAAACCTTTCGAACTCTTGCAATTAAAAGATTGGCTGGAGTTATGTGACACTGCCTTCATCCTTTTGACTTTTCTTGCTCATTTGAAAACATACCATCTCGATTTAAGAGTAGAGATATTAAAGCACAAGCACAATTGGTTTCCATTTGGTAAATGTGCTTGAGTCGTGTGTTTGGGGTAATGGAATTGATGTGCTGTGAGAAAACACGCGAAGGAAACGGAGATGTGAGACGGAAAAAAAGACACAGAGATGGTCATGTGAATGATTCCATTAATATGGTCGTTAATTTTCTATGTGCTTTAAGTATATTAAGGTTGGAAATGGACCTTGGGAACAGGTCAGCTGTCTCTGCATGCACGCAAACTTGTGTGCTTGCTTTGGTGACTTGCTTCCCATTTCAGCGGGGGTTTTTTTAGTGTCTTTTGAAATTATTAAAGTGATTCATTTTGGGATGACAAACTAGATATTTTTAGCAACTGCTGGATCAACTGCTGCGACCAGAATAGGCTGCAGATAGTGATGCATAATGGAGCAAGAACCCAGCCTGACTTTCAGACCCCAGAGTGATTTTGATGATTTTCTGTTGCTGACAGATAAGCTATAAAATGCGACCAGTGAGACGGGGTAACCTGGGAGCTCATGATACTTGCACAACAGATATTCTAGAATTTGAGAGCTTTACCTGCCTTTATTACTTATATCTTTTACGGTTGGTTTTAGCAGATTCTTTATTTGCCAGAGCATCTGGAGGCCTGCAGCTGATTTTTCACGTGGTGGAAAGTTCAGTTCATTTAGCTGCCTGGGTATTCTCTCAACTCTTATTAATAGTTTTGTCTGTCCTCCTACTAGATGTGTATGTATGCGAAGGAAGGAATAGTAATGCCTAGACCTGGAGTCACATAACACGTCTCCTTCCCAAGAGACCAAGGAGTTAGGGAGAAAGCAGAGTAAGAGGACATTACATCTGAGGCAGACCTGAAATGAGTGCCTTTTTAGTACATAGCAGACAAGAAACTCAAATCCTGAGTAGGCATGTGGCTCTGAAACCCCTTTGGAGATCAACATTCCCTCGGTGAATTCTTGCAGTGAGACACGTGGACTCGGCAGATCCACCACTGTCTGTTTTGATCCCCAGTGCACATACTGGCATATATGAAAATACCATTTATCAGCCACAAATAAATATCTCCAGTGGGACACGACAGTAAAATTATCATTAAAAAAATATGTGACAGAGCAGAATTCTTGTTGGGAGTTTGTGTTGGCCTTGTGTCTCAGCTGAGTGTTGCGGCTCTAGGCTCCCAGGCCATCTATGGGTTTCTCCGCAGCAACTGCCTTGTGTTCAGCTGCTTTTCTGTGTGACCATTTCAGCTTCATCTCCCATGGAGTTTTCTTAGCCAACGGCAGGGGTGAGTGCTTCAGTCTCACGCTCAGCTCCGGTGGTGATGTGGCCAGGTTATGGTCTTGGGGACCAGGACTTAAGGTCCACCATGGAGCACACTTGCCTTGCAGCAGAGAATTGGCCACTTACTGAGTCATTGAGCCAGATCCTGCTCATGCTCTGGTGAAAGTGATTCATGCCAAGCCAAGTCATGGTGGTCTTTGGAAACCTTGATCTTCCCATCAAAAGTGTGTAGCAGAGGAATGAGGTTTTGGGAGACTACCAGTAGAACTGGCACCTCACCTCTTGAAAAAAGCCCAGCACACTCTGTCCACCCATATGGGATCAATTCAGTTCATGAATACAAAGCAACCAGGAAAATAAGCCAAATTTTATATTACTGTTCAGTACATCTCTAGTGGCCTTAATTCACCTGATTATTTTTTTTCTTTTAGTGGATGCTGCCATTTTGTACCTCAGCATTCTTAATCCTGCTCATTAAGTAGTTCATTAGTTGCACTGATCCCTCGGTTAATCTGTGCTACTCAAAAAAAGATAATTGAATTTAACTTCACAA
This sequence comes from Nycticryphes semicollaris, assembly GCA_013400055.1. Taxonomy (NCBI): domain Eukaryota; kingdom Metazoa; phylum Chordata; class Aves; order Charadriiformes; family Rostratulidae; genus Nycticryphes; species Nycticryphes semicollaris. The sequence continues at coordinate 86,206 of VXBJ01004162.1, forward strand.
CCCACCTATAGACTGATAAAACTCCATGTGATGTCTTGGTTTGCTTGTACTGTTTTTTTAAAGGTTTGTTTGGTTTTTTTTTTTAATTAGCCTGAGAATATTCTTCCATTGACGTGAGACTTAAAATATTGCTCACCCAAGAGAAATATCTACAAATAGTGCAAATAAATGCAGTGGTGCAAAAGAGAAGTCCGTGATAAAATAGGATGTGGTTGGTTTGGTTTGGTGTCTGTTGGGCAGGTTGGGAAGATAAATCATATATAGAATGGTTTCTTTAACCTCTTGTTGTAAAGAAGATGGGTGAGAGGGGTGGAAGCCCCGTAAAACTTACTTCATACAAGTTTCACAACCCTTTCCCCCTCCCACAGTCCTCAAATGGCTGTTGTTGGATGGGTTTTCCTTTCAACGTGTTTCTGTGCAGTGTTTCTCCAGGGAACGGAAACCACTGCCGCCCCTGAAGCTGATGGTGCTGCTCCATCTGCATGTAAAGAGAACTCATGATTTTTGCAGAAAAACTGCAGTATGGGGGTTTCCCAGCTTTTCCAGGTTAGACTCTGTAACTTCACTGTTCTGAAGGAAAAAGCCTTGGAAAGGACTTTTGTGATCATGCCGCATATTTTTAGGAAAAACTGCCTTGTGACATGTTGGAAGATGGGGATGTGTCCATTGATTCCTTATTTCCCATGAAGCAGTTGGGTAAGATTCTTCCTGTACATGAAAGATCAACTGCAGTAGGGAAACCTATACATGTATTTTTGGGCAAATACCTCCTGGGTGCCATAGACTGGAATGTCACGGGCAAGTGTGGATGAGTCAATCCCTTACGTCAAAGATGGGCTTTTTGGAATATTACCCTCATGAGTCAATCCCTTACGTCAAAGATGGGCAGTTTTGGAATATTACCCTCAAAGGAAATGTCACTTTTTTTCCCTGTAACAAAATAATTCCAAAAGAAAAAATGCATAATGCACAGAGCAAACTAAATGCATCACTGGTTTACTACCTGTGGGTGGTAAAGAAGATCAATAGTAATAAATCCAGATTTGCAGCAAGCTTAGATTATGTTTCTATTTGCAGCCATGCATTTGTTTGAGGGAGGCAGTATTTCTAAAGGAATTGAATTTTATCCTCACACTTTCCCCTCATGTTTCATTGGGGTGCTGGCAATGTTAAACTCACCTAGCAACAACTGCCCCCTTTTCTCCACTCTTCTGGTGTGTGAGGAGCAAGGGGTGGTCTCCCAGCTCTGTCCTGCCAGCTCACCAACAGTCCCATCTGCCACCCGGCACCCAGCTGAAGGGAACAGGCTGGGTGCTATCGAACAATGTAGTTTTTAACCTTGTGCCTTGCCAAGTGATATTCTGACTAAAGAGAGAGGAAAAATAAAAAAAAGGGGGATGGAAGAATTAGTGTGCCATCTCTGGTGTCTGTCTACCATCTGCTGTCCTGGTGGGCAGCAGGATGACCATGAGCCAGCACTGTGCCCTTGTGGCCAAGAAGGCCAATGGCATCCTGGGGTGGATGAGAAGGGGGGTGGTTAGTAGGTGGAGAGAGGTTCTCCTCCCCCTCTACTCTGCCCTGGTGAGACCCCATCTGGAATAGTGTGTCCAGTTCTGGGCCCCTCAGTTCCAGAAGGACAGGGAACTGCTGGAGATTAATATTTATAAATATGGAAAGGGTGAGTGTCAGGAGGATGGAGCCAGGCTCTTCTCAGTGACAGCCAATGATAGGACAAGGGGCAATGGGTGCAAGCTGGAACAGAGGAGGTTCTACTTAACTATGAGGAAAATCTTCTTCACAGTGAGGGTGAGGGAACACTGGAAGGGGCTGCCCAGAGAGGTTGTGGAGTCTCCTTCTCTGGAGACATTCCAAACCTGCCTGGACGTGTTCCTGTGTGACCTGCTCTAGGTGTTCGTGCTCCAGCAGGGGGATTGGACTGGATGATCTTTCAAGGTCCCTTCCAATCCCTGAGATTCTGTGATTCTGTGAACTCCTCTTTTTGACGGCAAGGCTCTTTTGGTATTTGCTGGCATGGAGGCAGTTCCTCTCCCTTTCAGGCTCTTTCAGTCACCGCTTTCGATAAACGAAATATTTGCACTTTTCCAAAATAAAATGGGCATAACTCATGGGGAGGTCTAGCGAGTGTTGTATTAGAAGATGTGTGAATAGAGTAATGGGGAGTGGGAGGACATCTCTATTTATATTATTGACTATTTTCTTTGATCATTAAATGCTTTGTAACTCCATCTCCAAACTTCTCAACTGGCATAATAAAATTAATTGGTTCCCTCTCTGAAAAAAGGCAGTGTTCATACATCATGGCTTTGACAGCTGTGATCACAAATGCAAAGTGAATGCAAAAGTAATTCTGCTTTACATCACCAAGCCAGCTTTGAAAGCATAAGATGGATGATGGATGTCAGAAATATCAGCAGTACCTGACTGCTATCAGTTAGATTTTTCTTAATGTAGCTGTCAGTTTGCAATTTCTACAGTGACACGTCCCCTACTGAGCGCTGGTGAGGCCACAACTGGAATCCTGCCTCCAGTGCTGGGATCTCCAGTTCCAGAGAGACAGGGATCTGCTGGAGAGAGTCCAGCGTAGGGCAACAAAGATGTTGGAGGGGTTGGAGCATCTCCCTGCTGAGGAAAGGCTGAGAGAGCTGGGACTCTTGAGCCTGGAGAAGAGAAGGCTGAGGGGAGACCTTTTTCATGCTCACAGGGATCTGCAGTTTCATGCTCACAGGGATCTGCAGGGTGGGTTGAAGGAGGATGGAGCCGGACTCTCCTCAGTGGTTCCCAGTGACTGGATGAGGGGCAACAGGCACAAGCTGGAACATGGGAAGTTCCATTGGAATATGAGGAGGAACTTGTTTGGGGTGAGGGTGTCAGAGCCCTGGCAGAGGCTGCCCAGGGAGGGTGTGGAGTCCCCTTCTCTGGAGACCTTCCAGCCCCACCTGGATGCAGTCCTGAGTGATGTGCTCTGGGCAACCCTGCTTTAGCAGTGGCGTTGGACTGGATGGTCTCTAGACGTCCCTTCCAACTCTGACAATTCCCTGTTTCGTATCAGCCTTTCCCATTCCTGGCTGATGGCTGTTGTTGGGTAGAACCCGCCTCCTACCATGCCCTTTCCCTTTGCCCACAAGCCATTCCTCCATGGGAAGAGAGCAGGTGGCAATGTCTCCTTCTGCAGCAGAAGGTTGGCAGTGAGTGTCTTCCCCTGTGTATTTCTACACCTGAAATCCCTGCAAGTTTGACTTTGTCTCCAGATAAATAGTAGCTGGAACAATGGATATTGTATTCCTTCATATAAAGCCTTCTTTCTCATCAGCCTGGGGCCTGTAAACTGTAGCTGTTCTGCCTTTGACTTGATTTAATTAGCTCTTGGATTATTTTCAATATGATTTTGTTGAGTAGTCAAAGCCATAGAGATCACACATCTCAGAAATGCAGCAAGCCTGCTAAAGCATGTTTTCACACCCTTGGGTTTGCTTATTGAGGAAGGAAAATACTGGTTGGTTGATAAGCCTGATCCACATCCGAGTGTTTTGTTGGGAGTGATCACTAGAGGAAAAAGAAATGAAGATAATGTGTGCTAAGTGGCATTGCATTTTTTTTTCCCTTTAGTGCTGAAATACGATGGATTATGGAACGTGTCTAACCTGTCTGTACAGAGAGAGGGTTTGGGGTTGGATACCACTTTCCTGATGGCAGGTGACTTTGATTAGGTGACCTACGCTGCAGTGATGTGGCATCAGCCTTTGTGGTATTGGAGTCCTGTTACTTTTTAGACAGGCTGAGACCTCTTGGGGGAAAAAGAGATAGAGAAGCTTATCCCCACTTTACTGCTTTTGACATCTTTCTGATGTGAAATACAAGCAGAAGATATGAGTGCTTTGGGAGGAGAAATGAAAGGTAAATGCTATGTTTGGACTGTAAAATGGAGAAATTAAAAACCACGGAGAGTATTTACATAAAGTCAATTTGCTGTTAGCAGAGAACACAGAGAAAAGCTCATTGGCCCATTGTACTGAGTGCCATGGGAAAAGGGAGGTGATTCACGGTAAAACTTCTTGGAACAGGCCACGCAGAACAAACCAGCAATGGACATGGCCCATCACACCCAAGCTAGAGACGAAAAAGCTACGAACCAGTTAATGAAGTCCTTAAAGATGGTGCCTTATTTGCTTTAAAGCACTTGGGAGTCACACAAACGGTGATTTGGTAATGGTGAAAAGTGTCACAATGACAGGACCTTCTCCCAGTAGGCTAAAAATAGATGTGGGGCTGCACGTTTCCCATGAAGTTGCTTGCAAGAGCTTTCGTGCCATGAGGTGAGATACCCAGCATCTCTTGTGAAACGTTTGTCCTCCAGATAGCTTCTTGCCATAAACTGTGGCCCTTTTTTACCACTGCACAGTGAGTTTTTTGGAGTTGTGAGGTTGGCATTCACTGCAGGGGTATGCGGAGGTGGCAGCTCTGTGTCTTCTCTTCGAGGGCTGACTCTGTCCTCAGGTGCATGAGAGGTCTGCCACTGTGTTGACTGTGACCCGTACAGATATTTGAAGATTGGATGTGAGGAACACACCAGAACACATTACTTCCAAGTCAACCCCCAGTGATGGGAGACTTTCACCCTCCAAAATCTCTGCTGCCTGGTTTTCAAAGTGTCTCCAGGGAAACTGTATGTGATTTCTAGTTTGCCATTGTGAGAATCTGGATGTGAGAATCGACAGAAAAAGCATCTGACCTCGTTTATGTCTTAATCGCACCCTTGGGATGATTGCAAATCCCTCCTAGACCAATCGGACTGGGACTGTACAGTCATAGCAGTTAAATAATTTTTGGCAGTGCCGCGGAGGCATCCAGACTAACTTTCTCCAGCAAAGCTTGCAGAGATGTCTAACTGTGCTGCAGTCATGCTCTCACCTACTCTGCAGGAGGATTAAAATCCTTCACCACCCCTGTCTGGTGCTCATGGGCAACAAGAGCAGATGTCAAACCTTCCAAATGACCAAAATATTTTTTTGAAGGTGCTCAGGCATTGGTGACTGTAGATCACACTATCAATAACCCAGCCTGCAGATGACACCACCTGGTGACCGGTGAGCCTGGGAGAACACTGACCATGTCCATTTTCTGACCGTGTCCATTTTCCACTCATGCACCTCTTTGTGGAGCCCGGCTGAGCACTGGGCTGTCCCCGGGGCAGGCACCTGATACTGCACTTTTTTCCCTTCCCCTACAAGCCCAGAGCCAAAATCTGGCCTGGGCCTTGTAATTAATGCCCCATCGAGAGGGGAGGAGGATGTGCTGCCAGGAGATGGCTCTGGAGAAAGTTGGAAAAATAGGTGGGACACAAACAACAAATACTACTAATCCAGACCAAAAGGCAGAATTTCATCAGGTCCCAAGTGGGTTTGGCTCCAAAGTAATATTTCACGGCTCATCAGGGACTGCCAAGCACCGGGAAAACAGACTTTTTTTACATTATCACATGCCTCTGGGACGTACTGGGAGGGTCCTGGTGCATGCTCAGGGCTTCACAGCAAAGCTTGGGGGTTGTTCGGAGGGAAGCTCAGAACAGGGGAATTGCAGCTCATCCTGGCCAAGGGTACAAAATCCTACTACCGGGAAAGAGAAAGGGGCTTTAAAAAAAAGAGTTAAACAAAAATAAGGGAAGTTAACCACAAAAAAAACCCCCACAGTTCTGCAGACACCCTGCTCTGAATTATCAACACCTTCCTCTCCAAGTGATTCATAAGGATCTCACGCTGAATTTATTAAAAGAATACAGTCTTGATCTTAAAATGCAATTTCCAGAGGTTAGCGCCTAGGAAATTGTTTGCTGGATGGTTCTTAAGTGAAATGATTACATTATTATTAAATCAAACCATTTAATTAACTGATCATATACAATGTGCTACTCCCTCCAGCAGTGTGATGGCAGTAGGTGGCAGTTCTGCTGCCAACGAAAAAGGAAAAACCCTTCTCCTTGACTACAGGAGAGGTGTCAGTAAACTGTTCCTCAATGTTTTGGTTTGTTTTTCTAAAAAAAAACCAAACATGATCTCACTTGTTACTTCCGGCACTGCCTCTTATTTTCTAGGGATGATTCCTCTTGTGCTTCTATCACCAAATTAATTAGGGAGTGGAGCTGTAAGACCCAGTGATGCAGCTTGTTGTAATTATGCTGAGGAGCTTAAAACATGCAAACCTCCCCAAATTAATTGCAAAGCTATTTCATATATGAGTAGCCAGAATTAATCATTAACCTAATAATTCCCTTTCCGACATTATTTCTTTGTTAAAAATGAGTAATTTTAATTGGATAATGAGGTGCCAGTGCGACTCATGAATTGTACATTACCCAAGCTAATGGAAAAAAAGGGAATTTATGCCAGTAGCGTTACAGATGCCATTACAAATGCCTCCATGGTGAACATTTTATTCTGACAAATTCTTAGTTTATTTCCAGATGGCTTTTGAATTTCTCGAATATTTATGGCATGTGATCATTTTCCCACTTGATAGTCTTGTTATCTAATTCTGGTGAGCTCTATGGATGAGGCTCAAACCCTTGGGCCAAGACCCTGCCTCTGGTTCCAGGTTTCTTGGCCCTCTTATGGCAGCAAAACAATATGAGCAATGGGAGCACAGGAGATGACTGGATTAGCGGATTAGCACCAAACACTGAGGTTGTGAGAGGATGGGAATAGTGGCATTTTTCCAGAAGAAAGGAGGACTCTAGCCTCAGAAACCTAGAAAACATTATTGGAGGGACAGTCAGAAAGCAGAGACTGTTCTTTAATTAGTTGCCAGGCATCTCATTTTATTACAAGCCTACTTTTCCTTTAAAACAACTTTTTTTTTTCAAAGAAAGGATGGCAATTTGAAAAATACTGAGTATGATATTTTCTGCCCTGAAGGAGACTAACTCGTGGAAATAAAGAAGCATCCATAACACACTGATCACAACTGAATACTTATTTTATTTGCAAACCGGAGCAGTGCCATACTGCCCGACATGAGAGCTTCCTTACCTCTGTTTTTGCTAAGGAGTTGCTGCATAAACATGCAACAAACCTACAGTCTTGCGGCACCATTTGAGTTGCTTTCTCCAATCTGTGGTGTGAGGAGGGCATGATACCTGGGTAGGTTGGCTATAGTCATCCTCTTTATCAAAGAATGAAAGCGAGGAGTGACCCTGAAGTGACCCAAAGAGGAGTGAGAGCTGCACTTGGAATATTGTGTCCAGTTGCATCTAGAATATTGTGTCCAGTTCTGGGCTCCTCAATTCCAGAAGGACAGGGAACTGCTGGAGAGAGTCCACGGCAGGGCTACAAAGATGATGAAGGGAGTGGAGCANCCCTGAAGCCCCTCTCCTGCGCTGCTTTTCTCCAGCTCTCTATGCCCAACAGGGCTCAGATTCCCTCATCCCAAATCTTGCAGGGTGCTGTTCTTGACTTTGCCTGCACCGAAATCTGCTCCTGCTCCTGCCCCAGCTGTTAAAATCCCTCCTCTCTGCCCTGGGCTGCACCAGCTCTTGCTCTGCTACCAGCTCTGCTTTCATACACCTTGCCTCCCCTCCTAACTCCTGGTCACGGTAATTGCACTCTTTGAAGCTAATTAGAAACGAGTAAGTTAAGTGGATAATGATTTCACTGCATCAAGGTGCATGTAGGTTAAATGAGTGAGTGTGCTCGGCAGGGAGGTTCCTTACATATCTGATAATTGAAGGGGGATATCAACTCTCTTCGTTTGGTTCTGAATGGCTTTGTACCATCTATTATATATATTTTTTCATTAATAGTTTGTTTCTATAAAAGAAAAGCCAAGCCCTGTAAGATATTACAGCCTTCTGGGAGATTTAGGAGCAGGGATATCATGGGGTTTATTAGGAGGCGAAGGGTTTAATGTATCTGTAGGGTTTTAAAAACACCCAGTTTGCTGTCAGAGTTAATAACTGGTTTGGTTGGGACGCTCTCACTAAGACTATTGAATAGGTGTTTTTAGAATTGCAGTCCTTAAGCAACACACACTTTCTGCTTTTGGAAGGTGGGAGAGGAACCCGGTAAGAAACCTGAGCTGCCTCTTCATCTGCTTTAGCTTACAAGGGCTGATGAAATCAGGTTTTAGTTGAAGTGGCTGGATCACTGATGTGTTTGTGGGACTGGCTATCAAAACTTCATCATCACTCACCTGAAAATTGATACATTTTTTTTTAATTGTAGGAGTATGTTAATTAAATATTTCCCCAGTGTCTGTTCTTCTGGCTTTGACCCTGACCCATACATTCATGACTGCGGAGCTGGAACCCAGTTTCCATCCGTCACTGAGTCCGGTCTGAGAGTTCCCCAGTGCCTCCTGGTGACATCATTGTGGGAGCTTGATAGGGTTTTGTATATACTGTATCTATTTCATTATTTTCTTCTTTTAATATTAATACATTAATACTTCATTAAAGTAATATAGTTCCTTCTAAACTCATAAATCTCCTTATCTCTTCCTCTCCTCTCCC